>JACEEZ010020939.1:0-19676 GCA_016584305.1 Chionoecetes opilio
TTTTTTTTTTACTTCATATTTCTTCATTATCTCATACTGTCATTCTCTTCTTTACTTCATTTCTCTCATATTCTGTTCCCCTTTTTTCTCTTTCCTCATCTCTTCTCTCTCTCATTTTAGTTTTCATTCTCTCATTTATCTTTTCTCCCTTTAAATTTTTTTATTTTTTCATTATCTTGTTTTTTTTCATTCGCATTTTATCTTATTTTTCTCACTCTGAGAAAAAGAGAGAGGAAAAAGGGAAGGAAGAGAGATAAGGATAGGGGAATCAAAAAATAAAGAGAGAGAAAAGAGAGAGAGAGAGAAGGGGAAAAGAGAGGAGGGGGGAAAGGAGAGAGAGAGAGAGAGAGAGAGAGGAGAGGAGAGGGAGAGAGAGAGAGAGAGAGAGAGTTTCAAACATTAAAATAATCCCTTTCAGTTTCATCCTGACTTACAAAAATGAGATGCAATTCCCAAAGTGAGCCTCCATCTCAGCGCATAAACCTCCAGCCTATGAGAAGGAAAACCCTGCAGGCCCCTTAACAGTGCTTCCGCCCTTGGAAAGCGTGACATCCCAAAAATAGCAATGTAGAAATTTAAGACGGCTTTAATAATTGATAAAAAAATTCTCATGATTTTATTCTGACCTATAGAGCATCCAAAATGAAAAGTCCATGATATTATAAACCCCAAAGTTTTTCTAAATACTATATTTGCAACTTTCCAAAGAGAAATTTGGGTATTTCTTCATAGAAAAATGGGGGAAAAAAGTATTTTTTTGTTAGCTAGTGTATATAAAAAAACATAAGAAATAAGAAAATGGGAAAGCTAAAAAGAGGCGCAGACTACACGTCCCCGAAAAACACAGTACAAAAACCCTTTACTTTTTGGAAAAAGGTGGGTTTTGGGTAACGTTAGGAAAATTCGTAATATATACGTAAATCATACGAACACTTTTGAATTGTGTATGTTGATTTAGGTAGTTTTTGGCTGTCGCTCGATATTTTTTTAACGAAATTAAAAGACTTTATTACTACGGTTCTTTATAAATTTTACGTAGGGGTTTTTAGTTTCAAACGTATTTTAAATCATGTGAAACGTGATTTTTAGAGGATTCAAACGTTATAAAACATAAGAATCGTATATATATTTTAAAGAACGTAAGTATTACTTTAATGACAAAAACCTTTTATTATCAGGACTGTAGAGTGGGCTACAAAGGATTACAAAGGTTTAAAAGGGAAACCAAAAAAGCAACAGACCGATGGGCCCTTCAAGGCTTTTTGTTTAACTACACTACACTAACTAGATGATAGAGAAAGGATAGGAAATAAAAAGGCTCCTCCCCCCCCACCCCCCCTCAGCCGAAGCTGGCCGAAAATAAAGTGTCCCTGCAGTATAGAAAAACGGGGAATTTGTGAGGAAATTTGAAAGCGTAATCTATGGCAACTATACTAGTTGGGGGGTAGGTTTGTGCTTTATAGATAGGTCGTTATGTGTGTTTTTTAATGGTGTGAACACATGGGAGGTTCAAGGGGGGTGCGGCAGCCTTGCCTGGGCTTTTTGGGGGGGCGCATCAAAACAGGCCCCGCTCCGTTCAAACCATGCGGAGTGACTTTCCATGTAGGACGCCGTACACTTTAATGCCCCGCAGCGTGACCCCGGGACCTTAAATCCCCCAGGTGGTAAAGACGGACCCTTTTGGTCCAAACCCCTGGACCAGCTACACTCCCCCAAGGTGGGCACTAAAATGGGGGACCACGGTGTAATGGTCATTTTGCCACTAATAATGGTACAGGGTTTTGGGTCCATTTGATGGGTTTCCCCTTACCCCGAGCCCCAAATAAATCCTTTTTCCCACTAACCACCCCGGCGGGCCTACTAGGGATTAGAGCGGAACGGCGCCCCCAGCGGAAAAATTTTGCCCCCCAGGCTCTCCGTGTGCCCTGGTGATTTTTTAGAGGGAAAAATTATTATCTGTAAAATCAATGTACAGAATTTTTAAAAAAGATTCCTTTTTTGTATAAACTTCACACAAAACGTAAGTTAGTCAAAGCCTTTGAAAAAATGACAAATGTGTTTCTACGAAAATTAATACGGACTATCCTTACTTTTGTTTACAAAAATTTACTCTTGTGAAATATTTGGAATCAACATGATTTGTACCAAACCTAAGACATGATAATTATTAAAGTCTTAAAAAGACGGTTCTTTTTAAAAACCCTTTTTTCAATTTTCGACGTTGGGATTTTCTTCCGACATTTTTCCAAAAACCCCATTACTTGGTATTACGTACGGGGTAATAACTTTCAGCTCAAGGGAAGAGTTGAAAAAAGTAAAGTATAAAAAATTTGGGCAAAGGGGATTTGGGTTTTGGGTTGACATAACCCGAGAAAATCTGAGAAGGTATATCAATATCCATCATCATTATCATAGCCGGCAGTGTGGAAAACAACATATCGGATTATACGGGAGTAATAATTTTTTCCTTTTTAATTGATCAAATAAGTAAGTAAGTTTAAGGAAAAAAGTGCAAATATAGAAAAGTGTGTAGAAAGGTATGCGGGATCATATTTTTCGTTGTTTGAAACGTTTTTTTGAATAGCGCCGCGGCTCCCGGGAAAAAAAATATTTTACCTGTGATAGAAATCTTTAGGAAAAATCACCAGGGTCTTATTGTTCCCCAAAGGTCCTCGCACCCTTAAAAACCCAACAACAGCACATCATAGTGCCGGGGCCTAGCCACCCGGCTAGCCCCAACTGAAACCCTTTGGCGTGATTTATCCTTTCTGCCCTTTTTAAACCGCCCCAGTCCTTTGGGGCCGTGGAAAACTGGAAACATACGGCTTTATTTTTAATTGTTACGACCAAAATAAAACTTAATAAAAATCACCCTGCGGGATCACACTGGGGTGCAGTCCAGTTCGTAACAAGTTGTTTTCGTACCCCAAAAAAGTTGTTTGGTAGTCTATAAAAAAACCATAGTCGTTTCGTCATCAGCTTGAATTTTGACTACTGGGCCCAAAAGGGACACCGGGAAATGTACAAAAAAATCCAAAAATTTGGTGAAACGAAGAAACTAACAAAACCGGGGTTTACGAAAAAACCCTTGTGTACAAAACTCCCTGTAAACCACCAACACCCCCCCTTACCAAGATATCACTTTTACCTACAAATTTTTTTTCGAAAAATTTAAAAAGCCCCCTTGATAAATTTAAATTTGGGTGTTTTTGTAATAAAAACTGTGGGGTTGTGAATGTGACTGGGGGTGTGACCTGTAGAGGGTTTTTAAACCATTGATGGGGTGTTTGTTTTCCTCTTGGGGGGGTACATTCTAGTTTTTTGCCCTTTCCCCCTCTCCCTCTAAAAAATTTTGGGGGGACCTGGGGGAATGGGGGAAAATATTTGGCTGGGGTAAAAAATTTATGCGTCGAAACCCACATAGTTTTTAGTTAGGGGTTTTAAAAAAATTCCCTAGTTTCTAGGGAACATTCTTTTGGATTTCTTCGAGTCCAGTTTTTGTGTAAAACCGGACGATCCTAAAATTATTTGACCGGAGTATCGAGAATCCCCCCCAACCCCCCGCAGGATTTGGGTTATATTTGTTTGGGTTTAAAGGTTTAAGTTTTTTTTTAGGTTAGATTTGGGTGGGTTTTTTAGGTTAGATTTGGTTTAGGTTGGGTTTTTTTGGGTTTTAGGTTAGGTTGGGTTTGATTGGGTTTTAGTTTAGATAAAAGTTGGTTAATTTATCGGGGGTAAAACCCCCCCGCTAGGGGGGGTTAAATTTTGGTTAGGAAAAATTTCTCTGGGTTAAAAGGGAAAAAATTACCCTAGTTTTAAGGGAAAAATTTAAACCCCCCCCTAAACTTAACTCTTAAAATACGTTTTTTCCGACGCATAATTTTTTCCCCACCCGAAAACCCCGCTTCCCCACGGGGTCCCAAAAATTTGTTTGGGGGAAGTGGGGGGAGTAGGGAAAAACACTAGAATTTTTCCCTTAATTTCTTTAGTACTCATTTTTTTCCCCCCGTTAAGCTATTTATTTTAACTCGACGACGCAGAAATGTTTTTTACCTTTTTTAATTTTTTTTTTCTTTTTTAAAAAAGCTCTCCCGTTGCCGTAGCCCAAGGATGCAGCATGGTGCTTGATAAACTGCAGGTGCGGAGGGATTGTGTGATGGCCCTTTTTATTAAAGGGTTAAAAAAATTTAGCTTTACTAATTTATGTTTTGCAAACAAGGGGTTTTATTTTGCTTTAAATGAAAAAATTGGGGGTAAAGTTTTGGTTTTGGGGAAAAACCCCCTTATTGCAAAAAATATCCCCCTTTTAATTGACTGTTATTTTATTTTTTTTTTACCCGGGAAGTTTTTTTTTAACCCTCAATCAGTCACCCAACTTTTTTTTCCTCAATAAGCTTAAACTAACCAAAACTGAGAAATGCTTGATTTCTTTTTTTTTTGCTTTAAAAGGGATGCTTAATTTAAATTTTTTTTGCCCCGGGCCCATGAATTTGTTTATTTTTAAAAAAAAGAAGATTATTATCACTTCTTTTAGACATAACACTTAGGGAATGCTTCTCGAAGATCCATCACATCAGGGGGGAAAGTCGTGATTTGGGTTGGGAAACCCTCCCAAAATGGGGCGCTGGTGGCACTGGTTTTTCCAAAATTAAAACCCCTTGACCATTAGGGGTAAAAAAGTACCAAGGGGGTTTGTGGGCAAACCATTCCCTTTTTCAGAATGCAAAAAAATGGTAGTATTGTGAGTTTTTAAAGAAAAATAATGATGGATATAGTTTTCCCTTTTGATGGTTGTTTATAATTTTTATTGTAAAAAGTGGGGTTTTGAATGTGCAGGCTTTTAAAAAATTTAAAAAAAAATGTAAGGGCCCAATATTTTTTTCCCATCATTTTTTTTACATGTTTTTAAAAACTCTCTCTCTCTCTCTCTCCCCCCCCCTTCTTTTTCTCTCTCTCTCTCTCTCCCCTCTCTCTCTTATCCCTCTCCTCTTTTCCCCCTCCCCTCTCTCCTCTCTCCCCCTCTCCCCTCCCTCTTTCTCTCTCTCTCTCTCTCTCCCCCCTCCCCCTCTCTCCCCTCCCCTTCTCTCTCTCTCTCTCTCCTCTCTCTTTTCTCTCTTCTCCTCTCTCCCCGCTCCTCTCTCTCTCCTCTCTCTCTCTCTCCCCCCTCTCTTTTACCCCCCCCCCCCCTTTTTGAACTCATGGGTGGTGTTCTAAATGAAAGATAAAGGGCAGCCAGCTTTTGGGGTTTGAAGAAAAAAATTTTTGTTGCCCTCAGACTTTTCGACCCTCATATTTCATGTTTTAACCAGATCAGTGAACCTTTGTTTGCAAGCTTTTGTGTTTCGTTAAGGTGGGTTGGGGACTTGTTGCCCAAATTGATTTTAGAGTTTACATGCCCATGTATTTATCTTTTATGATGCCATTGGGTTTCCCAGGTGAAGGGCCCAATTTAGGTTTTTTTTTTCAATCGGGACACATCCTAACTCCCTATAACCCCCAAAAATTTCCCTCTAATGTAAATGTATTTTTTTCTTGTACTTTTCCCTTTTCCAAAATCCCTTGGGAGTTGTTTCTGTCTTTTCGGGGTTTCTTTGTAAAAATGTTTTCCTTTTTTCCCCCCTTTAACCACTGCAGCACACCTGTTACATTGGGGGGAAAACTTCCTGCACCATGCCCCCCAACTCTCTTTCTAAGTAATTTTTTTATTGAAAGTTCATATGTAATGTGGAGTGCTTTAAGTGAAAAGTTTACCCCAAAAAATGTACAAATCCCCGGGTGCCCCTTGTAAACCTTTCTCCCAACAGTGGGCCTTCACCTTTGGGGAAAAATGTAAAACGGGATTGTTTTTTTTTTTTTTTCTCAGGTTTGGAAAGTGTGTAAAAGAGGAAATTGGGAGAGAAAAGAATAAAAGTTCCAGAAGAGTAATTGAAGAAATTGTTTTAAAATAATGCTTTAAACCCAAAGGGTTTTCCCCCAAGGTGAAAAATTGGGTTCTAGGGTGTATGGGGGGTTTAAATAATGCTTGCCCCAAACCTACCTTTCCCTTTTGGCCTATATGTGTGGTGCCCAAATCCATTGGGAAACCCGTGTTACTAACCTCTGCCAAATTTTTCCTTTTTGACTAAGCTTTGAGGAAAAGCCACCTTTCACTGAAAAAAGAGAGGGGTTTTAAAAAACTTCTCAAACAAAAGAAGGGAATTTCCCATAAAATAACCCTGTAATGAAAAAATGAATGCATTTTGGGGAATTTAGTTACATCACATATACCAAAAAAAAAGTTTACAAGCAGTATTCGCCTACCCCTTTTTTATGAATTTGTGACTGGGACATTTTTGCTGACAAAATGAGGGGGGCACATTATATTTAACCCCCTTTAAACCCTAAGCCATTTTTTGGTTCCTGAAAACCCTTTTTGGGGGTAATTTAATTTGTCTGGAAATTAAAAAAAGGGTTTGCCCTAAATATGTACTACAGTACATACCCCCTTATCTGTCCCCATTTAAAAAGACATTTTGGGTGTTGCCCCTATACATGACCCGTCCGTATGTCAATTACATGATTTTTAAATTTTTGTTGTGCGTTGCTTTCAATAGATTCATTGGGAGAAATCATACTATAAAATTGTAGAAATTTTTCTGAACATCTTTAGCAGGGGGCGGGCCCTTTAGTGTATGCGCCGACTTTAGGGTACAAAAAACCCTGACAGGGGAATGGGGGGATGCGGCAAGGGGCAATGCCAGATAAGCAGCCCAGGGACAACAGGCTGGGGGGGACACTACTCCCAGGGCGGTTTTTGGCTCAGGAGAAACAATTTAACCTGATCGCATCAAAACATTGGGAAAGGGATACCCCCGGGGGGCAAGGGCGCCAAAGACACTACAAATTACCTCCCAAAAGGGGGTTTTTCCCGTGGTTCGCGTGGCCCCCCCCCCATCGCCCTGCCCCCTGGGCGGAGTTAAAACCCGTCTGCTGGCCCACTCCTTGATGCCCAAATGACCCGAATTAAATGTCTCATACCTTTTTATTGAGCCGACAGAAAAACCCCAAAAAATGGAAAAATGAAATTTAAAACAAGAAAAAACGTTCCCTAAAAACACAATATCCCACAGAAAAGTTTTAAAAAAACATACAAAATGCTGTCCAACTAGTACATTTTTACGGATTTTTTTAAAGGGAGACCCGAAGAAAAAAAGAGGCAGGCCCGACAAAAAAACTTTTTCCTTCAGGGAAATGGGTGTAGTATTTCTTTTCCCCTTCATTCCCAGCAAAGGGGAAACTAGAGACAAAGTTTTTGTGCTTCCTTGTTTTCCCCTCTTTTATTGTGTGGGGTGGGTTAGGGCGTGTGGGGTGCCGTGGGAGGGAGGGGTGTGTGGGGGGGAAAGAGGAAAAAAGGGTGTTATAGTGAAAAGCTGTGGTGGTTTAATGGGTGAGACATGAAGAGGAAAAGGAGGAAAAACCTGCGAAAGGAACTTTTTTTTTTTTCTTTTTTTTCCCCCCCCCCCTTAAATTTTGGGCCCCACACCATTCATCTCTCACCACTAGTTGGGGGGAAAAAGATTTTGAAAAAGCCCCCGGAAAACGTCAAAAAAAGACCAAGCAAAAAATGGGGGAAAACAAAGAAAAGGAAAAACCAAACAAAACAATCTTTTACATTTTCCCCAGGTCGTTCTAAAATCTTTTTTTTCCCCCAAAACCCGTTACCCTCATCCCTTTTTGAGCCTGCATGCACCAGATTGAGACGCATTTTTTTGGGGGTTCCCCTCTCCCATGTATCGGCCCCCTGGACTTGCCACCACTGTACAAAGTGACTATATTTGGGCTTAACAATGGATTGATTTGGGCAGGCAAAAAGCATCTGTAAAACCTGGGGGAGGGGTAGAGGAAGGGGGGGTGAAAGGGGAAAAATTTTGGGCAAGGACAAAAATGGGAACCCCCTCCCCTTCATACATTCTTGGGGCAGCCTTGAGCGATGTGGAAAACAAAATTTTGAGGGCTTAAAACCCCCAGGGCCCCGTGAGATGTCCGAATACGCAAAACCCCAAAAAATTTTTAAAACCCTTAAAGGGGAAGGGCAAAAAATCGGGAAAACGTTCTTGTCCCCAATTTTTTTTTTTTTTTAGTGACAAAATATAAAAAGGGAAAAAAAGGGAAAAAAATAATAAAAAAAAAAAAAAAAAAAAAGGGGAAAATTAAAGAAATAAAAATAATAATTTAAAAAAAAAAAATAATAAATTTAAAAACAAATAAAAAGGGTATAAATATATTAAAAAAATAAATAGATATAAAATATATTTTAATTTATAAATTTTTTATATTTTATTTATTAAATTAATTTATATAAATTTTTATAAAGTTTTAAAATATATATTTATATATTATTTATTTTTTTATTTATTTACGTGGACGTATTTCAAATATTACAGTATTACAGTATTCCCCAGCGGGAAACTGCCCCAAAGTTAAAAGGAAAGGCTATGATATTAAGAGACAGGATGGGATGGGCAGCAGGTGGGTTTATGAAGGTGGATGGATAGGTACCGGATTTAAAAAAGGAAGGGGAAAAACCCGCTAATTCGGGTTTTGAAAAATACCAAAAAAATCTGGTTAATTTTTTTAGTTCATAATTTTGTTTTGTTTTTTTTATGGCCCCGCAATTTTTTAAATTTTTGAAATGGATCTCGATTTCAAATCTTTTAAACTTCATTCAAAATTGTTCTTCATGGCGGGGTTTCCCCCAGGGAAAAACCAAAAGGGGGAATTTTTTTTTTTTTAATAAAAAATAAAAGAATCCAAAGTGATTTTTGGTTCTTTCATCCTATTCTGGATAAAGCCCAAAAAAATTTTTTGGGTTTGTACTTTGAGCATATTTCATATTTAGTAATGTTTTAGGGTTTTTGAACCTCCCTGGCCCCCTACCCAGAGTCATGTGAAGGTTGAGCGACCCACCTTCGTTTACCAAAAAGGGTAAACCCTAAAAGGGGGGGTATTTTTTTTGGGAAAAAAGCAGCGATGTAAGGGCGGCACAAAAAAACGGGGCCCCCTTTTTGACGAACCCTCCCTCGCTGCTTTTTAAAAACCCAAAAAAAATCCTTTTTTGGCCTTTGTCAACGAAGGTTTTTCGCTCGCCCCCTTTAGCATTACTCTTTGGGACGGGCCCCCCAGGCTTTAAACGGCTAAAAGGTCGGGGCAAAACCTCCCAAAAAAAAATTCCTGTTTTCTGCAATAAGCTTTTGAAAATTTTAACCGTAAAATTCCCAACAGTTTTAAAATAAAGGCCCGGGAAATGGGGCAATGCCCTACGGGGGGCCGCTGGGAGGGGCCCCCCGGTTTAGCCTCTGAGCAAATCCCCAGCGGCCCTTCCCTCCTTTCACCCCCGTCCCGGGGCCCCCCGTAAGACTACGGAAAGGGGCCCCCGGAGGCCCTCCGTCCCTTTTTGTTTGCTGGGGGGGGAGCATTTTGGTGGGGGATGATAAATTTTTTTTTATAAACACAGCTAGAGCGTGGAAGCCTTGTGGGGGGTTTTGGGTGAAACTTTTTTTAGAAATACTATGTGATTCGCTGGCGAGGCCCGTGCCCTAATTGTACTCGCTCAACCAAACAGCTATCGAAGCCCCATAGTTTACACCGTAGCGCCACTCCCATTTTCTCGTAACCCAAAACCCCGCGACTTCCCGGGGTTTTACAAATAGAAAGGGAAATTAGTTTAAACTAAACACCGCGCCCTTTTTAAATCTCTCTGAATGTTGCCCAGGGGGGACTTCAGAAGGCTTACTTCCCGGGCTGCAAGCCTAGCCCAATTCCCAAAAGCCCGTTTTGGGGGACTTTTTTGGGATTTTTCAGGAAAATTGAGACGTAGTTAAAGACGTTGAGCCCGTCAAAATCACACAAATTTCCCCCCAGGGGTTTTAAAAAGCAAGCAAAATAAAAAAATACTCATAAATAAGATTATGATGTTTTTGACTCAAGAACGAAACCCGGGCAAGTATTCAAATGAAAATTTGGGCCCAAATTTCAATGCCCCTCCGCTCGTGATGGGGTTTGTTAGGGGGTGAAGGGTTCCCAGTGGCGAATGGGGGCATCTCACCAGAATCACCCCACCATACACCAAACCCCGCACAGCCCCCGCGAACAGACAAAAGGGAAATATAAAAATAATTATATTCCTTCTCCTTTTCCCTTTTCCTTTTACCTTTCTTGAGCAGTTGGTGGGATTTTTGGTATTTTTGGGTGTTGCCCAAAATTTCCTATGAAGGGGTTTATACCTGGTGCCTTGTTTATTTGAATGAAATTAATTGATTATGATTTTTCATTTTTTAAAACTAAATTGGAATTAAAAACTTGTTCTTAGCTTACTATTTGATTATGTAAAAACATTCTCGCTGCGGAGAGTACTGAAATGGGGAGAATTTAAGGGGAAAGGGAGGAGTTAAGGTTAAGGGGGAAAAGGGGATGAGTTTGGGGAAGTGCTGCCACCAGCTCAAGCGAGTTTCCTGGTTTACCCCTGAGCCCGTGTAACATGAAATTAATGGTGTGGGGGATATATAGTATTTTACCGAGTAAAGGGTGAAAAAACTCTTTTGGAAAGGGGGGAAGTATTATCCAACACGCGGAAAAGTCCCTGGGGTTTTTGCAAAAACACAAAAACTATATTTTAAAAATCACCTATTTTCACCATGAAACATTATTTCTGTTGAGATTTAGCCTACTAAACTCTAAACTGGAAAGGGCAAGCTCTTTTTGGCATAAAATCCCCCACAGAATCATTCTTTAAAAACCACCTATGTCCGTAAACTGACCTATAGGGGTACATGGAATTATATTGGAAGAAAAGGGGAGAGAAGATTGGGGTGGGGGTTCACTGTCCATTTTCCTGGTTTCTGGAAGGAAAGGGGCGAGACTCCCTCGAAGCCTACAAAAGTGTAGAGACGACTCGCGTTTTAAAAACCTTTTAAGGAGGGGCAGGTCCTTATGCGTTAGTGAAATGAACACGTACCCAATATTGACATAATATAATTATCATAACAAGGAAGGGGGGGAAAACCGGAGCGAGGTGCCGAGGTCTTCCTACAATGAATGGAGACGAAGACTCCCCGTGGTAGCTAAGGGGAATTGGGATGAAGGGAATGTTCGAATTCTAATATTGGCCCCTCCCGGAGCTTTTAGACCCTGAATGACTTTAACATGCAAAAAGTATACCTAGAAAAGGGTGCCTAATACAGTTTTGTTTCTTTGTTAAAAAAATTTTAAAATGTTTTTCTAATATCCCGGAAAGTGTTATTGGGGGTTTGTTTCAAACATCGAACGCGTTTTATTGAGGAAAAAGGTAGTGGAGTCTGTATAAAATTTGGTAGACTTTCAAATTTTGCGAAACTTTACTAACACTCCTTTAGAAACGTGATCTGTCACTATTTTGTCTAGTTTGAAGGCTTTTTGGAATCTAGGAGGGTTCCTTGATCGATAGGAGGGTGGGGGGAGATGAAAATTTTGAACCCCCTTTTATCGTGATCGCGAAAAAAAGTGTCCCAAATGTTGACTCGTATCCGGAATGTCGGGGGGGGGGGGGGGGGGGGAAGGGAAAAAGGAAATAGAAGGGGAATAAAAAAGGGAAAAAAATTACACGAGAAAACAAAAAATTGAATTGCTTACGGGCCCATATCCGGGAATTGTATGATAAGAATTCCCATCCTATCTCTTCCGAATAACGGGCATTACTTTGGCAGCAGTATAGTGGTAGTGGTGGCAGCAGTAATAAAATATAAACCGTGTAACACATTTTCAGCGTGTTATTGGAGGGGTCTTCGTACCAAGACGATGCTTGGACGACAAAAACACGGCTTATATTTTATTACTGCTGCTTCTGCTGCTGCTATTGGCTGCTGTGCTACTGCAACTGCTGCCGGCTGCTGGGGGAAAGGGGGTTGGGAGGAGGAAGAGGGGGAGGAGAAGGAGAGGGAAAGCTGGGAGGTGGGGGGAATACAAAGGAATACAAAGGAAACACAAACAGCAACGACCGATAGGTCCTTACAAGACTGTTTGCTTTAACTACACTACACTAACTAGATAATAAGAGAGAAAGGATAGGAAGTAGAAGGCTCCTCCCCACCCACCCATCCCTCCAGCCGAAGCTGGCCGGAAAAGAAGTGATACCATGCAATATAGAAAAACTGCATGGAATTTTTTGAGGAAAGTTGAAGCTGTAATCTATGGCTAACTACTACTAGTTTGTGGGGGTAGGTTTAGTGCTTGATAGATAGGTCATGTTATGTGTGTTTTGTAATGGTGTGAACACAGTGTGGAGGTTCAAGGGTGGTGCGGCAGCCTTGCCGGGCGCTTTCTTGGGAGGCAGCAGTCAATCAGCCCCAGCTCCGTTCAATCCACTGCGGATTGTGTACTTTCCATGTAGGACGCCGTACACTTCAATGCCTCCTGCAGCAGTGCCCCCTGGTACCTTAAATCCCGATGGTGGTCACTAACTGTCAGGACCCTAACTGAACCACAGCCCGTCACAGGTCGAGAGTATTATGGTAACCGTTAACTCGGGGCTATCTGTGTGTGTTATGAGGTCTAATGTAGTGTTGGTGTAGGCTCAGTGTGGAAGTTCAGGGGTGGTGCGGCAGCCTTCCCTGGCGCTTTTTTGGGGAGGCAGCAGTCAATCAGGCCCCAGCTCCGTTTCAATCCACTGCGGTAGTGCACTTTCCAAGTAGGACGCCGTGACTTCAATGCCCCCTGCAGCAGTGACCCCTGGTATATAAATCCCGATGGTGGTCACTAACTGACGGGGGCCCTTTACTGAACCACACCCCGTCACGGGGTCAAAAGTTGTAGTAGTGACCGTTTACTCGGGCTGTCTGAGACGTGTGGGAGGGGTGTGTAGACGCGACTCGCAATCATTTTACGCAATGAGAGTAAGTTTCAGAGGCCCGCGAGATAAATTTATTTTTCCGAGATAAACCGTGACAACCGGGGAATTGATATAAACTATTTATCGAGGCGATTTTTAAATGATTCTATTGTTTTGAGTTTTACTACGTCTGACGGCAGCCCATTCCTACTTTTACAACACGGTTTGTGAAGAAGTACTTTGCTTCGTTCGTTACAAACCGTTTCCTGCTTATTTAAATCCGTTGTTTCTAGTTGAGCTGACCGGTCTAGCGTGAAAAGATTTTCTGGGACTACGTTCGAAAATCCATTGAAGATTTTAATACTTCGATGAGGTCACCTCTTATCCTTCGTTTTGTTAGTGGGAATAAGTTAAGTTCTTTGAGCCGATTTTCGTACGATTTATTTCGCAATCTAGGTATCATTTTTATTTACACTGCGCTGTATTTTTCTAGTTTATTATGTCCTTTTTTATAATAAGGTGACCAGAACTGCACACAGTTTTCTAGATGGGGGCGAACAAGCGAGTTAAAAAGAGTGAGTATAACTTTTTCAGATTGAAACTGAAATTCGTCCAATAAAGCCAACCAATTATTTGCAGTTTTTACTACCTCTATAATTTGGTTATTCGGTTTGAGCTCTTCGAGATTATAACGCCTAAATCTTTTTCTTTATAAAACACTTGTTAGTTGGAAATCGTTCATCACGTAACTTTTATGAGGGTTGTTATTACCGATACATGACATTTGTCAAGGTTGAAATCATTTGCCATGTTTTTGACCATTCTGTTAGCGGTTTAAGTCGTTTTGTATGAGTTGGCGCTGAATTCTGTAGAGGCTATGTTTGTGATTTTCGTGTCATCAGCAAATTTCGATATCCTGCATGTGATTCCCTCGTCAATGTCATTTAGTATATTAAGAACAGGATAGGTCCGAGAACTGATCCTTGGGGAACAAAAACACTGGTCCAGTCAGAAGAATTTCCTTTTATTACCACCCTTTGTTTACGATTTGACAGCCAGTTTTTCTATCCAATTTGAAAGATGGCCTGTTATACCATGAGCTTTTATTTTGCTAATGAGACGCTTATGAGGAACTTTGTCGAACGCTTTTTGAAAATCGAGGTAAACTACGTCTACTCCCCTCGTGTTGTCGTACATTTTAAATACACTTTTGTAAAAATCAAGTAAGTTTGAGAGGCATGAGCGTTTATTTCTGAATCCCATCTGCGAGTCTTTGATTATGTCATTTTCTTCTAAGAATTTAAAACGATTTTGTCTCTTATGATGGATTCCATTAATTTTCCAGCAACTGATGTTAAACTGATTGGGGGGATAGTTTCCGGGCTGCGACTTGCTTCCTTTTTTAAAAATGGTGTGACATTGCTAGTTTCCATTCGCACGGTACATTTCCGGTGAGTAAAGACTTATTAAAAAAGATGGAAAGTGGTTTTACTATTTCGTTCTTTGCTTCTTTTAATATGCGTGGCGAAATTTTGTCAGGACCAGGGGCTTTGTTTATCTTCATGTTATTTATCGCGAGCAAAATGTCACATTCCCGAAAGGTTAATGAGCTGAGGCAAATACCTTTGTTCTGTTTTTGGGATGGGTTGATTTGCGTGTTTTCCACTGTGAAGACTGATGCAAAAAAGTGATTTAGAGTATCCGCCATAGATATTCATTTCTGTGTGTTCGCCATTTTTCCCTTTTCCCAAAGGTCCTATGGTTTTACGTCATTACTTTTTTTCCTTTTAACATAGCTGTAGAATTCTTTAGGGTTTGATTTGCTCATTTCGGCAATACGTACTTCCAAAAATTTTTTTTGCCTGCTTAATGAGTTTTTTCGTATTTTGTCTAATTCTGTCGTGATCGCGTTTGTCGTCTTCATTTTGTGTTTCTATGTGTTTTTCATATGCACGCTTTTTAGCTGCAAGGCTGTCCTTGATTTCGCGGGTCCCCATTTCGGTTTAATGTTTTGAAAAGATCGCCTATATCGCCCTCGGTATTTAGGATTGTATTGCTAAATTAAGCTTACCGGGGAATTCATGCCATGCTACATTTATGTCGTTACTTTCTGAGATAACATTCCAATCGGTGTTCGTTTAAAATTCTTTTTAGTTTTCTGAAGTCTGCCTTTCGATAATCAAAAACTTTTTCTTTACTTTCGAATTCGCCCTTTTCTTACTGATGTTAATACTGAAAGTAATCGCCGGTGGGCACTGCTACTAAATTCGGATCCGACGTTAACGTTACTGACAAGATTTTCGTTAGTTGTGGAAAATAAGCTCTAGAATATTTTCGCCTCTCGTTGGATGATCCAAAGTGTTGGTATAAAGCACTTTCTTGGAGATTTGAAATAGAGAGTGTGCCCGAATGTGTTGTAAGCGAGCCGACCCAACTAGTAACGGGAATTTAAAATCACCGAATATTACGCTTTCGTTCTGAGATCTAATTTCCAAAAATTTGTTCATAGAGTTCTTCGTCAATTGTATTTGTTTGAGTGGAGGTCGATAAACAAGGCCAATTACTACTTTTGAGAATGACGATTTAGTTGAACGAAATTACATTACTGTTATCAGTTCGTGTTTAGATACTACAAGGGGATGAAGGCAGGACTTTATATATAATAATACACCTCCTCCTGCTCTTCGTAGTCTTTTTGACTTAATAAGTTTTACCCCTGTATCGCAAATTCAGCCAAAAAAACTCTATTTTTCGTATTATCCATGACTCTGAAATTCGATTTATGTCGTATTGTTCTGAATAAACTAGTTCTCTAAATCATGAAATTTATTACGTTTTACTACGGGCATTAAAGTAACAGCTTTAATATCGGGATGGGTTGTTGGGGCTTTGCGGGAACTGAAATTTTTTGGGGCTTTGAGCGATAGGGGAACTTATTTTTGCGGAACTAGAGCTTAGGTTGTTGTCGGGAAACCCCTACCTGCTGGGAGTTTTTTGATTTGTAGTTAGTTACCGCGTCATTTTGTAGCCTACCGAGTCGTACAGAACCAAATGAATTTAAGTGGAGACCATCGTTTCGGAAGAGAATCGGTTGGTTAAAAAATGGTCCCATAAGTTTATATATTCAACTCCTTCTTCTTTTCAGAGATTTGCGAGAAAGATTGTTTGTGCTGAAGGCCTTGTTGTAGAAGCTGTTTGCCGCATTGATCCTCGGAAGAATACCCGATACGTGATTTTACTAGATTTTACTTTATATTTGTTTCATCATCTTGCGATATTTAGTAAGGAGGGCCTCTGATCTGGTTTGTTTTACGTCATTTGTTCCCGCGTGAATAATGATCAGGGTGTTTGCGTCGGCGTCATTTTTTAAAACATCGCAGGCTTCTGTTATGTTGTTCCAGGGACGCTCCTGGAATGCAGTGCCTCTTTCTGTGTTGGGGATCACGACCACAAAATTCCACTAGCTGATCACGAATGATTGAGTCCCCGATCAGTTTGACGTCCTATTTCTACTGACGTTTCGGGAAAGATTTTGAATCTGTTATAGGTAGTGATGGGGGGTTGCTTCTTTATCAAAGGGTGTTTGACGCCTGTCTTACAAGGGTGAATGGGACAGAGGAGGAGGAGGGGGAGGGGGAGGAGGGGAGGGGGGAGGAGGAGGAGGTAGGGGTGGAGGGAAAAGGAGGGGGAGGAGGAAGAGGAGGAAGGAAGGGGAAAGGGGTGGGGAAAGGGAGGGGAGGAGGAGGGAGGGGCGGAGGAGGAGGAGGAGGAGGAGGAGGAGGAGGAGGTGGTGGGTGGAGAGTGGGAGGCGGAGGTGGAGGTGGAGGGGATGAGTGTGGAGGGAGAGGAGGAGGAAATTACAGGTGTGGAGGGGAGAGTCAGATCACTAAGTACAGGTGTTAAGGGGAGAGTCAGGTCAACAGGCGAGGAAAGGAGTGTGGTCAGGTCAACAGGCGGGGAATGGAATGTAGTCAGGTCAACAGGCGTGGAAGGGAGTGTAGGCAGGTTGCGATGAGGAGTCGCGTTATCCTGAGACTGGTGCTCTTGCATGAATATTTGATACATATCTTGAAACTTACGAAGTTTTGCGTTCATAACACATAAGCGGCATTTAGCCATGTTACCTAGATCAAAATATTGCTTGGCAAACCTACCTCTGCACGTGGTACATAAGGTCAAGGGCGACGGCATGGTAGCGGAGAGGAAATTCCTTAAGGGATTATAGTGTTTTTGTGGGAGCACGCTGTATTAGGGTTAAAGGAACTTTGCTATAAACACTCTTATCCTATCAAGTTTAACACTGGTGTTTGTGTATGAATTACTATGAATATGTATACTCTCTAATTACGAGTCAGAGAGTAAAGACTATAAATTAAAGGCTAGAATTTTAAAATATGGGACACTTAGCGTTATTGGGTGAGGTGCAGGGTGAGGTGCAGGGCTGGGAGCGAGGTGAGGGCACGTCTATACAGGACACACACACAGTGGTGGAAGTCATGTCAATGAGGAGGAGGAGGAGGAGGAGGAAGAGGAAGAAGAAGAAGAAGTACCTTTTCTTATAGCAGTTGGTGGTGGTTGTAGTGGTGATGGTAGTGGTGGTGGCAGCAGTAATAAAATATAAGCCGTGTAACAAACATTTCAGTAAGTGTTATTGGAGTGGTCTTCGTACTATATAAGACGATGCTTGGACGACAAAAACACCGCTATATTTTTATTGCTGCTGCTACTGCTACAACTGCTGCCGGCTGCTATAAGAAAAGGTTAGGAGGAGGAAGAGGAGGAGGAGAAGCTAGGAGGTGGAGGAGGAGGAGGAGGGAGAAGGGTGGAGCATTTTGGTGTGGATGATGAATTTGTTTATAAACACAGCTGAGAGCGTGGAAGCCTTGTGATTGGCTGAAACTTTTTGAGAAATACTATGTGATTCGCTGGCGAGGCTGTGACGTAATTGTACTCGCTCAGCTAATCAGCTATCGAAGCCCATAGTGACACCGTAGCGCCACTCCCATATCTCGTACCAGAATCCCCGCGACTTCCGGGTTGTACAAATAGAGGAAGTTAGTTAAGCTAAACACCGTGCCCTTTAACTCTTTCTGAATGTCTGCCCAGAAGCCGTCGAGTTTAGCTTGGAGAAGGGATTCACAGATGTTTTGTCCCTACTGTAGAATGAACAACCACTCAGCCGCAGACTGTCGAAGGAAGACAATAGCAACGCTTGTTTCGATTGCGGGAGAATAGGATGTAGAAGAGGGAATCCAAATTGTCCGGGGAGGACAGGATCTTCCCGGTGACTAGTTAAACATCATCCCCAATAATCCCCTTAGCCATTAATGATCACGTCATGGAAGTTTTATTAGACACAGGAAGCGAATATTCACTTATAAAAAAGAGTGCAGCTTTAGATTTACAACTTAAAATAAGAACCCACAGTAACATCCCTAGTTTAACCGGTATAACGGGCAAGGAGTTGAGAATCTTAGGTCAAGTAAGAGTAAAAATACCCTTAGGATTAGATAGAACAATAGAAGTGTTGATGTTAGCTGTTCCAGATCAATATTTATCCACCCAAGCCCTGATAGGGATGAACATAATAGGACTAGAAGAAATAACTATCAATTACAAACAAAGAAAGTCATGTGGGCTAACCTAACTTATCCCTTAAATTTTGTTAAACACCGATACGGTACCATCAGAGCAGTTAAGAGTGAAAAGTGCGAAGAGGAGGTGCATAAATCAAGCTGTCATATAAGGATACAACAAAGTGTGACCATAAGACCAGAAAGAACTCAATGGTTAGAAATTGTCATTGGACGAGGTAGAGGGAACCCATCTCCTTGGTGGACACAAAAAACAAGTGCAAAATATAGCACCTGTATGCGTCCAGGTTACAAAAGAAAGAACTATCTTTCTACAATAATTAATAACAGTAGGTGGACAGCTGAAGTTACGTCCTGGTACAATTTTAGGCTAAATATAGAGTAGTAAAACTCAGAAGAAATTCAAGAACAGCATGTTACGGCCGAAACACGTTGTCTCACCACTAGGATGAGTAACGCAATGTTACCCGATAGTGATGGTAGCGAGGGTAATGGTACTCGACCGGAGCGAATACAGGCAATTCTAGAAAAAGGAGACTGGAAACACTTAAGTGAACAGGAGATGCATCATCTTTTCGCCTTGATAAAAGAGCACCATGAACTATTTATCTTAGATGCAGGAGAACTAGGCACCATGAAAACTGAACCCGCTCATATTCAGGTGTTAGATCCAAAACCATGTAGAGGAGTTACATATAGGTATCCGGAGAAAGCCAAGGAACTAATAGCTAAAATGTTGAGAGAAATGGAAGAGAAGGACATAATAGAAAATTCCACAGCTGCGTGGTTAAGTCCTATAGTACTGGTTAACAAGCCGAATGGGGAAAAAAGGATGTGTCTAGACTATAGAAAGGTGAATCAACATTTAGCCACTGATATACACCCCCTACCTAAATTGGAAGAGTTATACAAAGGAATACAAAGGAATACAAAGGAAACACAAACAGCAACAGACCGATAGGTCCTTACAAGACTGTTTGCTTTAACTACACTACACTAACTAGATAATAAGAGAGAAAGGATAGGAAGTAGAAGGCTCCTCCCCACCCACCCATCCCTCCAGCCGAAGCTGGCTGGAAAAGAAGTGATACCATGCAATATAGAAAAACTGCATGGAATTTGTGAGGAAAGTTGAAAGCTGTAATCTATGGCTAACTACTACTAGTTTGTGGGGGTAGGTTTAGTGCTTGATAGATAGGTCATGTTATGTGTGTTTTGTAGGGTGGGGTGGGGTCACCGAA
>JACEEZ010020939.1:24232-41732 GCA_016584305.1 Chionoecetes opilio
GATTCGACCTGTGCTGGGAAAACTTAGCCTCGGCACCTGATGATCAAGTCTCCCGGCGTGGCGTGGGTGGGGGGCCAGACGGGGAAGGAAGCACTTCCGAGCAATACTTTTTCCTCAAGGCCTTTAAACGCCGGCGGACCTAAGAGACAGTCCTGCGGTAGCCTGGAAAAGGACTCCTATGCCAATGCGGTAGAGAGGCCAGTTTGGGAGGGTGTCACGGCGCGCTGTTTTGGTCTTGGTATGCCGGAAGATGTCCAGATATTTATTGTGTATGTTAATGTCAGCGGTGAGTCAGGGTGTGTACTCCACCCAACTAATGAAGGAAGTCACTGACGGAACTAAGTGGCGCTCTCGACAGGCGGTCAACGCACGCACGCACGCACGCACCACCATTGCCCACCAACCCAACACACACACCCACACGCACACGCACGCGCATATGTACACGCGCCTGTCCATTCACGCATGTATGTACGTATGGTCTTTCGCTTCTTTTCCCTTAAGGTGAAGGCTTGGAGGTGTGAAAATATCTGTGATGATTTATCTTTATTATTGTTAGCGTCTTTTTTATAGCTATACATTTTGTTTATATACTCACAGGAAGATCTTGAACATTAAAGTCGTACTTCTTTCTGTCTCTGTCTGTCTGTCTGCGTTTGTATTTGTGCTTGCGTTTATCTGTTTGTGCGTCAAGGTGTGTGTGTGTGTGTGTGTGTGTGTGTGTGTGTGTGTCTGCCCCTCTCCCTCTCCCCCCCCCTCTCTCTCTCCCTTTCTCCCTCTCTCTCTCTCTCTCTCTCTCTCTCTCTCTCTCTCTCTCTCTCTCTCTCTCTCTCTCTCTCTCTCTCTCTCTCTCTCTCTCTCTCTGTCTGTCTGTCTGTCTGTCTGTCTGTCTGTCTGTCTGTCTGTCTGTCTGTCTGTCTGTCTGTCTGTCTGTCTGTCTGTCTGTCTGTCTGTCTGTCTGTCTGTCTGTCTGTCTGTCTGTCTGTCTGTCTGTCTGTCTCTCTCTCTCTCTCTCTCTCTCTCTCTCTCTCTTTCTCTGTCTCTCTCTCTCTCTCTCATCGATACTTCGACGAGATTCCTCTTAGTATCCAGAACGGTAAAGACACATTGTTTCTCCCTCAAACAGAACATTACTAGCGGCGTCGAGTGGCCTGTTTATACGACTTGATTTAATGGTCAGTTAAATGGCAAATAAGACTTTTACTTCGTGTGCTTTGTAATGTTCACTCTAGAGGTTTCGCTGACGTGAGCAAACTGGTAACTCATTCTCACCTCAACTGCCACTCAACACAACAATGACGGAGTGTTGCAAGTGGTCCTGTGTTCCCCCTCCCTCTTTCCTCTTTCCCCATCACCACCAAGGCCACCTCCTTCATCTCGTAACATTCTCTTGCAAACCTTTGAATCTAACATTGAAAAAAAAGAAAGTTGCCTTGGCACGCTTTCTGTGCTTTATTGTGATCCCCGTGAGGTGACGTGCCACTCTTCTGAGGCTTTTATTGTGAGTTCTCTTGATGGCGATACAGCAAACATCACCCATTCTAATATAGCCTAGCAATAACCTAGCAGCAAAGTTGTCTGGCACGTGCTCTAATTATAACATAGCCTATAGTCTGTTATAATCTATCCTGACCCCTTACTGCTTACTGACTGATATTTGATGCCAGGAGAAGGGAATACTACGGTTCTGCTAAATTTCAGTTGCATTTTATCATAGTTAACCATATTATCAGGTAAATATAGGCAACATTTTAAGCATGAGACCTTAAAATAGAATGGAATTTTGGCCTCGTTGATAAAAATAGACTCTAACAGCGCCTCATTACCATCCCTCACACGCTCGCAAATAGCAGAAGCTCCGACGTGTGAAGCAGGTTATCAAAGTTTCATTTGTGTAAATTACTAAATATCTTTCATGCACTTCAAAAATACTCACTTCCCTCCTCCCTAAACGATTCTTTAAAAGAGTCGCTGACGTGTTGGTTATGCTTGACGAAAATAATTTGACATCAGTCATACGTCAGTCATTCTCGCAGCGGCTAAATGTCTTCGCTCAAGGAGAAGTGTGACGTCGACAGGAAGAACGTAACTATCATCAACCTATCATCCCTTATCATGGGGAGGCGGTAGCGGAGTGGTTAGCGTCTCCGACTGGCGTTCTCGGTGACCCGAGTTCGATCCCCGAAGAAACCCAAAACCTTTCTGCACCGTCGAGTGGCCTAAGAACACCCACATGCCCTGCCCATCAACTCTACCTTCGATTGCGAGTGCATCGGAGGACACAGGGGGGCGGCATGAGCCTCTAATCACAGGCGTCACTATAAGTATAAGAATCTTGCCTGCGCCACCACGGGCGAGGACCAACCATTACAGCCCTCAAGTGAACCTCCAGAGCCTACCATCCGAGCCCTGGGTCACCACTGCCTACAGGCGCTATAGGCACAAATAAATAAATAATAAAAAAATAAAAAATAAAAATAAAATAAAAAACGAACTACATAAACTACTGTAAATAACAAAGAAACGTAGAACTGGCGACTTCACTGTTATCTACGGTACCTGAAGATATACCTCTTTATAGGGACTGGCAACTCAAAGGGCTTTTTATTACTTTATTTTTTTTTGCCCTTGGCCAGTCCTTTATGATGTAAAAAAAAAGAAAGATCAACATGGATGAATATGCTTCAGGTTTATCAACAGACGTTCATGTTGTTCCGTAACATTTGAAGTCCAGTGGTTACAATAATAATTGGATAAAAATCTTCCTAGACTGGGAATAAACTTTCTAACAAGTAAAACAAACACTGAATGAACTACATCTAATAGTACACAGAACACCAACGTCCTTATTATTATTCTATTTGACGAGGTTGAATGGCACCAACACTAGCATTGAACTCATACAAAAGCAACAAAGATTTACTGAGTACAAATGTGACCTTACGCTTAGTGACGTCCTTGGCGTTACAAATTGTGGTGCTTTTGGTTCCTAATTTTTTTTTTTTTTTTTTCGTTGGAGCCTACTTACTAACACCCTACCACTTAAATGCAAGCCACTGACAGGAAGTCCTCTTAACCTTCAAGGCAGGAGTTAGGAGGGTTGTAAAATGTGGAGACTTATGCGTATACATAATGAAGGTCACTGTGCTACTTTATGACTACTAATGGTACTTTTGAACTACTTACTGCAATCTTCTATCACTTTGGCTCACTTTTTGGCTTTTGATTACTACTGCGCTACTTTAGGACTATTAATGCTAATTTAGGATTATTTACGACAATGTTCTATCATTCTTTGCTGGTGACCGTTACCGAGTACTGGAAGGTCGATGGTCTGCAATCTTCTAAGTTTCTACAATTGTGCTAGAAAAAGTGGATCGTGTACCGTTTTCGTCACTCTTCTGAAATAAATACATGAGAGAAAAACGATATACTGTAGATGACTGCAATTAAAATTTACACACTTGTCATTATGCAGTACAGTGTGTGTGTGTGTGTGTGTGTGTGTGTGTGTGTGTGTGTGTGTGTGTGTGTGTGTGTGTGTGTGTGTGTGTGTGTGTGTGTGTGTGTGTGTGTGTGTGTGTGTGTGTGTGTGTGTGTGTGTGTGTGTGTGTGTGTGTGTGTGTGTGGTGTGTGTGTGTGTGTGTGTGTGTGTGCGCGCGCGCGCGCGCGGCGTGTGTGTGTGTGTGTGTGTGTGTGTGTGTGTGTGTGTGGTGTGTGTTGTGTGTGTGTGTGGTGTGTGTGTGTGTGTGTGTGTGTGTGTGTGTGTGTGTGTGTGTGTTGTAAGAGTAAATCCTATCCTTTTGATCTACTCAACGTAATCAGTCACTATTTGTTCCTCGTGAAAAATAAGTTAGTGTGGCTATAACATAACTCGGGAGTAACAGTGTCTGCTAGAGAGGTGACGAACATATCGCTTGGTAATGGTGCACAAGACCAAAGACGATTTGTTGAAACTACAGCAGAGATGATGTTGTGGACGAAACGTACATACTCATGATCGATCTCATGGCATATAACTAACCTATCCTTAAATTACTATCTATTACTTTTACTATTTCTATAAATATAACTATCCTTACTTACTTACAACCTCTTATAACACACATAGGAAGGCTAAAAAACGAACTAAATCAAGCAAGTGGCTCCACTACATCAATACTACCGAATCCTCTCCTCTCCGAATCCTCTTAGCGCCGGCGAGGCATTGATGAGTGGTGAGGGACAAAAATTGGTCTGTCATCACCACACCTCAACGCCTTTCACCACCCCAACACCACCATCGTCATCACTGATCATTCCACTTAGATGATGAGTACTTAAAAAACGCAACACTTACCAAAATAAAGCCGTTTCGTCCACTTTTATCTCAGCAAGGGAATAGGAATGGGGGACAAAAATAGGTCTATCATCACCACACCTCAACGCCTTTCACCACCCCAACACCACCATCGTCATCACTGATCATTCCTCTTAGATGATGAGTACTTAAAAAATGCAACACTTAACTAAATAGAGCTGTTTCGTCCACTTTTATCTCAGCAAGGGAGGAGGTCCAGGAGGAAGCGTCACTCACTCACTCACACCGCGTGAACTGTAAACAAACACGCTGCTTGCCCGCTATTGGCTGCCCTCCGCGTGACGTCGCCGGCGGGGAATTTAAATACATGAAAACTTTCTTAAACCCAAGCGAGTGAGTGGGAAGCGTTGTGTGCCTTCTGAAATATCAGTTGATCACATGTAGTTAGCTGCCTAATGGGAGAAGAAAAGAAATACACGAGTATAAAACACAAAATAAACTACCATGCTTACAAGTGAAACTATCACCTGCAGTTTGTTGAATGGCTTTGCAAATACCGCATTGTTTTTTTCGGACCATTACAGCTGACAATGAGTGTACGGTTTTTGTCTGATTCAAGATAGTTTATAGTCTTAATGTTCACGAAGTTTGCCACTACGTTCAAAAAGCTTACATTTTCCCTGCGTGGTTTGCAGAGATAAGTATTGGCAAAGTGCAGTTTCGTGGTGAGGAATGAAGTAGTGTGGGCCGCGTGGGTCGCCGCAGACGGACACCTTCCCGCGTAATGGCCGTGGAATGTGTGATAACAAGAGGTGGGCGGCTACAGTGCTATTTGTTATCATCGCGGCGCGGGTCATGATGCTCCACGCTAACAAGGAACCCGTTCTGCCCGCCGTTATCAGTGCGACTGCTCCTCGCCCGGCCCAGTGGTGTAAATTAGTGTCGATTTCACAATCCCCACACGACGCGGCTCTCGTGTTTGGTACAGCAGAGTGGAGGAATGAAACATACAGGTGATGCAGTTATTGTTTTCGTTAAAGGATGAAGGGAATAATGTGATGCCAAAGTCCAAAGCTACGCCATAATTGGGACTCCGTTTGTTATGATGGTACGTACCTAGTAACATTTTTCATTTTGAAGTGTGTTTCATACTTAACAAATACATAGAAATAATTGCCTCAACTGCAAAATTAACATGTCTTCTAAATAAACATTGATAAATCTTCCGTGTTGACATAAACACTCTGAAGCTGAACTGTTAGGATGGCAGTAATCCAGTATAGCAAAAGACACAACACCGACACACGAACACTCACATACATTCCCCAGCCTGCGTATTACCAGACCTTCGCGTTGTTTACAGGCGACCAAGCTATGTCTTTCCTCAAGAGAGTCCATCTGGATGATTTCTAGGATCCTGCAACCCTCTTCTTCCCCTCTGTCTGGCCTTCACATCCGTCCTATAATCTTCTCACGGGTTTGAGGTGGCAAGGGAGTGTTTACTTCTATCCCGTGTGATTGTGACGCTCAGGGAAGAGACGGGGACTCGGCAGGGACCTCAGGGAAGGGACGGGAGAGAGCTGATGAGGCGGCCCTTGTTAGGAGCTTTAGGGACAACAACAGACAACAGCGTGAGGATTTCTGGTCGCTGGTCACGCAGGGGGAGGCGGCGAAGGTGCTTTTAGGGAGGGAGCGATAAGTGAGAAAATAGTTTTGGTCGAGATAAAGGACGGGCGAGATCAGTGACAATGGCTAAGTGGCAGGGTGGAGTGAGAGTTAGTGTTTGAGATGAGCAGTGTTGTGCGCTGATCGAGGAGAGGTGACCTGGACGGAAAGTGACCTGGTATCTGGGAGGAGTGACCTGCCCTATGTGAGGCAGTGATACGATACCCGAAGAGACGATGAGGAAGAAGAAGGCTGCTTATTGTTTGTGTGTAGATGGGTGATAGTATGTAGACACACACACACACACACACACACACACACACACACACACACACACACACACACACACACACACACACACACACACACACACACACACACACACACACACACACACACACACACACACACACACACACACACACACACACACACACACACACACACACACACACACACACACACACACACACACACGAAAAAAAAATTGTAATGTATGAAAGCCTTATATAAATGGCAAGGGCACGCATCATTAACGCAGAAGAAAAAAAATGCCATTGCTAAGTCAACGGTGCCTCAAATATCTGCTTCAGAATAACATACATAGGTGACGACGGGAGGATGTCATCATTATCATTATTGTTACTATCATTGCTATTATCATTAGTGTTATCATTATCATTATTATTATTATCATTATTTTTATTACTATTAGCATTATCATTATTTTTATTTTGACAATTGTTATGAAAAATATCATCATAATCATCATTGTTATTATTATCTTCATCATTTGTATATTATGATGTGTATTTCTTAACGTTATTTAGCAATTGTAGTGTATCTCTCTCTCTCTCTCTCTCTCTCTCTCTCTCTCTCTCTCTCTCTCTCTCTCTCTCTCTCTCTCTCTCTCTCTCTCTCTCTCTCTTTCATTTGTCTTCCTTCTCTATTTTTCCTTTTCTTACACTTCTCTCTTTTTCTTGTGTTTGTGTTTCTTTGTTTTTTTTGTATTTATTTATTGCGGTGTTATCTTCTCCTCCTTTCTTTAACTATAATTACACTCTTTTTTTTCTTTCTCTTTGTCATCTGATTTTTCTTTTCTCTTCTCATTCTTTTCAATACCTCTTTTCCTCACCCGCCCCCCCCCCCCCTCTCTCTCTCTCTCTCTCTCTCTCTCTCTCTCTCTCTCTCTCTCTCTCTCTCTCTCTCTCTCTCTCTCATCACATGTAAACACCCCCGAGAGAGAGAGAGAGAGAGAGAGAGAGAGAGAGAGAGAGAGAGAGAGAGAGAGAGAGATAGAGCGAGAGAGAGAGTGCGAGTCAGAGAGAGCGCGCGAGCGAGAGAGACGCGCGAGCGAGAGAGAGCGCGAGCGAGAGAGAGAGCGCGAGCGAGCAAGAGGGAGCGAGACGGTGAGAGAGAGTACGCCAAAACAGCAAAGCCCTTACACCATTAAAGCATCGTACCTTTAAGCAGACATTATCGTGCAGGCCAAGGTTACAATTGAGCATCACACCACAGGCCGGAGCAATCGACGATCTCACCCACGACCACCGACCTCAGCTCTTGTGGCTTATCTCGCCGCATCGAAGCTAAGGTGCCGGAGTAGCTCTTAAGGATACCCGTTTCTGTGTCATTTTCTATTTGATTCATGAGGGAAGGGATGAACGGGTTTGGGAGTCTGCGTGACGATGGTGCAAGCTTGCTGAGGGGTTGATAGCATCGCAGCCTTGTTTGACTTTGAGGAAAGCAATGGGGTTTTGTTTTGGCGTTGGTAGGACCTGGGTGGATGCTTACAGTCTTTGGCAACTTCTATTCCTTTTTTTGCTTTCCTGTCTCTCTCTCTCTCTCTCTCTTCTCTCTCCTCTCTCTCTCTCTCTCTCTCTCTCTCTCTCTCTCTCTCTCTCTCTCTCTCTCTCTCTCTCTCTCTCTCTCTCTCTCTCTCGAGTTACGTGGGAAACATAGGATGAACACTGTAAATCTAAAAAAAAGGCAAAAATCTGAGGAAGAGGGCAGAAGGTTGTGTGTGTGTGTGTGTATGTGTGTGTGTGTGTGTGTGTGTGTGTGTGTGTGTGTGTGTGTGTGTGTGTGTGTGTGTGTGTGTGTGTGTGTGTGTGTGTGTGTGTGTGTGTGTGTGTGTGTGTGTGTGTGTGTGTGTGTGTGTGTGTGTGTGTGTGTATGGTTGTGTGTGTGTGTGGGGGGGGGCACTTATATAGAGTTGCTGAAAGGCGTTAGTATCAACCCTCACCTCCTCCTCCTCCTCTTCCTCGTCCTTGTCCTCCTAATCCTATGTAATCCTCCTCCTCCTCCTCTTCCTCCTCTTCTTCCTCTTCCTCCTCCTCCTCCTACACATTATTTGGCTTAAGTCGTGCAGGAATCCGCTCATCGGGTGATCTTGTCATTGGTTCTTAGTGTTGGATGTAACGCCGGGAAATAAGTACCATACTGTTAATGGTACTTACACATATGTCGTGATTGTGTTTCTTGTTTTTTCTCTCTCTCTCGCGCCAAACTGTCGACCAGGTTCACTGAAACATTTTATTGTTCTTGAGTTTTTTTTCATTTTGTCTTTGTTGTTTTTCGTTGATATTTCATCGTCTTTCATGGTGTAAAGTATAGCTATTGGCATTTTCTTCTTGCTAATTCTATGATGGAAATAACTGTTTCAGCATTTATTTTATATTAGAAGCAATTAATGATCAGGAGCGTTAGTCTACGTGGATGGGTGTTTTCCTTCCCACAGACATTATTAGTCTCGATTTTGAGTTTACATATATATAAGTTTCATAATCAAAATAAGGTTGATAAATCTGTGTGAAAAAAAAACTGCAATAAATATTCGTAAAATGCATCTCTGACAATGGAAATACAGAATATGCTGCGTGTTTTCCCATTGCAGGCCGGCGGAAGAAGACATGTAATCATAATATATTAATAAAGAGGAAATCGAATGGTGTCCCAGAAAATTGTACCACTTGAATACTAAGAAAATTATCCCGGGTCACATATCGAAAGGTTTAAACTCCAAAGAAAGTGTTCAGGTAAAATTGGTGTCGTTAACTTTAATAGGCGATGTAGGAAAAGTTCTTAAGGTTAGTAAGCAGGGTAGAACGAGAAGTAACGGATTCAAGCTGGAAAAGCGTAGATTTAAAAAGAAATTGGGAGAAAGTGGTTCACAAATAGGGTGGTGAATAACTGGAATGGACTAAGTCGTCAGGTGGTCAATGTGGAGTCTATTGGGGTCTTTAAAAGGGGTCTGGATAAATTCATGGATGGGGAAGAGAGGTGGATATAGGTAGAGTTAGGTAACAGGAACTACCTTTTGTAGGTCTCACGGCCTCTTGTAGCTTCCTTACTTTCTTATGTTGCTTATGTTCTTATGTGTCACAAGATATTATAATAATGTAAAAAGGCAAAACGGATATAATGATAACATGAAACCAATGAAAAGTGACCTGCATTTAAGAGACCGTACCATAAACACTATAGTTATTCTTCAATTTATGATGTTTCTAAAAAGATTATTCGATATAAGTCAAAACGTGACCTACAACAGAGCAATGACCTTTCTTCCCCAGTGGCGGAGTGAAAGAAACAACTTGAAAGCTGATTGACCTCATTATTAACGTAAAAATAAATATCTTACATATATCATTACGCTTAATATCGTGTATCTCAAATTTGGGAAAGTATTTGGTAGCATCAAACCAATGGTCAAATCGAATGTACATACACGCTCTACTATAATTATCACTGACGACTAACCTTTAAAACTAGGTACCCGGGAGACCTTACTAATAAAATACTTTAAGAATGAGTCGTCGACCAAATCCCAAAACCTGAGCCTTATTGTTACAAGACATTTGATATTAGCAGCTGAAGACATACTAGAGGAGGAGGAGGAGGAGGAGGAGGAGGAGGAGGAGGAGGAGGAGGAGGAGGAGGAAGAGGAGGAGGAGGAGGAGGAGGAGGAGGAGGAGAAGGTGGTGAGGGTTGAAGCTGAAGACTTACTAGACCACAGAGAATATAGTACAAGAAATACAACGATCGAAGAGTATTAAATGCCACAGTGCACACAAAGCTTCCTACATGATTAGACTATAAAACACGTGAATCGAAAATCCTAGAGATCGTCAAATAAAAAGAAAGTATACGTAACCATAGGTAGTAACAATTTCTCCCACATCAGATTATCTAATTTTATGTTTGGCATAGAAAAAGAGGAAGTATTACCCGTGAAAAGAGGGTTTTATACATTTCGTTTTGAACAAACCGTTTGGTCATATTTTTTCCACCTTGCTATGGAAACAAGGAAATTTGAGGTAAATAGTCAGACTCTCTCCACGAAATAAAGTAACAATCCCTAAGAACAGAGGTTGGCAATAGCGTCGCCTCTGGAAAAAAAAACTGCAATTATTCTTCGGCTATTAAACACTGAATCCAACAAAGCATATCCTACACTGCACATCGACGCAGAAATAAAATGAATGAGAAATGAGGAATGAATAAGGCAATGCGAAAAAATGGGGAGGAAGATAAGATAAGATAAGATTTTCATCCTATCTAGACACTTTGCAAGTACCAACTACAAGGTTATTGACTATACAAAGCGCCGCCACGTCAGCACGAACTAGGCGGACTCGAACTGGGGAGGAAGAAAGAAGGGAATAAGAGTCGACGGGTCCATCTTGATTCCTCACAACAGACTCCTAAACAAAGTCATAAGCTTCCCACAATAATGGTTCCGTGTATCCCAATAAGATCAATAAAGATGCGAACTCAGTTTTCCCGCCACCTTAATTAGCGTTACCGATCAGACGCAGGTGTTGACGGACTCAGGCTTACTTAAGAATAGGAACAGATCACCCCTAATGCACCGAAGGGTTAGCGTGGTCTATGTTTATATATGTAAATTCATCCAAACCTCTAGAAACACAGAGCGTAAAAATTAAGCTTTATCAGACAATAAAAAATCTACGGGAAAAAACTTGCTAGCTTAAAATGCTTATGTTATGGGATAGAAACTCCACCCTATAAATGCCGGTTAACTTTATCTCTTGTAGAGCAAAACAGTATTGGTAATTTATATCAATGTTAGTTCCAAAAAAAATGTTGGCTAACGTGACACTTTTATATTACGTAAACTCCTTGCAATCCATTCGTACTTGTTCATCCATGGACAATGATGTTTCTGTGCAATGGTAATGATAATAATAATGATAATTAGATAATGATAATAGTGATAATAATAATGATAATAATAATAATAATCATGATAGCAAAAACAAACAATATCAATAATAAAATATATAAACATTTTCTTGAGTTTGTGGCATCGTCAAATGTTCTTCATAGTAAGGTAAAGATGGGAGCATACGCTAAGCTGCGCGTGGCATTCGGTGTTCATCTCCGTGGCATTAGCCCTTAGAGCCTGTGGTGGGTGAGGACCCGTTACCCCGGGACACAGGGCTGTTGTGACAACCGAATTACCACATTTACCTTTCCTAGGTTACCCCAGGTACCCATTTATCAACCCCGAAAGGAAAGAAGAACAGTTGGGTAGGCTGGTCACCGACTTGCCCTGGCCTGGATTCGAACCAGGGCCCGCAGATTCGTAGCCAGGCACGCTAGCCACTGCACCACGGAGGCTCTTCATAGTGTTGTGGTATTTTTTTTTGTGGTTTCTCCTCCTCCTCCTCCTCCTCCTCCTCTCCTCCCCTTTCCTGTCATCCTCCTTCCCCTTCCACGGATGTTCTGCGGTGGCCTCGTCCGGCTGAGCTTGTGCCATGGTTAACCGAGACTCCTGAGCTGATGGTGCGCGGGGTAGTGTTTCGTGTCCGTGGCGTCAGGTGGCGTCAGGTGTCCCGCGGTGGTGTCAGGTGCTAAAAGGGCGACGTCAGATGAGTGACGGTGAAAAGTGTTCCTATTATCCAGTTATCTAGTCTTGTATAGCGATGTTGAAATCACTCGTGTTGCTCATTTTAGCCTATAGATGTATATTTAAATCTAGTTTATATCAAAATCATTCACGTCTACTCATTCTGGTAGCACTAAACTTACAGTATTATCTAACTAAAATCAATAAAAGTCCACTTGTCAAACTTGTCTACTAGTTCATTCTATATTCCTCATTTCTGACTATAAACTAGTGCTTTAAAACACCAAATTCACATAGAGAAAAAAGGGAAAATAACGAAATGGAACAGGAACTACCACGTATAGGTCTCACGGTAAAGTATAAAAAAAGTCCACTTGTCAAACCTGTCTATTCGTTCACTCTATGTTCCTTATTTCTGACTCTATACACAAGTGCTTTAAAACACCAAAATTCACACAGAGAGAAAAGGGAAACCAATGAAACCTAACAAAGTTCTCTCCGTCAGATCTCCTACATTCACTGCACCTCAACAAGCCACCAATCAAGGCATCCATACGGCACTGATATCTGCGCTGTGAGGGCAGGCAAGGGTGATCACAGTGCAGCCAACACCCACAGAACAATAACAAGGTAATGACACGAGGCACACCGTAACAGTCATGCCGGGAGTAACAAATGGGTGAAAGACAGTTGTAACAAGGTGAAATTAGGACCTGCTATGTCTACCTCTATATAGCTCATCTACAGTCTCCTTTGAACTTATGAACGCGTTGAAATGGGTGAAAATGACAGTTTAATGGGTGAAATTAGCAAATGGGTGAAAGAGAGTTGTAACAAGGTAATATTAGGACCCGCTATGTCTACCTCTCTATAGCTCTTCTACAATGTTTACTAAGCTTATGAACGTGATGAAAGGGAAGAACATAAGAACATAAGAAAATAAGGAAGCTAAAGAGGTCGTGAGACGTGGTAGTTCCTCTGTAGAGATGGAGATTCAATGAGTGAGGAGGAGATGAGATGGTGAGTGAGTGAGACAAGATGAGTGAATGAATGAAATGAGGAAGGAGGTTATGTAAGTTTATTCATGGGAGAGGAATACACATAGGAAATCAAAGTGGAGGAAGAGAAGAGGATTAAAAGTAGGCCTGTGAGGGGGAATATAGGCCTACAAAACTTATAATACAGGTAATACTACAGGTGGCAGGAAACAAAATGTGGCGAAAAAATAAAGTGGAACAATAGTCTCATCTTTGATAAAACGAAATCATAGAAAATATTAAACTTGATAAATAGAACGATACAGATTTTAACACTTGATATTATTTTATATTTTTCCCCTTCTGGGTGAAATATCCATTAATTTTAGAAAGGTTAAGGAAATCAGGTTAACATGTCATGGCTTAATGTCAGATTATTTACTTAACTTATTTGTAGTGTGTGTGTGTGTGTGTGTGTGTGTGTGTGTGTGTGTGTGTGTGTGTGTGTGTGTGTGTGTGTGTGTGTGTGTGTGTGTGTGTGTGTGTGTGTGTGTGTGTGTGTGTGTGTGTGTGTGTGTGGAAAGAATATATTCAACAATCTTAAGGGCAACTCACTCAAATTCCTTATAACACCGGGAGGCTCAGATGCCCTCGAGACGGAAGGAGCTTATATTTAACGCCATCAAATCCGTCCTTCCCCCCTGTCCAGGACTCACCTGCGAGCGATAATCCATTCCTACCGAGCTCAGTCAAAGATCGTAACCCACGCCGGCGGATGTTCGTACCAGGACAGAAAGGGGAGACAGTTAGGAAAGGAGGAGGGGGAGGGGACATCCAAAACATAACGGGCTTCAGTTAATCTGCACCAATTTGCCATCGTCTTGCCTGTCCTATTAGCTGTTCTATTGGCTATTTAACTGTCCTATTGGCTATTTAGCTGTTCTATTGGCTATTTAACTGTCCTATTGGCTATTTAGCTGTTCTATTGGCTATTTAACTGTCCTATTGGCTATTTAGCTGTTCTATTGGCTATTTAACTGTCCTATTGGCTGTCCTATTGGCTATTTAGCTGTTCTATTGGCTATTTAACTGCACTATCGGCTGTCCTATTGGCTATTTAATTGTCCTATTGGCTATTTAACTGTCCTATTGGCTATTTAGCTGTCTTATTGGCTGTCCTATTGGCTATTTAGCTGTCCTATTGACTGTCCTATTGGCTATTTAGCTGTCTTATTGGCTGTCCTATTGGCTATTTAGCTGTCCTATTGGTTACTTAACTGTCCTATTGACTGTCCTATTGGCTATTGAACTGCCCTATTGGCACAAATAATTCATGGTTGCTTCACCCGATGCCTCGTTTTAGGTGCATCAAACCATTAAGTTATCGCTTTGTTTCTCTTAAGCAGGCACGTAAAGCTGTACCAAATATACAACGCTTTACTAAACGTGTATAGCAAACTGTAAAAGCGCGAATGAATAAATATAACAGTCCTGCAAGTCTTCGTCACAACCATAAACACTACAACTAAGCAGAGAGAAGTTACATTTCTGCAGCATAATTGACCCCTTCACGCCCAGATCTTTCCTTTGCTATAAAAAAATGGTATATTGTTAGCCATAAAATTACGAAAAATAACTTAATACACGAAATTAGTTAGTGGGCAAGAATACTAAACAGGTCATATTACATATTGCTTATATTCACTAAAAAATGTCTAATGGTACCCAAACTACTATGGAAATTACGTTCTAGGTCTCAAGGGGTTGTTGGTGATCTGGTGGTGATGTTTATCTTGCGTGCGGCAGCCAGTAGCAGAAGCAACGTCATGGAGCGTAGTTATCAACGTGACAACACTGACATTAACCTCTAAGTAGATGGTACAGTAATTACGTACTAGAATAATTATAATCGACATTTTTTGACGGCTTCTGTATATCTAAATGCTGATTTTTCTCGCCCTGATAAAAAAAAATTCCAGATGATACTTAAGTACGAGGTCTATGTATATTAAACTAATTAGAAGACAAGTAAATAACTACATGGGAGGTGAATATTTAACGTAGACCTGTTATTTGCGAAGACATGTAAATTTAAATACCACGTTCTCAAAGCAACAACCTTTCTGAATTACAGCAAAAACTTTGATTACGGCTGAGGTAATGCGAAGGTTCCAACAGGTTGAATATATTTTGCATGAAAGAAAATAAAAAGCGATCAATGTGAGGAAGAGCTGGAGACACAAAAAAGGACGTAAATCTATGAAAATTAAAAGATGACATTAGTGAGAACCGAATATTAATAAAGTGTTTGGATATACTGTTATATATATATGTGAGAGAGAGAGAGAGAGAGAGAGAGAGAGAGAGAGAGAGAGAGAGAGAGAGAGAGAGAAGGAGAGAGAGAGAGAAGAGGAGAGAGAGAGAGAGAGAGGAGAGAGAGAGAGAGAGAGAGAGAGAGAGAGGAGAGCGAGAGCGAGAGCGAGAGCGAGAGAGAGAGAGAGAGAGAGAGAGAGAGAGAGAGAGAGAGAGAGAGAGAGAGAGAGAGAGAGAGAGTGTGTGTGTGTGCTCGTGTGTGTGTGTCTGAAAAAAGAGAGCTTGCGGGCTTACACACGCACAAATTCATCTTAACTAACATCTTTCATCCTGAAGCTCTCACAAAGTCAGGTTCCCAAACAGGCTTTTAAGTGGATTATCCTCATCGCCTGACTACTGCAGATGCCGGATAGCAGAGGCGAGTGGCTCCCCTATCAGACACATCGTTGCAAGCCACTCTGTCCCACACTCGCCTTTCACTACCGCGATCCTTACAACTCTACGATGCAACGTTTTCATAACTAGACTTAATTTTCTTTCTAACTTTCTTATCTTAACTAGGTCTCACGGCCTCTTGTAGCTTCCTTATTTTCTTTCTTATGTTCTTAACTCTATCTCTCCATCCTTATCTAGGTCGTCCCGTTCTTCCTCTGATCTTTCTCTTCAGATTTGTATATTTTGTTAATATTTTTATCTCTTATATTCTTTCTATGCGTCTAGTCCTTGTTAGCATGCACTGATTTGCTTTTTCTAACATATATCTGTCTCTGTACCCTTCTTTAACGCTTTCTCTTGTTACTTTGTTAAATACCTCACGATACTGATCATTCTTAACCATTTCATTTTAACATCATAACATTTTAATACTATAGATAAAAAATCCAGCAACTTCATACTTACGACTCACAACCAAATGAAGTTGTTGGTTAAAAAATCCTTAACTAGTCCCTTGTTTTGCCTTTGCCTTGGTGAAGTTAGTTTTCTCCAAGCATTGCATAACTCTTCCAAGCTTTCCCTGTTTTTTAAATATGGTGACACATATAATAAGGATCTTCTTCCAAACATTTCCAAACTTAAATCCTTTCCAGCTCAAGCGTTAATTTTTTTTTTTACTGCATTCAATATAATTTCCTTCCCTTTTAGATTCTGTGGTCCAGCTTTACAAGTTTTTCCTTTTCGATAACTAGATCTTTTAGACTTCTTGTAGCTTCCTTATTTTCTTATGTTCTTCTTATGTAGAGTTGCGTTCCTCCAAAAGAAGTGACTGACACCTATATTTCTTATCTCGCTATCGTATTCATGTCTGAGCCGGCAACCCAAGATTTGACCTCCATCTGCCTTTCTTTGAAGATGTAAATCAATCATAGCAACCATCAGGCGTCTAGGCTGTAAATCATCCTGTGCTAGCAAATGTTCTCGTTCGTCCTAGCTTACTTTCCCACATACGTACCTGCTATATTTTCTTTGCTAAATGTTTTCACCGCACTCAAAGCACATCTTACCCCCTCTCCTTCCCCCCCTTACCTCCCCCCCCCCTCCCCTCCGTCTCATAAACCTGCAGCACCCACCACAAAGCAGTCATGTCAATCTCGTCCTATGCTTTCTCCAAGTCTATAAATGCCACACATAAATTTCTTCTCTTACGTTGTTATTTTTTCTTTTTAACAACTTCTTTTGTCGAACAGCTGACCAATGCGACCTTCGCCACTCATAAAACCAACCTATTCGTATTTAAGAAACACACACAAACACACACACACACACACACACACTCGAGTATGTGTGTGTGTGTGTGTGTGTGTGTGTGTGTGTGTGTGTGTGTGTGTGTGTGTGTGTGTGTGTGTGTGTGTGTGTGTGTGTGTTGTGTGTGTGTGTGTGTGTGTGTGTGTGTGTGTGTGTGTGTGTGTGTGTGTGTGTGTGTGTGTGTGTGTGGTGTGTGTGTGTGTGTGTGTGTGTGTGTGTGTGTGTGTGTGTGTGTGTGTGTGTGTGTGTGTGTGTGTGTGTGTGTGTGTGTGTGTGTGTGTGTATTGAGGTAAAGTTTACATCCAATTTTGAGAAACATAGACACGCAGATATTGTTTAGAAAAGCAGGTCAGTCATATCGCTGCAACGGTGAGTTTTTGATACAAGAATGAAGTAAACTTGAAGACAGAGATTACGGTCACGCGTCATGATCCCAGAGACGCGGGGGAAGCAATGCAATGTTTATAGAAGTACATTTATGTTTCACGAAGAAGAATGTGTACAGTGTTAGGGCTGTATGGGGACAGAAAGGAAACATAAAGTATTGTAAACTTCACCAAAGTGTTCCTAACGCAGTGTTGGGAGATAAGAACACAAAGGAGACAATGAATTAGGATGTTAGTATTA
>JACEEZ010020939.1:49232-64232 GCA_016584305.1 Chionoecetes opilio
TGATCAGAGGCACGTAAAAACAGAGATAAATATAATAGTACTTGAAGATATTTGGGTGTTTCTGATAGATTTTTTTTGCTATATGCCAAAATGCATGCATTTTTATGGGTTTGAAGCATGCTTCCTTCCCACACACGCCTGCACCCCGACACCCTTCCCCCCACACACGCCTCCCCACACCGACACCCCTTCCCACACTCACGCCTCCGTCCCACACACACGCCTTCACACCGACACCCTTCCCACACTAAACGCCTGCACACCGACACCCTTCCCCACACACGCCTTCTTCCCCAACACGCCTGCCACACACGCTTCCTTCTACACACACGCCTGCACACCGACACCCTTCCCACACACACGCTGGGAAATACTTTGGAACTCACCCTTTCCCGGCTTGACTGAAATGAACTACCGCACTGTATTGTATGCTTATTATACTTCAACTCTGTAAAGGTTCCAGCGTGCGCTCACCCTTTGGTTTAACCCACACGACCGCTATAAAAATATGAGGTGCCTCAAAAAATTCTAAGTCCAGTTAGGTTAGGTTAGGTTACTTTGTGGTTAAAGGTTAGGTAGGTTAGGTATACTTTGTGGTTAAGGTTAGGATAGGTTAGGTATACTTTGTGGTTAAGGTTAGGTTAGGTATACTTTGGGGTTTAAGGTTAGGTTAGGTTAGGTATATTTTGTGGTTAAGGTTAGGTTAGGTTAGGTATACTTTGTGGTTAAATTTAGGTTGGGGTTAGGTATACTTTGTGGTTAAGGTTAGGTTAGGTTAGGTATACTTTGTGGTTAAGGTTAGGTTAGGCTAGGTAGGTATACTTTGTGGTTAAGGTTAGGTTAGGCTAGGTTATTTTGTGGTTAAGGTTAGGTTAGGTTAGGTATACTTTGTGGTTAAGGTTAGGTTAGGTTAGGTTTTAGGTATACTTTGTGGTTAAGGTTAGGTTAGGTTAGGTAACTTTGTGGTTAAGGTTGGGTTTAGGTTAGGTTAGGTTAGGTTAGGTATACTTTGTGGTTAAGGTTAGGTTAGGATACTTTGTGGTTAAGGTTAGGCTAGGTTAGGTTAGGTATACTTTGTGGTTAAGGTTAGGTTAGGTATATTTTGTGGTTAAGGGTTAGGTTAGGTTGGGTTTATACTTGGGGTTTAAGGTTAGGTTAGGTTAGGTATACTTTGTGGTTAAGGTTAGGTTAGGTTAGGTTACTTTGTGGTTAAGGTTAGGTTAGGTATACTTTGTGGTTAAGGTTAGGTTAGTTAGGTTAGGTTAGGTATAACTTGTGGTTAAGGTTAGGTTAGGTTAGATTTTTACATATAGTGACTTTGATGTTTTTTTTTTGGGAGCCATAAATCACTATATTTGCTTCCCCCACCCAAAAACCCCGTATTCCCCAGTCCCCAGGCTGTTGGATAGGGGGAAGCAAAAAAAAGATAGGGGTGAAGGACTTCTTCCAAGTTTACTCCACGCCTGCACACACGCCTCCTTCCCACACACACGCTTGCATACACGCCGTCCTTCCCACACACACGCCTGCACACACGCCTCCTTCCCACACAGCCTGCAGACAGCTTCTTCCACACAACGCCGCACACCGACACCCTCCCACACAGACGCCTGCAACCACACGCCTGACACACGCCTCCTTCCACACACACGCCTCCTTCCACACACACGCTTCCTTCCACACAGACGCCTGCAAACCCACCTTCCCACACACACGCCTGCACACACGTCTGCAAGACCGAGACCCTTCGTTACACACACGCCTACTTCCACACACACGCCTGCCACACACGCCTCACACGACCACGATGTGGTGTGTTGTGTGTGTATTGTTGTGTGTGCAGGAAGGGTGTTGGTGCCAGGCGTTGTGTGCAGGCTGTGTGTGGGGAAGAGTGTCGGTCACAGCGACAGATTCACTCTGACGGGAAGTACAATCGGTCATCATAACCTTGCCGCAGGTGTCAGCACAGAGTGTGCGGGCGTCCCTGTCTGACGTCTCAATAACAGTCGAGCCCTGTTGGAGGGAAGATTTTTTTTTTCGCGCGCTTTTTACAAATGTCGTTTTTTTACGGAAATGAGCCTGGAAATCAATTATTTTTGGTGGATTAGGTGTTTTGAATTTGAAGTCAACATAATTAGGCAAAAAAAAAATGGGTCTGGACGACTACTTTAAGGTGAAAGACATAAAAATACATACCTGAAAGATTTATCATATAAGTATGTGCAAAGTATACTGTTTGTATATAACAATAACATTTATTTTTTCTTATTGTATATCATGTGCGTCTACTCTACGTACTATGTAAGTTTCTTACGAAATAAAATGTACTGAACTGAACTGAACTACTACTACTACTACAGTACTACGCACTACCACCACTAAAGCAAAGTCCATGGTTATGCCTTAAATACTGTAATAAAAATTTGCACTGTCGAACAGACAGACCCGCTACTTATTTATGTCTCAAGTCAGGATTGAAAAAGACTTGATCTGTTCCCATCCATCTGCGGCTGAATTCGATGGCTGAAAGAATACTTAAAGCCTAAGAAAGAAAAAAAATATAGATGGCTTCCGGTTTTTAGCGAATATATTAGTGCAGCAGAATCGATTATCCCAAGGCAAAGGTAAAAAAACGTAAACATTATTCATCAATTTTCTACTACTATTACTACTGCTACTACTACTACTACTACTACTACTACTACTACTACTACTACTACTATTACTACTACTGCTTCTACTACAACTACTACTACTACTACTACTACTACTACTACTACTACTACTACCGCTTCCCCAGACCAGCTAAGGGCAGTACTGTAGTAAGAGTACCCACGCAACATCCTTCCCTCCTTCCGTCACGAAGGCGCCCCACTTTCAACCTAGTTTGGTACTTCGCTATAATCCCTTTGTCTGGCGCTGTGGTAATGGTCTCCCCTGACATGACACCACCATCACACATTATCCTTCTCTAACCCCCGGCATGACACAACCATCTCACATCATCCTTCTCTCCCCCCTGACATGACACCACCATCTCTGTAGTAATCTCTGACATGACACTACCATCTCACATTATCCTTCTCTTGTCGTACAACTTCACTTCAGGTTTTATGTAAGGCTAATGTAAGTTTTTGAAAGAGATGTAAATAAACTTAGCTCAAATTGTCGCAAAAGTACGTGTGTTAGAGAAGGGTTGTTCTGTCTATCCATCAAGTTGTCTATCTATTTATGTATCTATTTATCACGGTGATGGTGTTTTGATTTCTGAAGTTCTTAGCATTATTTTCATGACTATTATTCTCCAGGCAGTAGAGTAAGAGATGTTGCTATCCACTTAACTTTGACTATACGTACGATCGTAAATTAATGGTAGATATCATTAATTCTGTAACCAAACATAATTAAATGAAGAAAAACAAAACACGTACTGTAAGAATTTCGCAAAGATATAACTATACTAATGAATGGTCATTTTTATTGATTCTATAACCAAAACATAAAGGGCAGGGCAGGACATTGCATGGGCACTCTTACTAACTACCTATGGGTGCCCTAGGAAAGTGTTGGTGGTGGTAGTAGTAGTAGTAGTAGTAGTAGTAGTAGTAGTCGTAGTCGTAGTCGTAGTCGTAGTAGTAGTAGTAGTCGTAGTCGTAGTCGTAGTCGTAGTGGTAGTAGTAGTAGTAGTAGTAGTAGTAGTAGTAGTAGTAGTAGTAGTAGTAGTAGTAGTAGTAGTAGTAGTAGTAGTAGTAGTAGTAGTAGTAGTAGTAGTAGTAACTAAATGAAGCAAATAAACAACAACAAAAAATACACGTACTGTAAGAATTTTGAATGATGATATTATAGTATCAGAACATTATGCATCCCAAGCTGAACCCTAACCAATGGGATATGTCGCGTGTCATGCCACTACCAACACCTCATTCTCGTTGCCACCGAGTGTTACTGAGATTACATCAGACTGACGTTCCCTCCTCCCTCTTACACGTGCATTGCCTAATCACAGTGAGAATGCGGCAACACACACACACACACACACACACACACACACACACACACACACACACACACACACACACACACACACACACACACACACACACACACACACACACACATCCGTTTATTCCTTGCATTTCTATCCTTACTTCTAACCTTCTCTTTCTCTATCTCTATCTTCCTTTTTTCACGTTCTCTATAGTCTTCAATCTCTTATTTTCCTTATTAAATTCTCTCAATCTCTTAATAAAAAATGAAGATGAGCAACTCGGGGAATGCAGCTACTGGTCCCCCGTTCGAGCCCCGTGGGTGGAGATGGTCGTCTGAGCCACTCAATAAATGCTCTCGAGGGGTCCGATCACCACTCCTCACTGCCTGCCATATATCACCTCCAATGCAGGGCTTTAAGAGAGATTTTGCTCCTGCGGTCCACAAATACAGACATAAAAAGAGACTTTACAGCAGGAATAAAAGTTTTACGACAGTTCCTCTAAGCGTCGCACGATTCCCATCTCGGGTTCCCCCCCTCTCTCTCTCTCTCTCTCTCTCACTCTCTCTCTCTCTCTCTCTCTCTCTAAGCGTTGTGTTCCTTACTGCCTGTTCGTTCTTTGGTGCTGATTTGATCTATGACTCAGCACTTGGCTTGGGATAACGAGAGAGAGAGAGAGAGAGAGAGAGAGAGAGAGAGAGAGAGAGAGAGAGAGAGAGAGGAGAGAGAGAGAGAGAGAGAGAGAGAGAGAGAGAGAGAGAGAGAGAGAGAGAGAGAGGAGAGAGAGAGAGAGAGAGAGGAGAGAGAGAGAGAGAGAGAGAGAGAGAGAGAGAGAGAGAGAGAGAGAGAGAGAGAGAGAGAGAGAGAGAGAGAGAGAGAGAGAGAGAGAGAGAGAGAGAGAGAGAGAGAGAGAGAGAGAGAGAGAGAGTGTGCTCAATAGAGGAGACAGGGTGCACGCGAGAAGTGATAAGGGCGAGTAATCTGCAGAGTGACAGTATGATTCAGTATTAATAGCATTCCCTCCTGTGCTGTCCCATTAGACATGCAAGCGACGTGCTGGTGCTTGTGTTCTATTAATGTTCGACCCCACACACACACATGAACACAGACACACACACACACACACACACACACACACATGAACACACACACACACACACACACACACACACACACATGAACACACACACATACAAACACACACAATGAAATGTTTATACACGACTAAGTATAAGGTAACAAAAAGTCAACAGATACTTATACATGTAGTACATACATAGACACTAAACAAGCATTTATAGTTTCCTACATAACCAAAAAGTCGTGAAGATGACATGCAGTATTATATTCAGTAATGAATGAGCAGGTTATCCATCAGCGATTACTATAACACAATCCAATTTGCTGTCACGGTGAAGGAAGGAGGGAGGGAAGGAAGGCGAGAGGAAGGAAGGAAGGAGGGAGGAAGGAAGGAGGTAGGAAGGAAGGAAGGAGGGATAACAGGAAGGAAGGAGAGAGTCAGGAAAGGAATGAAGAAGTCAGGAAAGGAAGGAAGGAGGGAGGAATTGAAGGAAGAAGGGAGAAAAGGAAGGAAGAAGGGAGGAATTGAAGGAGGGAGGGATGAAAGGAAGGAAGGAGGGGATGAAAGGAAGGAAGGAGGGATGAAAGGAAGGAAGGAGGGATGAAAGGAAGGAAGGAGGGAGGAAAGGAAGGAAGGAGGGATGAAAGGAAGGAAGGAGGGAGGAAAGGAAGGAAGGAGGGAGGAAAGGAAGGAAGGAGGGAGGAAAGGAAGGAAGGAGGGAGGAAAGGAAGGAAGGAGGGAGGAAAGGAAGGAAGGAGGGAGGAAAGGAAGGAAGGAGGGAGGAAAGGAAGGAAGGAAGGAGGGAGGAAAGGAAGGAAGGAGGGATGAAAGGAAGGAAGGAAGGAGGGATGAAAGGAAGGAAGGAGGGAGGAAATGAAGGAAGGAGGGAGGAAATGAAGGAGGGAGGGAGAAAAGGAAGGAAGGAGGGAGGAAAAGAAGGAGAGAGGGATGAAAAAGGAAGGAAGGAGGAGGAAAGGAAGGAAGGAGGGAGGAAAGGAAGGAAGGAGGGATGAAAGAAGGGTGGTGAAGGAAGGAGGGATGAAAGAAGGGTGATGAAGGAAGGAGGGATGAAAGGAAGGAAGGAGGGCGGAAATGAAGGAGGGAGGGAGAAAAGGAAGGGGGAGGAAAGGAAGGAAGGAGGGAGGAATTGAAGGAGGGAGGGAGAAAAGGAAGGAAGGAGGGAGGAAAGGAAGGAAGGAGGGAAGGAAGGAAGGAAGGAGGGAGGAAAGGAAGGAAGGAGGGAGGAAAGGAAGGAAGGAGGGAGGAAAGGAAGGAAGGAGGGAGGAAAGGAAGGAAGGAGGGAGGAAAGGAAGGAAGGAGGGAGGAAAGGAAGGAAGGAGTGAGGAAAGGAAGGAGGGAGGGAGGAAAGGAAGGAAGGAGGGATGAAAGGAATGAAGGAGGGAGGGAGGAAAGGAAGGAGGGAGGAAAGGAAGGAAGGAGGGAGGAATTGAAGGAAGAAGGGAGGAAAGGAAGGAGTATCAAGGGAGGGTTGGTATGGACGGGGGTATGAGGAAGGAGAGGGAGAGAGAGGGAGGAACTGAGATGCTCGCTGCTTCGTTTTTTAATTTTTTTATATACTTTATTTACATCTATTACAGTTTAACATAAGCAAAAATAATAAATAAACAAAGGATATAAATAGAAAAAAAATACATTGGTGAGTGAAAAAAAAAAAAGATAAATAAACGAACGCAGCATCCTCCCCCGCCAGTGTCACAGACTAATGGCGATCCAATCGGCGGTATAGATCTTCAATAGCCGCTCCTGGACACCCACCATGAGAGAGAGAGAGAGAGAGAGAGAGAGAGAGAGAGAGAGAGAGAGAGAGAGAGAGAGTGTGTGTGTGTGTGTGTGTGTGTGTGTGTGTGTGTGTGTGTGTGTGTGTGTGTGTGTGTGTGTGTGTGTGTGTGTGTGTGTGTGTGTGTGTGTGTGTGTGAGCAAAATTGATTTAATAATGTGCTATGTAGATATTGTGTAGTATAAAGATAAAGGCTCGTAGTTTGCATCACTATCAAGCCTTACAAACTTCCTAACTTGATATGAGTACTGACCATTAATCCCATATACCTATTAACATTTTTCTACCTATTAACCTAACCTATTTCTATATATTCTATACCTATTAACATACACGAGAAGCGTCACATAATATACGTTTTTTAATCAATGTTTTCTCCTATCAACATATAAGAGGACCACCAAGGCTAAGGAAAAGAGATTCTATTCCCTTAGTCTTGGAGTACACAAAACTGACAACAAAAATTCCCACCTTTTTTAATGAGACTGAATGGTATGTATCTGATTATCTGAGACTTAATTCGAGTGCTGTCGATTCATCAGTGACACAAACCCACGGTCGTCACTGCAAAGATAAGCGGCGAGGTGTATGCAATTAGGTACTGATGGATGAGGCGGGCACAGGTGATGGCAAGGCGGTGATTGTGGAGACAGTAGAGGCAAGTGGTGGTGGTGGTGGTGGTGGTGTGTGGAGGCTGTGGGAGGTATGAGGTGTAAACTGAGGTAAAGACAGCTTCGTCACGACTGTCTGTGTCAACTGTCTATCTCTCACACACACACACACACACACACACACACACACACACACACACACACACACACACACACACACACACACACACACACACACACACACACACACACACACACACACACACACACACACATACAGAGTAAAAAAAACAATCAAAGACCCAACATCATTTGTAGGCACTCCAATAATACAGTCTTGCATGGAAGGTCCTCTGTTGAAGTAAGGGGCACCTCAAGCATCCTATAATTAACCCCTTGAGATCCAGAGCGTAATTTTCATTGAAATTTGGCTACCATTACACGATTTTTAGTTAAATTAATATAAGCAGTATTTTATAGATATGACCTGTTTAGCATCCTTGTCGACTAACTAATTTGGTATATTCAGTTACTTTTCGTAATTTTATGGCTCGACAACATACGATATATTATAGCAAAGGAAAAATCTGGGCGCGAAGGGGTTAGCATGAAATCCTTACATTCGAGGCGTCGTAAGGCTATAGGTGTCCTTGAGCCGTCACTCGGTTTCTAGTCTTTTAATTCTGTGGCGCAAAAGAATTCCTTTCCCACAACAGAGGCCTAATTATGACCATAGGTTTGTCACACTTCAACTTCCCCAAATTTTTCCCAGTGGTACCCATTGATCGACAAACCCAAACTAAAGGATAATGACCAGGTACCAACAGTCCAGGGAGCGAACCAAGGTACTTTGATTGAAAGGCAGACGCGCCAACCACTACACCACGTTGCCACCATTTAGGACGCGTCAATATTCTACTCACCTTAGTTCTCCTTATTACTCAGATTCCACGCGGCCTGAGGGTTGTTCATCTGACACGAAATTCCGCATCCGTGACGACTATTTACAAGTTCATTTCATGCTCGTGTTATCAAAGTCTATTTAGTCCTTATCGAGTGGAACTAAAGCAACATGAAAAGGTGTGCACGCATAACCTCCTTGACGCGCGTGAGACAAACGTGAAAAGGTTAATAAGCCAAACCAGGTGCGAAAAACAAACTAATTCCATCGTCCAAAGGCGTAGCATGTTTCCGTAGAGCAAAAAAAGAGCACTCAGGATAGCAAGAAGGTTTTGTGTCATTACAGCAATCAGACACACTGTTGTATTTGCATTTACATCATTACTGACTGACGGGATGACTGACTAGACGAGGCAACAACGAGGCGTCACCCGCACAAACGACGAACACACGCCAGATACACTTTCGGCAAGAATCAACAAAAGGGGATACTACTGTGCAGACTCCCCTGAAATGATGATGATCGTTATCGCCCTGCAGGTAACTCACTTGAGCCGCCACACTGCCGCAGTAGCACCACGCAGGAACAAAGGGCTTCATCGCACGTCCAGTTACCCCCCATTAACAACGACCACTCCTTAAACGGTGGGCTCACAACGGACGACCTGAGGAGCCATCGTGCCTAATGGGAGTGTCGCACCTCTGTCGGGAGCTACACGTCTTTATGGTGCCCGCGACAGATTGGTTATCAGTGTGTTGCTGCGCCAGAGTTCTAAGGAAGCTGGTGAGGGTATACACAGACAGTCTTTTATTTATTTGGGTTTCATGCAATCAGCGTCAAGGTGGCTTTGTGTCTCGCGGGTCCAAACACTAAACACTGACCCGCATGAGGGAGCAAACTGCCGCCCGCCTGGTGTTTGTTGTTCCCTTAGCCTCGCGGGCCACGGCGGGTTTAGATAATTTTCTGCATAGCTTGCTTCGTACACCTGCCGGGCCTCAGGTGTACCAGCCCTCAGGTGCGGCAACACTTACCAGGATTGATGCTAATAACATGAATCTGGTCTTAATGCAACAAAGCGTAATGTAAGGCTTTAAGATGACACGGGTATTTCTAGTCCGTGGTTTGCAACGCTTCTTTAATGCATACAAAAACGGAAAACACGAGGTAACCAAATATATATCTACAACATACCAATTATATTCAAACATAAACTACTGCCACACCCATAAACGAAACAAAAAATCTAGACGGTGTTTGGAGACTTCAGTAACCTTGACAAATGACTAAATATCAACATTCCTCTTTTCATCAACACTTCCCGCGCAACCCAGTAGGTGCTTGTGATTTATGTGGGGCGTAAAAAGAGGACTTAAAACATTTTCTGCTATGGTGCCCAGCCTACAGTAATGAAAGAAAGAAAAGTGTGAGGCTACAACAACCTTACTTAGAGGAGGAAGAGGATATAGTGGGGGAGTATTTGTTCGGAGATGGGAATGTGGAAGAAGCAAAAAGAACAATCAACAGTTTTTGGATGACCAGAGAAGATAAGAAGAAAGAAAAAGAAAGAAACTAATAAGATAGAATAAGAGAAGAAAACAAATTAAAGACCCAGACAGCAAGAAGAAACACGTCAGGGAGTGCCGTTGAAAAAGGCCTGACTCCCGACCCACAACTAAACTGAGGTAGCAAGCAGGTTAAGAGGGTCGATGTTTTTGATTCTTTCTCTCTCAATCACCAGCGTGTGGTTTCCGGCATTATGGTGTATTGTAATGAGAGGTGATTACGCCAGAGACCGACACAGTGACTACGTGGGTTACAAGGTCAATTGATGAGCTAAAAAGGCAACTAACTAACCAGAGGGAATGATTATAATCTCAGGATGGATGAGTCTTTCGTATCTTTTGTTTTTCTTACAAACTTTTTCGATACATATGACTACATCCTTCTCTGTATCCTGATTTACGCACCCAGGAGGTCAGGACACATAAAATGATGCACAAATATACATGATAAACAAGTCATTAATACGTAATACCTATGCATACATTTTTTAAGATAAAGTATGGTAACTGAGGTAGCCGTGCCCGTTTGCTGTACAGAAATAATGTCCTTTTCTTCTCATTCTGACTGAAGCAATGCATGGTAGGATAATACTAGCAGTCATTTATGCATACCTTTTCGGGTGGTCACAGCCATCGCATCCGTAACGTCGGTACTTGCACTATAGGTACAGTCTGCAAAATATAAGAAAATACTTTAGAATTGTAAATAGCGATACAATTTAAGTTAATTGATTATAACTCGTCATTTTATCCTCACTTATTGTAATATATGTGAAAATACTGGCATGTATTTAACATAACATTTGTCATATTGGGCGGGGGGGAGAGAGAGAGAGAGAGAGAGAGAGAGAGAGAGAGAGAGAGAGAGAGAGAGAGAGAGAGAGAGAGAGAGAGAGAGAGAGAGAGAGAGAGAAGAGAAAGGGGAAAAAATGGAGTAGAAGGAGAAGAAGAAAAGATGGAAGGGGACGTGATGGTCAGAAAGACGTAACTATCAAGTCAAAATTATAAGTTACCATAAACCAATAACAGGAGAATAAATAAATCAACAAGAGCGCCATCGTTAACGAGAAGACCCACTAAGGTACCGCCACATTTTTCTATTAGTATCCCCGTAAATTCATCGGCAGAAGACTCAAGGTTAAGCTTTATTATTCTCTTTCATCTTGTTACCTATCCTCCTCCTCCTCCTCCTCCTCCTCCTCCTCCTCCTCCTCCTCTCCTCCTCCTCCTCCTCCTCTCCTCCTCCTCTTTTTCCTCATCCATGTCGATCAAGCAAGATTTATGACATTTACGTACTCCAGTCTGTTTAAAAAATTACCTCAATTGATTCTTTCTTCGTAAAATTTATGCTGGTTTTCTATTTTTCGGTACCGACATGTTTTTTATTCCTTTTTCTAGTATATTTATCGTCCCCTTCCTCTATCTCATCTTTTAGTTTTTGTTAGACTTGTTATTATCTATTCGTATTAGTTTCAGCATCTATTATAGTATTATAGATGTAGTCTGATATTTACTTGCAGTTCATCACTTTTTATTTCTATTTCTAATGTGGATATTTTCTTTTCCTTTCAATACTAATCCTCTTAACCCGTTCACACCCAGATCTTTCCTTTGCTATATATAATTGCATGCTGTCGAGCCATAAAATTCAGAAAAGTCACTTAATATACCAAATTAGTTTGTGGTCAAGGATACTAAACAGGTCATATCTATAAAATATTGCTTATAGTCACTAAAAATCGTCTAATGGTTCCCAAATTACGTTCTGGGCCTCAAAGGGGTTAATTTTTTTCCACTGCGATTTTTTTTCACCTTCCAAGAATATCTAATCTAAATCTTGATGCCAAATACTAACGACGCGCCAAAGCTTCTTCTTGTCTCTCATCCACAACCTTTTCCATGACGCAAGCAAAAGGAGTCCTCGATTAACCTTTAAGTTCCCAACCAATTACGGGAAAAGGAATTAAGGCCTATTCAATATTCAACCGAAGCCTATTCAGAAGGCCAGACATTTCGTGATGACCAAAATCCACAAACACGACAACGCCTCTCATCTAAATAAACAAACTCTTGATAACAGCTGATGGGACGCGAGATAACAACTGGAGCAGGCTGGCTTTCCTCCTCCTCCTGCTCCTCCTCCTCCTCCTTCTCCTCCTCCTCTACCTCCTCCTCCTCTTCCTCTTCCTCCTCCTCCTCTAATAAAAAATGATAGGACTGGAAAGGAAAGTGGGAAAAGTGGCGCAAAAAAAGGAGACGAGTTAGTGGTGGGTAAATCCAGGAGCAGAAGTCTTTGTGTAGAGGCGAGCCGTCACAATAATGGGGAAGATAGGGATGGTGATAACAGTAATCCCGCCGACACGCTACACACACACACACACACACACACACACACACACACACACACACACACACACACACACACACACACACACACACACACACACACACACACACACACACACACACACACACACACACACACACACACACACACACACACACACACACACACACACACACACACACACACACACACACACACACACACACACACACACACACACACACACACACACACACACACACACACACACACACACACACACACACACACACATCCGTCTACTCCCTGCATTTCTATCGATATTTTTAACCTCATCTTTCTCTATCTTCCTCTATCACGTTTTCTTCAATATTCTTCAGTCTCTAATATTTTCCTGTTATCTTGTCCTCTTCCTCTTCTATCTTCTCTTATCTTTATTTTTCTTATACCTCTTCGCCATCTTTCTCTTTCTTTCTCTCTTCCGCTTCAATAAACATCTGTAACATGAAATTCAAAGTTTTCACCTGCAAGACTTGCACACACACACACACACACACACAGACACACACACACACACACACACACACACAAACACACACACACACACACACACACACACACAAACACACACACACACACACACACAAACACATACACACACATGGATAGCGTCGGGCAGGCGGACAGATAGCGTTAATGTGTGAAGTTGTGAGATGGTTGAATAGTTATTGTGTTAAATGACAGGTGATGAATGGGACGAGAGACGCCTTTCACGAGCCTCCACACACACACACACTCACACACACACACACACACACACACACACACACACACACACACACACACACACACACACACACCTGAGCCGCTCGCTAATGACTTCTAGGCCTTCCCTCACCTGTCCGGCTTAATATTCATCTATGCCATTATCATCACACCTTCCCCTTTTATAACAGGTGCGCGAGGGAGGCAGGTGAATCAGACGGCGAGGTGGTTGAGGGACTTGTATTAATTAGGTGAACATAAATAGGAATTAGGTGAATATAAGCCGTGGCGAAACCCAGAAATCTCTAATACGGAAAGAAAAAGATTAACCCTTTCACGCCCAGATCTTTCTTTTACATAAAAAATCGTATGTTGTTAGCCATAAAATTACGAAAAGTAACTAAATAAACCAAATTAGCTAGTGGGCAAGGATACTAAACCGGTCATATCTATCAAAACATTGCTTATATTCATTAAAAATCATCTAATGGTGGTCAAATTACAATGGAAATTACGTTCTGGGCCTCAAGGGGTAAATTTTTGTTGTTGTTTCGGAACCCTCCAACGGGACAAGATGAAACAGGTGTGTGAAGAGGCAGGTGAGTCCAAAGGTAAATGGAACAAGTCAAGACAAATGAAGCGTGCGAATATCATTAAGAAAAACAAGTCCTGACACGTATGCAACTAAACATAAAAGTTAACAGTTAACAGTTAACAGTTATTCCTTTCTCTGTCTTTCTTTCCTATTTTATTTTATTTTCCATTTTTCAATTTCTCATCATTTCACTCGTTCACTTTTGTCATGTTTCTTCTATCTCTGTCCGTCTGTCTGTCTGTCTGTCTGTCTGTCTGTCTGTCTGTCTGTCTGTCTGTCTGTCTGTCTGTCTGTCTGTCTGTCTGTCTGTCTGTCTGTCTGTCTGTCTGTCTGTCTCTCTATCTTTCTGTCTGTCTGTCTGTCTGTCTATCTATATGTCTGTCTATCTATCCGTCTATTTATCTGTCTGTTTATCTATCTGTCTCTCTATCTATCTATATGTCTATCTGTTTCTATGTCTATTTCTCTGTCTGTCTGTCTGTCTGTCTGTCTGTCTGTCTGTCTGTCTGTCTGTCTGTCTGTCTGTCTGTCTGTCTGTCTGTCTGTCTGTCTGTCTGTCTTCTTTCTCTCTTCTCTCTCTCTCTCTCTCTCTCTCTCTCTCTCTCTCTCTCTCTCTCTCTCTCTCTCTCTCTCTCTCTCTCTCTCTCTCTCTCTCTCTCTCTCTCTCTCCCAAGACCCCCGTTCAATCAGCAGCAATTCTGTGGTCTAATCCGCTGACTGGGCACAATTTCCTGCTGCCTGAGCCTGTTATGTCATTAGCAAGGCGGGAGAGGCGAGGCAGAGGGAGTGAAGAAGGGAAGGATTGAAAAGTCAGATGGGAAGAAAAATACAAAGAAAGGAGGCAAAGGCAAAGAAAAGGAGGAAAATGGTAAAGGATTAGGGAGGAAAAAGACAAGGAGGTAAATATGTATGAATGTAGAAAGAAAACAGGAAAGGAAATTGAATCGAAATAGAAAAACTAGTGTAGTAAAAATATATAAGTGGGAGGTCGTGATGCATGGAGAAGGAAAAGTGATAACCATGTGTCTGTATGAATGTAACGTAAAGGAAGAGAGAAGAAAATGAAGGTATATGTACTAGGCAGTTATAGATAAAGTCCAACACACTAAAGTAAATGACGCTGCGAGGAAAAGGAGGCATGCGTTAAAGAGAACAAAATATGAAGAATATATAATGCGAAGAACATTTGAGTTGGAAAACAGGATGATGGCAAAATTTGTTTGATCTTTTACTGCAATGCATCTATGAAAATATACCGAAAAAATGAGAGTACAGTAAACCCTCTCTAAATCGAACCCGTATAATTCAAACTTCGGATAATTCGACCTGTTTTAGGCCAGTTCGAATTTTTCAATAATTTTCCATAATTCGAG
>JACEEZ010020939.1:74232-79232 GCA_016584305.1 Chionoecetes opilio
AGATAGATAGATAGATAGATAGATAGATAGATAGATAGATAGATAGATAGATAGATAGATAGATAGATAGATAGATAGAGATGGAGAGAAAGAAAATAAATAAAACACAAGGGTTACTATTTCTTGCCACTTTTATGAATTTCGAAAAATCATTCAATATTCCAGTTGGACCATCTTCTCCAGCGTGTTCGTCAGCCTGTTCTTGTCCAACTGCCAAGCAAATGGTGGCTGATGGCCGAGTTGTTGACTTGTGTAGGTGAGGACCACGAAGCCAGGTGCATAAGTAAACGTTTTCCGTCTTGGTATTCTCTCTCTCAGGGTTTTGTTACGGGAGCGGTTGTAAATGATCAGATGGTCTTGAGTGAAATTGTTTGTGTGATTGTGGCAAGGAAAAACTGATAGTAGAGTGAATGTGGAGTGAGAAAGTAGAAGTGTGAGGTTAGCAGAGGGAGAATTACGGATAAGAGCTAATAGAGTGAATGGAAGACAATATGATAGGATATATTAACATTTTAAACTCGACCACGACTTATGGCCATTAATAAATAACTCACACGTTTGGCTAATATGCAACTAATGATTTAACTAATACACATCCTTTAACATTCGCACTATCACATCCTTCCTCCACCTCACTCACCTCGAAGCCAGCTCATTCTAATATCGTGGTGTTTTCATAACTTTAGCGCCGAAAGACTACAACAATTCACGAACTAAAAAAAAAACGTGTAGAAAAAACCCCTCCGAGACAAAGCAGCAGACAATTACTGAATAATATCACACTGAGTAAGTTATATTTACGTTGAAGCTATATTTTTATCTGTCTCGTCGGAAAAAAAAAGATTCCTGAGGGACATTTTCTTTCTCGTGGGAAGTCACGTAAAGTACAAGGTGACGCCACACTACATAAGAAAAGCTGCTGTTTACTCGGCCAACACAGACGCAGGATGACCCAGCTGCCGGGGCTTGGGGAGAGTCAGCTGTTAGAGAAGCCCTTAACCTAACCCTCCTCCCTCTTCATCCAGACCCAGCGCTCCTTCCCTTCCTTCCAGACCCACTTGTGCAGCGACCAACGACTCAACCCACGATGCTTTGCCGCAACTCGACTCCTAAGTTTTACCTGATAATGTTACAGGCACACTCGAGAATGCAAAACAAGGGTCCCTGCTGATTCTCATAACACCAAGGGCACACAAGGGCACGCAAGGGCAGGTCAGGGTAGGAGTAGAACACACACCCATTACGTGAGCTCCACCTTTATACGGAAGAAGAGCATCACTTTTTTTATACATGGGTCAGTTTGTACTCCTTTACAGTGGCAGGACTTTTGATCATCTCGGAGAACTTACTCTTAAAAATCTCATCGTTCGTTGTATAATTTTCTGTTCAGGTTTTCTTAACATGAAGATGCTGCCGGGTTGGAATAATTAGGTATGTCGGTGAGCACTCGAGGCGGCCACTGAGTCCACAGTGCACAGGGCAACAGCGGCTCCTTGCATGTTATTACTCCACTTATGTGCAATCTATCAACACGCTGAGGAAACACGGCAACACACACACGCTTGTTGACTCTCTGGCTGCAAGACAAGTGTTGCTCCTCAGTCTCCTCGGTGTCTGGCGTCCCTGGGGCCTCCACACTCATGAGGATTGACACAGACCATCTCGACCTACCCTCTTTCCTGCCTCTCTGCTACAATAAATGCATTGATTCGCAGCTACAAGAATGTCGATTAGCCATAGAGACTCATATATTTAAAGAAGTTTTGTCTCCTTTACCTGGTTTTCTTATCAGGGGATATATTGTATCCCCTGGGGGATACAATATGGTTGGCTGGCACCATCGTACCCACCAAAAGCACCACTAACACCATCACTTTCATCCTACAACACCATCACGGCCTAAAATCCGTACTTCCATCATCACTAGTATTATAACCTCACCACCACAACCACCATCATCACCATCACTACCATCACCACCATCACCACCTCACCACCACAACCACCATCATCACCTCACCACCACAACCACCATCATCACATCACCACCATCCACTACAACCACCACCACCGTCACCACCACACTATTGTATCGCTTAAGTTCTAATGATAAGCCGATGACAAATTTTCCCCAAAAGGAGAATGACGAAGCGATGAATACGTTGAAGCCGGTGATTTGTGGCCTGACGCTGTAACGAATACGAATACGAGGAAGGAGGGAAGAATGCAAATAATAAAGGATATGAACCGCGATGCTACGTTTCCAATCTTCTTTCTTAGATTTTGATATTTTTTACGATAATATAATGCATAGGAAGATTGAGACAAGAGGAAGTGACCAGCCAAAAAGAAAGAGTAGTCAGTCAGAAATTCAATATTCTTCGATATTTCATTTGATTCCATTTTTACCAACTCATTCGCCGACTTTGTTTAAATAAGTTATATATATATATATATGGATTTATCACTTCCTTAAAAGCGAGTTTTCTATCCAATTTTATGAAATATGTGGTCACTTTTTTATTTTTTTTTATTTTTTAGTATTTGTGTGTTTAGTACATTGAGCTTCTTCAGTCTCGTTTTCATCCCAATCCCGCGTTCTATCCACACTTATTTGATCCCACACACACTCTTCTCTCCCTTCTCATCCACCTATCCTTGCCCCCGTTCTCTCCCTCCCAGCCCTTGCTCCCCCTCCCCCTCCTCCATCCCTTGGCCATTCCTTCCCTGACGTTCCCACACACACCGACTTTATTTTACCTTTCACGTCCATCTCTTGGGTGTCTCTCGGTCACTCTCGCCTGCCTCTCACCATCAGTCTCCCGCCTCTCCTCCATGCACCTGCCTCCTGACCCACACCTGCCTCAAAACCTGCCTCAAAACACCTGCCTGGCTCGCTGCAGGTGTGGGGAAGTGTCGAGGTTGATACTCTTGACTTGACTAGTTCTTATTTCCTGTTAAGTATACTATTTATATTTAACCTTCCAGTTCTGGCTGCCTCCGGTCACACCCAACATGAGGTTCATTATATTTGAAAATACTTATTGTCTTCAGTATCTATTTCTGCTATGTGTATTGCATATGAGCGCCTTGGTAATGGTATGTGTGATAAGCCCAGCTGCTTGAGGGATGCCACCTTTGTTGGTGGTAATGGTGGTGGTGTAGTGGATGGTGGTGATGGTGGTTGTAGTGGATGGTGGTGATGGTGGTGTATCTATAGTGGATGGTGGTGATGGTGATTGTAGTGGATGATGGTGATGGTGGTTGTGGTGGTGATAGTGGTGCATCTATAGTGGATGGTGGTGATGGTGATTGTAGTGGATGGTGGTGATGGTGATTGTAGTGGATGGTGGTGATGGTAGTTGTGGTAGTGATGGTGGTGTATCTATAGTGGATGGTAATGATGGTGATTGTAGTGGTGAGGTGATGATACTATAAGGTGAGAGAGGTATAGTATATGAGGTGATTATAGTGATGATGGTAGCACGGATTTTAGGCCATGATGACGGAGACACCCATAACTTTAATCAAGTAAACATTTATCCCTAGATTTGGTTTCTTCAGAGTAGCAGATCCTTCTTTCCCTCTGAGGAGGATTCTGCGATGTAAAGCACCACTGAGTTACTTCTACCAAGGCTAAAGGACTAAAGGATTCTCTCTCTCGGCTTTGACTTCTACCGTGGCCTCCGAAAGATCCCTGAAAACAAAACTTGAAAATCCGCCTACTCTTGCTTACTCTTTACTACTTTTACCTTACTCCGCCTACTCTTGTTACACCATCAACTCGAGACCCAGGCCAGGCTCTTTCGGAGGCCACGCTTCTACACGTGTGCAATATTCTGGTCTATCGGCAGTCGTGTCCTCACATTCCAAGGCCATGTGCCGTCTACCTTTCCGAGTGTTGTGAAATCACTTCCATGTTTCCAATTAGCCACAGTCCCCATTACGGTTTTGTGTCTTGGCAAGCACAGTGGACAACACGCGCCTATTATTGCTTTTTTCCATTATGTGCGGAACGTCTGCCAGCGCCACCACAGGATGCACCGCCGCCACACTGCACTCGCACTTTATTTCCACACTTCCAGTAAATAAAACAATAACAGCAATAACAGAAAAAAAATTCACAAGACCAATCGTATCAGTGAAATATCCCTCTTCATTTCTTTTGCTTTTGTAGAGTTTGTCTTGCAGAGTTAAAGTGTTGCACGGGTGAACAGAGAATGTCATAGTCCTAAGCTGAGATTCCTATATTACACAACATACATTCCTTGCATTTTTCATTGCTTTGTTCATGTTAGCGTATATCTGTGTCTGGCTTCCCCCTTGAATGTCTGTCTGTCTATCCATCTGTCTGTCTATCCGTCTATCTGTCTGACTGTCTGTCTCTCTATATCTCGCAATTTCTGTATAAAACCGTGACATCCAGACAAATATCACCGAACAGGATACTTCACCACACCCTCGGATCATCCTCATCTTTGCCCTTTGCTTCGCCTGCCGCAACATTCGTCTACTCATGGTTTACGTTCAAGGCCAGAGTACACACACACCGTCATCGTCATCTCAGCTAAGGAACAGGAGGAGGAGGAGGAGGAGGAGGAGGAGGAGAAGGAGGAGGAGGAGGAGAAGGAGGAGGAGGAGGAGGAGGAGGAGGAGGAGGAAGGAGGAGGAGGAGGAGGAGGAGGAGGAGGAGGAGGAGGAGGAGGAGGAGGAGGAGGAGGAGGAGGAAGAGGAGGAGACACACCCAGCTTTCCCATGAGCCAGGTTGTTGCCGCAGACGAGGAAGCAGCTGATGACGGCCTAGACTCAGAGGAACCGCGAGCAGCATGACGCCAGGCAGTGGTTTCCCAGTCCCATCATGTTTACTGGATATTGCGACATGACAACACCGTCCGCGACCATGCATCAATGACAGACCCACTCCCGTTAGATCACACGGTATCCTGAGGTTGAATTACACTGCTTACTATATTATTTTGCTCTTCATCAGATTCTTTATA
>JACEEZ010020939.1:81732-86732 GCA_016584305.1 Chionoecetes opilio
TGTGTGTGTGTGTGTGTGTGCGTGTGTGTGTGGTGTGTGTGTGTGTGTGTAGGGCGTAATTTCTAGGACAAAGAGTCTTGTGGTCATGCCGCAATATTCTTGAAAAAGGCGTCGCCCGCGCTGCAACACAACCCACCTTAAGTAATTCACCTCATGTTCCTTACGCGCATAAAACATAGCAAGGGGTATTTATATAGATTACGACGCGGATATTAACTCCCGCTTATCTACTGCAAATAGAGCTTAATAAACGCCAAGGATAACTTACTGCAGGTTATCATCATTAGCGGGAGAATAAAAAAGTCGCCAAGCCCTCATGGTCAATTTCCCCTGGCACTATTGTGGGCAAGCGGAGGACCCGGCTCCGTTTTCTGTTGTCCTACGCAGTGGGGGACACTTGTGCAAATTGCCATTAATCTTCAATTAGCGAGTTCTTAAGCAGCGGCAACGACGGTGGCGGCAGGTGCGGGCAGGCCATGCTCGGCTGAGAACCACCCACCGTGCATCCTCCACGCGGGCATTACGGGGCCTATAGCCTCCTACAGCCTCATCAAACCTCCGTTACTCAGGCGAAATGTCAAACTGCTTCTCTGCCTCACACTCCATGCCATCGTCTGCTTCTGGTGAGGCGAATCAAGCAAATTTACCACCCACTACATTCCTCTTGCCTTCCCGCGCCCTCCTTGGGTTGTCGCGCCACCCAAGACGTCCTCTGTCGCCCGGGTCACCTTCCGCCTTGCCCCTCCAGCCACCATGGGCACGCGGCACCGCTGGTTACAAAGGTCCTCTGACACACAGTCTTCTGACACACAAAAGCCGCACCCCTGGCAGAAGCGGCTGATCCGTCTCGTCTATGGCTACACTTGGCTTGGATAACAAACCTGATTATGCATGATTAATAAATATGCATTATTTTTTGACAATGCCCACTACAATACTTGTCGCAATCCCTCACAAGCCTTTGTTGCACCTCCAGCTCCCTTCCCTTCATCCAGCCCACTGTACACACGCCGCTTCTCCGGTGTACACATCGCCTGAGTGTACACAAAGACAACAACAGACGTACACAATGCTTACTCGTTAAACAGACACTTGCTGAGGGCTCGATGCCACGACATACACAGTAAGGCAGATCTTACCTGGCGTCTTTATACCCGCAACTCACACTTCAGGCTGGGTAAGAAGAAATAAGAGGAAGGATGAGGAAGATAGAGAAAGGACGATAGTGTATGAGGATGCTTTCACTCACAGCCTTTGGATTTTATTGTCTTCACGCTTGCCTGGTACTCCGTTGACCTCTCACGTAATTAAACAGGTGTGGACAGGTGTGGACAGGTGTGGGCTATAGACAGGTGTGGTCGTAAAAGATTATGGGAGGTTGGACGCGTGTTTTTCTTGAGTGACCAGCACGCGAATAAACTTTTTGGGAAGTGAATTCTGTTCCGCTCTCATTCCTCCTCCTTCACCTGCCTTCCTTATTCTTCTCCTCCCTTCCTTATTCTTCTCCTCCCTTCCTTATTCTTCACCTGCCTTCCTTATTCTTCACCTGCCTTCCTTATTCTTCACCTTCCTTCCTTATTCTTCTCCTTCCTTCTTTATTCTTCTCCTTCCTTCTTTATTCTTCTCCTTCCTTCCTTATTCTTCTCCTCCCTTCCTTATTCTTCTCCTTCCTTCCTTATTATTCTCCTTCCTTCCTTATTCTTCACCTGCCTTCCTTATTCTTCTCCTCCCTTCCTTATTCTTCTCCTCTCTTTCTCCTTCTCCTCCTCTTCCTTCACCTGCCTTCCTTATTCTTCTCCTCCTTTCCCCCTTCTCCTCCCTCCCTCCTTCTTTTCTTCCATCTCCCTTCCTCCTTTTTCTTCGCCTGCCTTCCTTATTCTCCACCTCCTTTTCTCCTTCTCCTCCCTTCCGCCTTCTTTTCTTTCATCTCCCTTCCTCCTCCTATTCCAAGTACTTCTTTCTTCTTATTGCTGCTCTTTCCTTTTTCTGTTTTTACTTTATATTTCCTCCTAATCATCTTCCACCTATCTCTTTCCGATTTTCCTTTTCCTATTCACCCCCTGTGTTATATTTATTAATTAATTCCCTCAATCTCTTTACCATAGTATACATTTTCAAAACATTACTGTTCTATTATATATAAAATTTACTAGTACAAATATTATATCTTCTCATTAGAATTTCAAACATAATTAAGAAGAAATATATAATCTAATAAGCTGAGTCTTAATTATCCCTCGAGTTCTCTGCCTCGCTTAACGTTCTCTTCAAGGCAAGCATAGAGAGAGCCAAGCAGCGCCAGGCCATAATTCACGAGCCTTAATGCTTTTAAATACGCTGCAGCATAGAACAAACCATTATAATCCAAAGGTAAATAAGCTAATGACATAATGATTGTGGACGGAATATCTCGGGCGAGGCTATTAACACGGGCTATGACGAGGCGTGTGTTGGATATATCGCCAAACGGATAAGAGGAGGAGGGTGTTTGACAGTCATCTTATAAAAGCACCGTGCCATCACCCTCCCTGCGTGCCTGCTTAGTGTGAATTACTAGCACCTCACTTCCTTATATCATACCCTTCTCGTCCGCTGTCCCCCTCCCCCTCCCCCCCTTCATTAGTTAAAGGTTATTACATATACACATGGACGCAGACACAACAGATCGAATCAAACAGACGAACATATAGACGAGCAGACAGACTCATAGACACAAGTCACACAAACATACGCCATTTACCCCCCCCCACTCTCCCAGCCTCACAGCCCCCCCTCCCCCCAGTAAGACAGAGGTCACAGATCAGTACTCACGTGACCCTCAGCCTCCCATCTCAAGTCACCGTCACCAACACTTACCTGTGTAAGGGAAAATAATATTAATTAGTACAAATAAACACAGGTGTATGGAGGTGTAATAATCTACTCTATTTTGTACTATTACCTTTATCATTATTATTATCATCATTATTGTTGTTATTATTCTTCCGACGTCTATTATTTTCATTGTTGTTATTATTCTGCTTATCATTTCTTACACTTATTGTTATGGATATTATTACTCAACTGAATATATTATTTACTACTATGAATATTGAAGAAATTTGTCACGATGTCTCCAAAAACATTGATTTTAGTAGACAGACAAGGAGTGATAGAGAGAAGAGAGCACATTAACATACACATACAAACATTGGTGATACTCTGTCTCAAGATCAAGACGAGGCAATAAATACAAAGAAATAAGCCTACATAGAGAAAGAAAAAGTATCTAGAACGAAGGACAGTACGGTTTAGAAGTACAATGGTACGATATAGGGTACAAAGAGGGCAGAATAAAAACAAGGAAAGGAAAGAAAAATAAGTAATGGACGAGGTGTGTGGTACAGGCGGTCGGGGAAATGACAGGGAGGGAAAATGTGAACGGTAAAGCGATAAAAGAAGTACCCTGGGATGTGAGAATGCAAGGAGACATTCTATATCACACGCTACGTTTCGATCAGGCATCTCTGTGCAAACTTTTACCATCGGATCGGCCACGCACTTGATTTTTCCTCCACACCTGCCCGGCCCACCTCCACCCAGGCCACGCTCCCTATTCTCAGATCTTCACGCACACTTTCCCACGTAATGCTTAATTTTAAGGCCACCACACTTTTATTTTTGTAACCTGCGCTTGAATCTGTCTCTCTGTCTGTCTGGCTGTCTTTTATGTATAAGCCTGCAGACCCGATATACACTTTCCCATGTAATGCTAAATTTTCAGGACACCGCACTTATATTTTTGTTACCTGCGCTCGTATATAGTCTGTCTGTCTATCTGTCCATTATGTAGACAGACCACTGTATGCCTGCAGACCACCTTCACTACAGTCCATGCTAACTGTATGCCTGCAGACCACCTTCACTACAGTATATGCTAACTGTATGCCTGCAGACCACCTTCACTACAGTCCATGCTAACTGTATGCCTGCAGACCACATTCACTACAGTCCATGCTAACTGTATGCCTGCAGACCACCTTCACTACAGTCCATGCTAACTGTATGCCTGCAGACCACATTCACTACAGTCCATGCTAACTGTATGCCTGCAGACCACCTTCACTACAGTCCATGCTAACTGATACCCCGCACTTATATTTTTGTTACCTACGCTTGTCTTTCTGTCTATGTCTTTTATGTATTAGCCTGCAGACCCCTATACACTCCTCAACAACTACAACTACAGCTATCACTCCTACTACTAATACAGCTAGGTGTGCTTCTGGTACTACTATTACAACATCCCTTTTATAATATCTCACCTAACAGACACAAACCCCTCAGAGAGACCCCTCACCAAGGTTAATTGACTACTTCTGTTGATCCCCCCTCTGTAGACTCGCTGTAGTAGGTTCTGTAGGATCTGTAGACTCCCTCATAGACCCCCTTCACCACAGTCCATGCTAACTAATCAGACACGCGGCCACCACCACCACCAACACCACCCCAGGGTCTTTTAGAGAGAGGAGGGATCTTGCACCACCCTGTATACATCACCGCCTTCACACGTACCCTGCTACCGCGTCCTCCCCCATCAGGCATCCGCACCAGGTGGCTTGACTACTTCAGCTCCTGCGGGGACGCCTCTGTGTGTGCAGGTGGTGCTTGTCTCACCTAATGAAGACCTACGTCCTCTATACTATACTTAATACGTGTCCCTGATCTGTGATGTGTGGCATTAATACTTATTTAATTTCGCGTCAATATATATATATATATAATACTTACATGAAATATACGTGTGGTGATTCATAATATGTGGTAATAAACTAGATACAGTGATTATGAAATACCTGAGAATTTCTGTCAAAGTAAATCCTTGTATAAATCATAGGTGTGTAATGGCGGATTGGCGCCTGTCTGGGACACGACACTGAACTTTGCAGCAAGTAATGGCGAATACATGTCCAGTTCTGTACAAGCAATATTTTAGTACATACAATAGTACATTACTTCCA
>JACEEZ010020939.1:89232-91732 GCA_016584305.1 Chionoecetes opilio
GTTTCTTGCTATTCCACTTTTCCATAATATCGTGATCAGGGTGTAATTATAACAATGGTATTAGTCACTGACGGATAATTAAGTTGAAATGTAACGTCATGGATGGATCATTACTCCTAATAATCTGTGGATGCGAAAATTCGGCCTAAAATTTGTTCAGAGCGATGCAAATTCTAACTATAATACCAGTTTATTATCCTTTATGATTTGGTTGGTAAAATGAAAAGTAATAAAACCTGGAAAGAGTGAATGTACGGCAGCTGATAAGACCGTGTTGAAAATCATGTTAATCGCCACAAGCTATGTTGATCGATACAGAGATTAGCACAATGGCAAAGACCACTTCACGTCCGCCAATCAGATGCATTTCTAGTTGATTCCTAAGTGATATCCTGTACGTATTCCTAACATCCTCTATTAAAAAACACAACGGATCCTAAAGCTTCTCTTACTCCAGCATACTTTTGAGCTCCATGTAGTATTAACCTCGTGAGCCCCACAACGTAATTTCCATTGTAATTTGGGTACCATAATACGGTTATAATGAATATAAGCAGTATTTTATAGATAATGACCTGTTTAGTATCCTTGTCCACTAGCTAATTTGGTATATTGAGTTACTTTTCATAATTTTATGGCTAATAACAGACGATTTTACATAACAAAGGAAAGATCTGGGCGTGAAGGGTTTTAACTAAGCAAAATCATTACCTTTACTGGCTTTTTTCCTTTTCAATACATTCTCTTTACACTCTATCTTCCTTCTATCTTCCGCACTCTTGTCTTCTCTCTCGTTCAACCTTACGAGAGTTCATTTTTGGGCTCCATCATAGACCACTGTATACCTGGACTGCACACGCGACAATGTTTTGAATTGCGGGGCTGCATAGGGGCCTGCGGGGCGCCCGACAAAGAGATATAGTGGTCTATGGACTATCATAAAGACTGGTTTATCAGTATATATGATATACTGTAATCTTCGTAAATGTTTGTTCTATAATATTATCAAATAAAAAACAGTAAAACACGCTAAAGAAATGCCATTACGAGACTATGAAGAAATATGCATGAACTTAATATTCACTTCAACTCTTCGCCATTTAAAACTTTGCGAGTCAACTTTTATCATGAAGGGTATCAATAGAAGCGCAATTTTATTAACTTTCCATCGCTATATTTCGTTATCTGATAAATTAATTAGAACCATGCATAAATTAGCGTTAAATAAATAAATAAAATCATCAATCGGGTAATTTTCCCGATTGATGATGTTATTTATTTACTTATATATTTCTTTTTCTGATAAATGAATTAACACCAGGTATAAATTAGCGTTAACTAAATAAATAACCTCATCAATCGGGAAAATTACCCGATTGATGATTTTATTTATTTATTTAACGCTAATTTATGCATGGTTCTAATTAATTTATCAGATAACGAAATATAGCAATGGAAAGCTGATAAAATTGCGCTTCTATTGATACCCTTCATGATAAAAGTTGACTCGCAAAGTTTTAAATGGCGAAGAGTTGAAGTGAATATTAAGTTCATGCATATTTCTTCAGAGTCTCGTAATGGCATTTCTTTAGCGTGTTTTACTGTTTTTTATTTGATAATATTATAGAACAAACATTTATGAAGATTACAGTATATCATATATACTGATAAACCAGTCTATATGATGCGTATATATATATATATATATATATGAATCTGAGCGGCCCTCCAACTACAGGGCAAGTTCAGGCCCATGTGCAACAGGCCGATATTCCGTGCGCAGTCCAGGTATACAGTGGTCTATGGCTCCATGTATTATCAACAAAGCAAAATAATTTCTTATACTATTTTTTTTCTTCTTTTCAGTACAATCTTTTTACACTCTCTGCCTTCCTTCTATCACCCACACTCTTTGTCTTCTCTCTCTCGCTCTCTCGTTGAACCTCCTCCGCCGTTATCACTGTATCGACAAGAGTGACCACAATCCCACGGACACTAATAAGGACAAAAGTAACAGAGTGAGACGGTGACGGTAGAAAACAGGCTAATCAGCTTCCCTTATCACTCGTCCACCCATTAGGACTCATCCATCATAATTTTAATTGATTCCTTCAGGAGAGGAACACAGGCTGCGACACTGCAAGGCCATGATCAATTGAGGGACATTTATGCACAATTAAACATTAATGGATTGCGTAATATCCGTTTTTTATCCTCGCACCCACATGGTTAGATAAGTGGACCGAGTAATTATGGGTATATATACGTGGTTTTATCTGGGTGACGTCTGCAGGTAAGTAGAGAGGCTTGTATGACAGACTCTCCAGACTTCTTGATGTATGATATGTTTGTATCGAGTTATTGTATACGAGTAAATACAAGTAGCGATAAGGAACAGGTTTGTTTGTAGGACTGAACAACAAAGAGAAAGGAAAAAAGGAATATAGATCAATGTGGTGGTTTATTATCTTATTTAAATTGATCATAATACTGACTAGCA
>JACEEZ010020939.1:101732-109232 GCA_016584305.1 Chionoecetes opilio
GCATGTTGTTATCCTGGCCTGAGGCTGACGGATGGCCTCGGCTCCCAATGAGACGTGATCAACATGCTGGAAACGCCTGATACTCACCCCACGTCTGATTCCCTCTACCTGTGTGGCGAATTAAATAGTTTTTTTGAAGTGATGTCTGAGTGGCGAATCAGGTAGTTTTACAGTCAACTATAATGATCATTGGATTCAATCAAAGACTAATAGTAAAGCTCGGTTATAGTGAGGGTCCTTAGAATGAAACTATGTTATGAGGTGATTAAGCCTTTGGAGGTATATACTCATGATTAGCGTTGCTGCCTGAAGTAATGACCGGTCCAAGATAACCTCCCGTTGTCTCGCCATGAGAACAAAAACTGGAAATAATTATTGCATCACTTTAATAACGATGTGTACCATTATCCCTTTTTTTTTTACCTTTGTCTTCTTACTTTGGGTCTCCAGTGGATAGCTGTCATTTCGATCACCTGTGTTTTCCAAGCACTGTCAATTTTCTGTTTCAGTGTTCGCCTTCCATGCAGGGGTCCGGAGGGTGAGCCCAGGGGTCAGGCGCCGCCCATGGCCCGCTGTTCTCCGCCCAGCGCCAAATGTTGGTTTGATGCCCAGTTATCCAGGACATCAGGACATAACACACACACACACACACACACAACCACACACACACACACACACACACACTCTTGTTTGTTTCTTGTTTGTTTTGTTTAGAGGATAATGCCTCAGAGCCATAGTGATCTACCGCTGCTGCATATTAGTGTTGGCCGAAGCCACCACCCCTGGGAGGGGAGGTAACAAACCCCCGGCTGGCACCCGGTACCCATTCACTGCTGGGTGGACAGGGGCTAGGGATTTAAGAAAGACCACCCATCTATCTTTCGCTCCGCCCGGGGATCGAACCCGGGACTTCTCGGTTGTAAGCCGAGCGTGCTAACCACTACACTACAGAGTTCCCGCACACACACACACACACACACACACACACGCACACGCACACGCACACGCACACGCACACACACACACACACACACACACGAGAGTCCATACAATGAAATAATAATCAAGTGGGTTACGTTATCTATCTTCTGAAACGATTTTGTCTCGCTTACATAAGGTAGAAAATAAATACTCACTGCCTTTCCAATCATGCTTCAACGTAATAACTCGTCATTCACACGATACCAATGCATGTGTCACACTTTACGTCATTTCATTCAACATGTAATGATGTATATTTGTTGCGTTCATTTTATCCTAGAGGTTTGCACATTACTCATTGAATTACATACGCTACGATTAAGTATTCAACCCCACGACTATTATACAATTTGCGCAAGAGAATAATTGTTTCTACCCGCAACTTAAAAGCAGTTTACGATCTTCGCGGACTTCAGTGTTAATATGATTTACGAGGCTTTAATGATCTCAATTACTTGTGTTTTCGCCAATGCCAAGAATAGTCATTACCTCGCTGCTCTGGATTGGCGCCATATGGTTGCATGAAACAATTACACCAAGATAAAAAGAATGGATCAATTGGGAGGTATAAGGGATGTGAGGGAAGGTATGAGGGGTGTGAGGGGAGATATGAGGGATGTGAGGGAAGGTATGAGGGGTTGGAGGGGAGATATAAGGGATGTGAGGGAAGGTATGAGGGATGTGAGGGGAGATATGAGGGATGTGAGGGAAGGTATGAGGGGAGATATGAGGGATGTGAGGGAAGGTATGAGGGGTGGGAGGGGAGATATGAGGGATGTGAGGGAAGGTATGAGGGGTAGGAGGGGAGATATGAGGGATGTGAGGGAAGGTATGAGGGGTGGGAGGGGAGATATGAGGGATGTGAGGGAAGGTATGAGGGGTGTGAGGGGAGATATGAGGGATGTGAGGGAAGGTATGAGGGGTGGGAGGGGAGATATAAGGGATGTGAGGGAAGGTATGAGGGATGTGAGGGGAGATATGAGGGATGTGAGGGAAGGTATGAGGGGAGATATGAGGGATGTGAGGGAAGGTATGAGGGGTGGGAGGGGAGATATGAGGGATGTGAGGGAAGGTATGAGGGGTGGGAGGGGAGATATGAGGGATGTGAGGGAAGGTATGAGGGGTAGGAGGGGAGATATGAGGGATGTGAGGGAAGGCATGAGGGATGTGAGGGGAGATATGAGGGATGTGAGGGAAGATGTGAAGGGTGTGAGGGAAGGTATTAGGGTTGTGAGGAAGGTATGAGAAGTGTGAGGGAAGATATGAGGCCCTCTTCACCACACACACACACGCACACACAATATCACAAAAAACCAAGTTCACAAAAAAAAAATACAAACAGCGGCATCAAAGGCAAGACATCGAGAAAGGGCAACAGTAAATATCAATAGAAAAAATAAATATAACAAACAAATTACTGGCTAACACAATCACGTTAAAAACAGGGCACACGGACACAGGGTGAGACAATGTGATTATAAACCCAATATAAATGAAATGGAGGGTCAAAAATGCAATGGGGAAACAATAGACATACATAAAAGAACAGTTCATATATAACACTAATATAGACAGACATGTGTGCATTATATATTCGTACCAGGAGAAGAAAGATGGTGAAGAGATGAACACTGTAGGAGAGAGGAGAGAGAGAGAGAGAGAGAGAGAGGAGAGAGAGGAGAGGAGAGAGAGAGAGAGGAGAAGAGAGGAGAGAGAGAGGAGAGAGAGAGAGAGAGATGGAAGAGGGAAGAGAGAGAGAGAGAGAGAGAGAGAGAAGAGAGAGAGAGAGGGAGAGAAGAGAGAGAGGAGAGAGAGAGAGAGAGGAGAGGAGGAGAAGGAGAAGAGGAGAGAGAGAGAGAGAGAGAGGAGGAGAGGAGAGGAGAGAGAGGAGAGAAGAGAGAGAGAGAGAGAGAGAGAGGAAGAGAGACGGGAGAGAGAGGAGAGAGAGGAGAGAGAGAGAGAGAGAGAGAGGAGAGGAAGAGAGAGAGAGGAGAGAGAGAGAGAGAGAGAGAGAGAGAGAGAGAGGAGAGAGAGAGAGAGAGAGAGAGAAGAGAGAGAGAGAGGGAGAGAGAGGAAGAGAGAGAGAGAGAGAGAAGAAGAGAGGAGAGAGAGAGAAGGAGAAGATAGAGAGAGAGAGAAGAGAGAGAGAGAGAGAGAGAGAGAGAGAGAGAGAGAGAGAGAGGAGAGAAGAGAGAGAGAGAGAGAGAGAGTTAATGTATAAGCCTATTGATTTATAACACTGGAACAATACTTTCACACATACTATTTTTATTTTGTCTGTCTATCTTTATGTCCTTCAAATCTACGGCAGCACAAACAGAATCGAAAGAAAAAAAAGTTTGTCTATAAATATATTTCTCGTCTTTGTCATATCGAGAGACAATGTCGCTGCAACATGACTGCAGAGAATGACATCACGTAAGAAATAAAAAATTAACTATTGGTTGTAACTCTAATGACATTATAAGTGCTTTATCATGTATTTATTCCCTCTAGACGTATACAAAATACATGTTATCTTGTTAGTAGACTGGTAAAGAGGACTCCTGGGATACAGAAATTCACACATCCTTGGAACAGATGGAAAACATGCATACTCGAAGAAAAGGCAAAGCATGACGAACACAACGTTGAAATTTGCTAAAACAGAAGTCGCAGCGCAAAGGTAAAAAAAACCCCATAAAATAAAGACAAGAAGGAGTAAGAAATCTATTACCTTTTAAAAATCATTATCTTCTAACTGAAAATATATACTTTAATCAATAAACACTGCACAAGTAGGAGCTTCATTAAAAAGAAACCCGCAGACACACTGATTTAGGACATATAAAACCAACTTTCATATATATGCTTTTTTTTCTTTTTACTCCCACGGGCTTATTCTCCCTAATTATGCATTGACTCACACAAGCATGAACACCTGTCGGCTACCCTCACTCAGGTAATGAGCGGCGGTAATGAGTGACGACGCGGCGACGCACACACGCACGCGAGACACGACACACAGATTATTTATATTCTTTACTTAGCCATTTTGAAGAGAGGATCAACAACTATGAAAAGCACACACATACACACACACACACACACACACACACACACACACACACACACACACACACACACACACACACAGACAGCCAGACAGACAGACAGACAGACAGACAGACAGACAGACAGACAGACAGACAGACAGACAGACAGACAGACAGACAGACAGACAGACAGACAGACAGACAGACAGACAGACAGACAGACAGACAGACAGACAGACAGACAGACAGACAGACAGACAGACAGACAGACAGACAGACAGACACAGACAGACAGACAGACAGACAGACAGACAGACAGACAGACAGACAGACAGACAGACAGACAGACAGACAGACAGACACACACACACACACACACACACACATACACACACACACACACACGGAGGAGAGGTTAAGTGTGATATCTACACCAGTTACTCGTGTTGTTGAGGTAAATATCACAATTAGCTGGTGATCTTGTTCTGTGATAATATGCTAAAATTGTTGGTTGTGGAAGCGATCACTAATCTCTATGATGTTTTACAGGTCGCGCTGGTCCCAGAATAAAAACCAAAACAAACAAAAAAGAACACAGTATGAGAGGTTGGAAAGACTGTGGATAAAGTAAGTGTACATTGTTGGAGAAGAAGGAGTTAATATATAATCATCTAGCTTGTTTAAACCCTGACTTTCCTGCAATTCGATGAAAAAAAGCAAAAAGAAATAAAACATGTTCCATAATAGTCTGCTGCCGTTTCATTGAGGTTCGTAACAGTGCATTTTACTGAGGGTTCTGTGTGTGTGTGTGTGTGTGTGTGGGTCTTAAATAACTGTCCCGCTATTCACGCCTCACAAGGACCCACACTGACCCTCCTGCTCCTCTCCCTCCTATCATTCATCCTTCCCCCTCCCCCCTGCCACCTCCCCCGCCATTCATCCTCCCCCTCGCGTACCCTCCTCATCATAACTCACAGCGACCCTCATCACCCTATCACCGGGATACATATGCGAAAACAATCTTTATCTCTTTGGGTGTCACATAGGTTAGGGACTATTTAATTATTGATTGATAATTATATAATTGGCTATACGTTATTTCACAGAGAGACACGTGTGAATGTGGACGGTATGTAGACGGTGCTTATCGGCTGTGTTCATAGTGATGTATTGCGTATGACTCCTATGTGACTATGTGCTCCGCTTGACGCCAGATCGCAATCAAAGGTTTGCTTAATGGTGAACATGACGGTGAAAGGTCGCAGGTTGTTAGCAAGGCAAAGGTATGTGCCAAAGTATGTCTGTCCCCTCTATAGACATTATTTTACTATTATGGGTTTTTTTCTTTGTTTTGTTATGTTAAGTCATCTTGTTTTGCAAAGGTTGTTTATTATGGTTTACGTAAATATGGACCATTGGACCATAACAAAAATTGCTGCATCGTGTATTTGCATTTGTGTGGCCAATAACTATCTAGTCTCTAATCTCTATGTAAGTATGTATGCCAAAAGTATGTGGCGCAAACGGGACTTGTAATTACTGACGCAACTTCTACTGCACGCATCACAAGCACTCACAACGGCATGATGTATTTTGTAAAAGTTACGACATTAACACAAGCAGAATGACATTAGTACTTCAAACCCCAACCCTGGTCACACCTTCGACAGTGTATAGTGCATCGGAGGACACACGGAGGAAGTGGGGGAAGCAGCATGAGCCTCTATATCTAATCCTCACAGGCGTCACCATAAAAATCATGCTTGCGCCTCCATGGGCCATCAGAGCCTTCCGAAGAAGCCTACAAACGCTTTAAACCAGTGTTTCTTAACCCTTTTACCACCACGCCACTATTAGTAGTTGGTCCTTACCTCCACGCCCACCCTCTTCACTTCTTCAACCAAGATATTCTAAAATAATCCTGAATCGGAAAAAAGCTGCGATTAGTATTTTTATTGTGCAAGTAATTATTCATAAACACCTTGCATATATAAGACAGATGTGGTTAGATCACGTTCAATGAAATACTTGACAGTTCTTCATTTTTATTTAACTCTTGGCTCACGCCCCCCTTGGTAATTACCCACGCTCCTTAGATTAAGAACCACTGCTTTAAACCAATAAAGAAAAAAACTCACTGAGAAATCACATCACCTATGCTCTTAGAACATAATGTGGGGGTTACAACACATGTTTGTTTCATTTATCTTCACTTCTACCCTTTCTAATTATCTTGTGATTTGACGGGAAAATGCACATTCAAGTAAGGTGGAACACGGGTGCCAGTCACGAATCGGCCACTGTAGCTATGTCAAGGGTGAAGGATCAAGTATTTATGGCAAAGGACCCTAGTGTGTGTGTGTGTGTGTGTGTGTGTGTGTGTGTGTGTGTGTGTGTGTGTGTGTGTGTGTGTGTGTGTGTGTGTGTGTGTGTGTGTGTGTGTGTGTGTGTGTGTGTGTGTGTGTGTGTGTGTGTGTGTGTGTGTGTGTGTGTGTGTGTGTGTGGTGTGTGTGTGTGTGTGGTGTGTGTGTGTGTGTGGTGTGTGTGTGTGTGTGTGTGGTGTGTGTGTGTGTGTGTGTGTGTGTGTGTGTGTGTGTGTGTGTGTGTGTGTGTGTGTGTGTGTGTGTGTGTGTTGGGGGGGGAGGAGACAGGCAGTGGAGTGTGCAGCGATGTGACAGTTTAAGGGGGATGAGGGATTGAGAGAAAGTGAGTGAAAGTAAAGGGTACACGCGAGGCGGCTATAATGCTGTGAATGCAACTATAGTGAACGATAAGATAAGCCAGTTCATTAAGCGAGTGTTTATGCTAATTATGGTTTATGTCAGTTAACTACCTTTTCAACCCTTCTTAATTCTTTCATATATAATACACACCACAGACATTTTTTTTTTAGTCTTGTACCAAAAGGAACACTGTGTACATTATTAGCTTCATAAATCAATTAAGAAAAATATATGATAATGGTTAGTAATATATACCTTAATTGCATATACATCACTGCCTTCATTCTTCCAATAATCATTAAAACACATCAAAGGCTTGTTTCTACCTCAACAACGCGTGCAGCATCACAACCACAAGCACCACCACACCCTACACGATCACAACAAGCTCAACTAAACTCTGAAACTTGACTCAATATTTGGCCAGCATCCATAAGAACATAAGATTATAAGAAAATAAGGAAGCTATAAAAGGCCATGAGACCTACACCTGGTAGTTCCTGTTACTTAATACTACCTACATCCACTTTCATTCCAATCCATGAAATTATCTAGCCTCTAGACTCGCATCCAGCCACAGGAGGGGGTTAGCAGGACCTATCATCCCCTTTATCCGTCTCTCGCAGTCTTGGCGGCAGCTATGGCAGCCCGCATTACCATAAGACAACATTGACCAAGCCTGACAAAGTGTACTCGCTAATTCTCCCTCCCTCGTCTATGGCAGAGGGAGTGCGAGGAGTGTGTGTGTGTGTGTGTGTGTG
>JACEEZ010020939.1:114232-129232 GCA_016584305.1 Chionoecetes opilio
CCCTGTAGTAATTCTAATGTATTTTTCTTGTGGTCACATTTACCCAATATTCTTCCTTCTATAAATACGGTAAGACTTTATATATATCTGCGGTAGATTTATCTGTGTTTCAGGAAGGGAGAAGGGGACTCTGTAGTGTGTGTGTGTGTGTGTGTGTGTGTGTGTGGGTGTGCATGTGTGTGTGTGTGGGTGTGGGTGTGTGTGTGTGTGTGTGTGTGTGTGTGTGTGTGTGTGTGTGTGTGTGTGTGTGTGTGTGTGTGTGTGTGTGTGTGTGTGTGTGTGTGTGTGTGTGTGTGTGTGTGTGTGTGTGTGTGTGTGTGTGTGTGTGTGTGTGTGTGTGTGTGTGTGTGTGTGTGTGTGTGTGTGTGTGTGTGCGTGGTGTGTGTGTGTGTGTTGTGTGTGTGTGTGTGTGTGTGTGTGTGTGTGTGTGTGTGTGTGTGTGTGTGTGTGTGTGTGTGTGTGCGCGCGTTGAGGCTAATGTCCCGTCATTATCACTTTTATTGCTTAGCTTATACTTTTTTTTCTGTTTTAATTGTCGGCATTCTATCATTACCTCTGAACATATAAATAATTATTTCCATCATGTCTGTGTGTATGTGTGTGTGCGTGTGCGCGCGCGCGCGTGTGTGTGTGTGTGTGTGTGTGTGTGTGTGTGTGTGTGTGTGTGTGTGTGTGTGTGTGTGTGTGTGTGCGCGTGTGTGTGTGTGTTCGCATACGTACGTACAGACTCCTACAACTACCCTGCAAGGATACTTCTGAGCTCTTCTATAGCTGTATTGCATATCTATATAGTGCATAATACATTCATGGTCCCTTAAGTAAGTATGTACGTATATGTATGTATATGTATGGGCAGACGCTCTTCTACTCCTACTCCTACTCTACTCCTACTCCTACTCTACTCCTACTCCTACTCTACTCCTACTCCTACTCCTACTCTACTCCTACTCCTACTCTTCTACTCCTCCGTTCTCCTAATTTTCCCCTCCTCGGTCCCCTCAACCCCCTCTCTCCTCCAAGTCCCGTGCCTTCCGCCCCTTGAAGAGTCCCCCGTCGAGGCCCTTCATCAGCGTTGCCTGCGGGGGGAAGAGGGGCAGGAGGGGGGAAGGGGGGAAGGGGCAGGCAGGAGGGGAGAAGGGGTGGCAGGAGGGAGGGAAGGGGAAGAGGCAGGGGGAAGGGGGGAGTGAAGAGGGGAGGGGGAGGTCCTACGTTGCTTCATTATGCGTGGTCAACACACACAAAAAACTGCATTTAAATTTCAAAGCCAAACACGCCTTGTGGGTCCCTCGCGTCGTGTCTGATTTCTCGCCAAACACAGAGTTGTTGACCGTCTAAACCTCCCGTCCTCGGCCGCTCTAATACCCCGATCAACACCGAGCCCGACATCCCGTTTTCTACTACCTCAAAAAAGCGAAAAAGAAGAAAGAAAGAAAGAAATTAGGCAAAAAAAGGTGAGTCAGTCAAGGTTGTCAATCCTCCAACTTATTTTTTTCGGAGTGTTTTTTTAATGTTTTGTTATTTTTTATGCTTATTTGTTGTGTGTGTGTGTGTGTGTGTGTGTGTGTGTGTGTGTGTGTGTGTGTGTGTGTGTGTTTGCGCGTGTTAATGAGAGTGTGTGTGTGTGTGTGTGTGTGTGTTTGCGTGTGTTAATGAGTGTGTGTGTGTGTGTGTGTGTCTGTGTGTGTGTTTGCGCGTGTTAATGAGTGTGTGTGTGTGTGTGTGTGTCTGTGTGTGTGTGTGTGTGTGTGTGTTTGCGCGTGTTAATGAGTGTGTGTGTGTGTGTGTGTGTGTCTCCAGAGTAATTATGTATATTTTCATTGACCCTTTTCCTGCGTGGATTTATCTATATTCCAAAACATACTTATCAATCACTTAATGGCTCTGTCAGTCTCTCTATCACTCTATCTAGTCATTATAATTATCTAGTTGTGGTTCCTATGAGTAATAACATCATACAGCCGTCGTTAACCCCGTGAAACCCAGAACGTAATTTCCATTGTAATTTGACTACTATAAGACAATTTTAATTAATATAAGCAATATTATATAGATAAAAACCTGTATAATATCCTTGTCCACTATTTTATGCGGTATATTAAGTTACTTTTTGCAATCTTATGGCTAACAATGGACGATTTTATTTAGCAAAGGAAGGATCTGGGCGTAAAGGGGTTAATACCACTTCTTATCGAGTAATTATATACCACTTCTTAATATATACTTATAATACCACTTATAATAACACTTCTTAACCCTCCAACCTCACATGCCCAAAGCAATGACCTTCACAAACTCACATCCAATCAAGCGCTTCATTAATGTGCATCAAATTGATCAAATGATAACAATTTTTTATAAGCACAATTAAGAAACCATTGAAAACATATCGAAAAATTCTCTTCGCGTGATATGCAATAGATAAATTTCTTTTACATTAACACACCCTCACACCCTCAGTGTCGCCCACCTTCACACTCCTTTGTTACTGCCACACTCGAAAATCTCTCTCAGACTCTTCTCTCACAGACTCTTCTCTCACAGACTCTCTCACAGACCCTCTCTCACAGACCCCTCTCTCACAGACTCTCTCACAGACCCTCTCTCACAGACTCTCTCACAGACTCTCTCTCACAGACTCCTCTCTCACAGACCCTCTCTCACAGACTCCTATCTCACAGACTCTCTCACAGACTCTCTCACAAACTCTCTAACAGACTCCTATCTCACAGACTCTCTCACAGACTCTCTCACAGACTCTCTCACAGACTCTCTAACAGACTCCTCTCTCACAGATCCTCTCTCACAGACACTCTCACAGGCCCTCTCTCACAGACCTTCTCTCACAGACTCCTCTCTCACAGACCCTCTCTCACAGACTCCTCTCTCACAGACTCTCTCTCACAGACTCCTCTCTCACAGACTCTCTCTCACAGACTCCTCTCTCACAGACTCCTCTCTTGCATACTCCTCTCTCACAGACCCTCTCTCACAGACTCCTCTCTCACAGACTCTCTCACAAACTCCTCTCTCACAGACCCTCTCTCACAGATCTCTCTCACAGACTCCTCTCTCACAGACTCTCTCACAGACCCTCTCTCACAGACCCTCTCTCACAGACCCTCTCTCACAGACCCCTCTCTCACAGACTCTCTCTCACAGACCCTCTCTCACAGACCCTCTCTCACAGACCCTCTCTCCAGACCCCTCTCTCACAGACTCTCTCTCACAGACCCTCTCTCACAGACTCTTCTCTCACAGACCCTCTCTCACAGACCCTCTCTCACAGACTCCTCTCTCACAGACTCCTCTCTCACAGACCCTCTCTCACAGACTCCTCTCTCACAGACCCTCTCTCACAGACTCCTCTCTCACAGACCCTCTCTCACAGACTTCTCTCTCACAGACCCTCTCTCTGAGAGTCCTCTCTCACAGACCCTTTCGACCCTCTCTCACAGACCCTCTCTCACAGACTCTCAGATCTCTCTCTCAGCCGCTCCTCCTCCTTCTGTGCCTCCGTGTGAAAGCCCTGAGGATAAGAATGAAGCTAATCAAGCAAAGTAAGGCGTGTTACGAGTTTAGTTCATTCATGATCAACAGAAGCGCGTCATTTACCCAGGCAATAATCTAATTCTCTGAGGGAGGGGGAGGGAGGGAGGTGGATAAAATATAGAAGTTACCCATCATAGAAATTATACATTCACCCATCATCCGTCGAGCTCCTGATGAAGATGACATGTTAATTAAAATCACATGGTAGTGGGATGCCGAGCTCATTACCTAAAGTGGTGATAAAGATGATATTAATGTCCACCACAACGAGCTAAACACCTGAAGGAATATGAGCCAGCCCGGCCTTCTGTCCTCAAGCATTGCAACTAGTAGAGTCACAGGCTTGTTGCTTGGAGTATTTGTCCGGCTGATGAAGGAAGAGACAGGAAAGGGAGGCACGTGGCAAGAGGTAAAAGCGAAGAGATAAAAGAGCACAAGGCAGGAGGCAGGGATAAGGATGCGACCACAAAGTTATGGTGTATTGAATGCCGTCTATTTTCTGGAAGAGACAGGAGAGAGAGGCACGTGGCAAGAGGTAAAAGCGAAGAGATAAAAGAGCAAAAGGCAAGAGGGAGGGATATAGAAGCGACCACAAAGTTATGGTGTATTGAATGCCGTCTATTTTCTGTTAGAGACAGGAGAGAGAGGCACGTGGCAAGAGGTAAAAGCGAAGAGATAAAAGAGCAAAAGGCAAGAGGGAGGGATATAGAAGCGACCACAAAGTTATGGTGTATTAAATGCCGTCTATTTTCTGGAAGAGACAGGAGAGGGAGGCGCGTGGCAAGAGGTAAAAGCGAAGAGACAGAAGAGCAAAAGGCAAGAGGGAGGGATATAGAAGCGACCACAAAATTATGGTGTATTGAATGCCGTCTATTTTCTGCTGCACAAAAAAAGGAGGAAGAAAAAACGGAGTAGTATCGTACTGACGCTCCTCTTGCCTGCTGAACGTGAATACTTAGTCAATAATTTGGCAGAGTAATCACTTTTACATCACCGTAATATGTATTATATCGCAAAATATAATTACATTGCTTCACTGGGAGCTGCTTTATTTCACGGGACAAACGTCTCGTGCCAAACATGTGTATACCATTATTTTGCTTTGGTTCTTGAAGTTTAGATCATATTAAACACCCACACACACACACACACACTCTCTCTCTCTCTCTCTCTCTCTCTCTCTCTCTCTCTCTCTCTCTCTCTTCTCTCTCTCTTCTCTCTCTCTCTCTCTCTCTCTCTCTCTCTCTCTCTCTCTCTCTCTCTCTCTCCCTGTCTCTCTCTCTCTCTCTCTCTCTCTCTCTCTCTCTCTCTCTCTCTCTCTCTTCTCTTTCTCTCTTCTCTCTCTCTCTCTCTCTCTCATCTCTCTCTCTCTCTCTCTCTCTCTCTCTATCTCTCTCTCTCTCGCTCTCTCTCTCTCTCTTTCTCTCTCACACATACACACACATTTCTTGACTGCAGGCTATCAAAAGCAAGGTAGTGGCATCCAGCTCTGCGTCTGTCTGCGATAACTCTTATCATCTCTACTACCATGAATCCGTACATGTCTTTTGTATAAGGCTGTAACGCATGTGGCCTCACCTCTCCACTTTTTTTGTGTGAAGATCATTCTGTCGAGGCCAAAAGAAAATCTACGTATAATATAAGTAAATAAATAAACACAAACTATAAAAAAAAACATAGTAGATGAATAAAGAAATACATTAATGGAAAAATATGACAAATGAATCAAATATTCATGAAAAATAATTATTCTTTAACACGGCAGCCTTAGTCAGGTCTTAACTTTTGTTGGTGTGTATATGTGTGTGTCCTGACATTTTTTCTTTTCTACTTCGCTTACTCTTCTTTTAATCCTCTTTTCCTGCATTTAATTTTCCTTTCTCTCTCTCTCTCTCTCTCTCTCTCTCTCTCTCTCTCTCTCTCTCTCTCTCTCTCTCCTCTCTCTCTCTCTCTCTCTCTCTCTCTCCTCTCTCTCTCTCTCTCTCTCTCTCTCTCTCTCTCTCTCTCTCTCTCTCTCTCTCTCTCTCTCTCTCTCTCTCATACTTTCCTATCAATTAATCTGCCATTCTTTTCTTTTTCCTTCGCTACTTTCTAATCCGACTATCTATTTTATTTCTTTTCCGCCACCTCTCCTTCTTCCTCCTTCTCCTCTTCTTCCTCCATCTCTTCACTCACCCCATTATCTTGCCCCTACTTCATTCTCCTCTCCCATTCTGTTTCTTATAATCTAATCTTCCTCAAATTCGGCACCGTTATACCCAAAATTACGAGTCAGTTAGTGTCAAATTACACCACTTAAAACACCTTGTCTCGCCCCTCACCGGATCATTCACGTCTCTCTACCTTAACTTAGTGTCCGATGAACGATCCCACAGCCTTTCTCTCCCCTAAACCCCGCTTACTTTTCGCTTCCTGATGACTCTTTTAAGACTATGAGTATACATGCTGAGTTTGAGTATACTTTTACCGCTTATAAAAGGAGGATAGGATGATAGAAAATTCGCAAATGTGATGTAGACTCATCGGCCTTCTTTCCTTGAGACATAAATGGGATATTCACTAAATTGGAAAATCGAGATATATATATATGTGGTTCCTTCCATCTTCATAAGTTGTTCAAGGAGGAACAAACATATATAAAGCAGATAAGCTCAAATATACTGAAAGCCAGTTACAAAGACGAGATAATGTCACTATTGAAACACCTACACTGAGATAAGAATTGTCTTAAACTCCTTATCAACATCGAAAAATGCATAAATTCGAGTAAAGTTGCAATGTAGAAATACGAGTAAAATGTTAAAATATTCTGAAAAAGTATAAGATTTCTGAGGACTCGAGTCATGGTGAGGAAGGAGAAGGCGTTGTCCCTCATTCCTGGCACGCGAGGCTCTGCGCGGTGGATTTTTTGTTGATTTGTATGAAGTGAGAAATGCACGTAGTTACTAGCTAGAAAGAAATACTGTGATGTAAGAATATTAGCTTTAAAGAAAAAAACTTGTGATGTAAGAATATTAGCTTCAATACTTTTCTTTTATTTCATTTTTTTTTTTTACATCACAAAGGACTGGCCAAGGGCACAACAAAAAGAGGTAAAACAAAGCCCGCAAATTATCAAAAAGAGGTAACACAAAGCCCGCAAATTATCAAAAAGAGGTAACACAAAGCCCGCAAATTATCAAAAAGAGGTAACACAAAGCCCGCAAATTATCAAAAAGAGGTAACACAAAGCCCGCAAATTATCAAAAAGAGGTAACACAAAGTCCGCAAATTATTAAAAAGAGGTAACACAAAGCCCGCAAATTATCAAAAAGAGGTAACACAAAGCCCGCAAATTATCAAAAAGAGGTAACACAAAGCCCGCAAATTATCAAAAAGAGGTAACACAAAGTCCGCAAATTATTAAAAAGAGGTAACACAAAGCCCGCAAATTATCAAAAAGAGGTAACACAAAGCCCGCAAATTTTCAAAAAGGAGTAACACAAAGCCCGCAAATTATCATAAAGAGGTAACACAAAGCCCGCAAATTATCAAAAAGAGGTAACACAAAGTCCGCAAATTATCAAAAAGAGGTAACACAAAGCCCGCCCGCATATCATACAGATAAATATACTAAAATTAAGAGAATTTGGAACATATCACCATCATGCATTATAACATATGGTTCAAATTTATCTTTTTCTGATCACACTACAATGCACAACAAAACTTTCTTTTCTTTATCTTCTTTATCGCAATTTTAGACACGAAGAGAGGCAAGGTGCAAGAGCTGAATATATACATATAAATAAAGAAGATAAAAAAATCAGCTACCGCTCTGTTTAGCCGAACTGACTTGAAGAATCGAACCCCTAAAAATCAGATCACTGAAATAATATGAGGTTTCGATCATCCGTGAATCTGGTTTCTCACGACATGAAAACATTGCGCGCCAGACAAAGCACCGCCGCGCGCAACACAAACACGGCGGGAAGGGGGAGGAATAATGTGTCGCAGCCGCCGGTCGCCTGTGCCTCGTCGTGTGTGGAGAGTCAGGCACCAGCGACAAGGAACACTGGAAAACGACACGGCAAAGAAATAAGACGGAAAACAGTCAAGCACAAGCGACAAAGAACACTGAAATAAGAGACGGCAAAGAAATAAGTCAGAGAGAAAATAATTAAGATAAATAAGAATATCCCGATGGTGACGCAAGGGAATATTTGCTTAGCGTCATGTGCATCATTTAAGACTGGTTGTTATGTTATCATTATCATTATTATCATTACTATTATTATTATCATTATTATCATAGCTGGTGTAATGATTAGCATGCTAGACAAACAACCGAAAGATCCATAAAGTCCAAGACGACGCATGTTTAATTCATATTTGGGCTGTGTTGTGTGTGTGTGTGTGTGTGTGTGTGTGTGTGTGTGTGTGGTGTGTGTGTGTGTGTGTGTGTGTGTGTGGTGTGTGTGTGTGTGTGTGTGTGTGTGTGTGTGTGTGTGTGTGTGTGTGTGTGTGGTGTGTGTGTGTGTGTGTGTGTGTGTGTGTGTGTGTGTGTGGTGTGTGTGTGTGTGTGTGTGCGTGTGTGTGTGAGAGAGGAAAGACGTGAAGATAATAATTTCAACAAAAGAAATATATGTATTCAAATTATAGAGTAAGTTTTCATTGTCAAAGAAGTAAATGGTGAGATGCCGCGAGGATAATATGTAAATAGTGTATAAATCTGATGGCACTGAACATAGGCTGACTACAGTTGACCTTTACAGAACACACACACACACACACACACACACACACACACAACACACACACACACACACACACACACACACACACACCCATACACACACACACACACACACACACACACACATACAGACGCGCGCACACACACACACACACACACACATAAACACACACACACACGCATACTAAAACCCGTAAATTAAGATGCAAGGAAGTATTGGCCGAAACAAAAGGGAATTACTCAAACATAAACACTCAATCGTTTGCATAAAAAATAAACACAACAAAACCTTTCTTCATTAAAGCCTTTTGTTACGTCCGTTCATTTCCACCTTCGTACACCTTCGTACACCTTCGTACACCTTTGTACACCTTCTACACCTTCGTACACCTTCGTACACCTTCGTACACCTTCGTACACCTTCGTACACCTTCGTACACCTTCGTACACTGGACAGTCTCTGAAACTTGCGTCCTTCCTCGTAAATATTAAAATCTTTGCTAAATATAAATGCACTTGTGATAATATTTCTTGCTTACAAATTCATATTAGTAACTATTCTTTCCATTTTTTTTGCACTTAAGACGGGACCATATTATATTCTACCCAAGACCTTATTTTCGGTCTGTCTCTTCAATCCTACGAAAACGATAGAGCTACATTCACTCTCGTCACCGTAATACCTTACATACTAACCACCCTTACCATTACCTTAACTCACCCGTTCTAGCCTCTATCCATTACCTTTAACCACGCGTGCTCACCCCTCCTGCAACCCGATATCGAGAGGTCACAGAGACATGCAGCCCTGAACAGACGGTCATGACATAATGGATCTCTGTGTCCGCCAAGCATCTACCCCGCGTGAAAATTACCGCCGCGTGATCACATTGGTGCGCTCGATACGATCAACGATAACAACACATCGTAGTATTCGGATCTTGTCAATGGCTTAAGCTTCCTTTTCCACACGTATTACATATACATTTCCCTCGTTCGTCCTACCTAGGCATAGCGGAGAGTAGGTTTTCTGAGGCTGAGAGTAAAGGTAAGGGAATGAACGGCCAATGGAGTAGAGACGAGAGGAACTTAGTGGCTATGTTTTAATGGTATGTTCGGAGACAGTGACATCTTAAAACCGATGGACGAGTGTTGAGAGAAGGCTTAATGTGTTCTTTGTACCCCGTGTCAGTTATCTCAGACCGAGGCTTTCACTCGGGGGAATGTTGTTGGTGGTGTTGGTGTGGATAAAGACATGATGTGGTGGGACCCAGAAGACAATGTGGTGATGGTGGTGGTGGTGATGGTGGTGGTGATAGAGGTGGTGAAGGTGTTGATGGTGATGGTGGTGGTGGTGGTGATAGTGGTGGTGGTGGTGATGGTGGTGATAGAGTTGGTGGTGGTGGTGATGGTGATGGTGGAGGTGATGGGAATAGTGGTGGTGGTGATAGTGGTGATGATGATGATGTTGATGGTGGTGATAGTGATGGTGATGGTGATGGTGGTGGTGGTGGTGATGGTGCTAGTGATGGTGGTGATAGTGGTGATGATAATGATGTTGATGGTGGTGATAGTGATGGTGATGATGGTGATGGTGGTGGTGGTGGTGATGGTGATGGTGGTGATAGAGGTGATGATGATGGTGATGATGTTGATGATGGTGGTAGTAGTGATGGTGATGGTCAAGTCAACACTCACCTTTACGATGTATAGTGACAGTAATGTTCCTTAATTACCTTGTGTGTGTTCAGGGCATGTGACGTTGTGGAGTAATTAAGTGTTGTTGTTAGTGCATAATTAGTATTAGTTATAAATTATTAGTGCATTGTGGTGGTGTGTTGGATATGAGGGAGTCGACAAGACAAGGGAGAGCTGAGAAAGGAATGACCCAGCAGGACTGGCTGAGAAAGACTTACATAGACGTGTTCTGTGTTGAGGCGGTGGTACGTGCTGTGGATGTGAGATGCTGATGATGTGTGATGTTTGTGTGATGTGTGATGTTCGTGTGATGTGTGATGCTTGTGTGATGTGTGATGTTTGTGTGATGTGTATGTGTGATTGTGATGTTGTGATTGTTGTGGTGATGTGTGATGTTGTGTGGATGTGTGATGTTGTGTGAGTGATGTGTGATGTTTGGTGTGATGTGTGGATGTTTGTGTGATGTGTGATGTTTGTGTGATGTGTGATGTTTGTGTGATGTGTGATGTTTGTGGTGATGTTGTGTGATGTGTGTGTTTGTGTGATTGATGTTTTGTGAGTGATGTTTGTGTGATGTGTGATGTTTGTGTGATGTGTGATGTTTGTGTGATGTGTGATGTTTGTGTGATGTGTGATGTTTGTGTGATGTGTGATGTTTGTGTGATGTGTGATGTTTGTGTGATGTGTGATGTTTGTGTGATGTGTGATGTTTGTGTGATGTGTGATGTTTGTGTGATGTGTGATGCTTGTGTGATGTGTGATGTTTGTGTGATGTGTAATGTGTGATGTGTGATGTTTGTGATGTGTGATGTTTGTGTGATGTGTGATGTTTGTGTGATGTGTGATGTTTGTGAGATGTGTGATGTTTGTGTGATGTGTGATGTTTGTGTGATGTGTGATGTTTGTGAGATGTGTGATGTTCGTGTGATGTGTGATGTTTGTGTGATGTGTGATGTTTGTGTGATGTGTGATGTTTGTGTGATGTGTGATGTTTGTGTGATGTGTGATGTTTGTGTGATGTGTGATGTTTGTGTGATGTGTGATGTTGTGTGATGTGTGATGTTTGTGTGATGTGTGATGTTTGTGTGATGTGTAATGTGTGATGGTGGTGTTGTGTGATGGTGTGTTGAAGTGGTACGTGTTGTGGATAAATGATGACTAAATGTTGTGGTAAAAATGATGACTTATTTACATACTGCTTCATCCTGAATATTCAAATAAAAATATGTAATCTTTTTCGTTTTTCTATGTATTGCTCTTTGTTGTAAGGGCTTTTCAATCTTCATTCCTCTATGGGTTAATAAGTGAAGCGATAATAAGTAGTTTTAAATGCTGACTAACCTAATTACTAAAGTTTCATTAGTTCTTAGTCAGCTTCTCTATTTATATGCAAGATCTGTTTCACCTTCACAAGAGTTAATTGCGACTTTCTAAGATTTTCGTTCATGCTATAATTATAAGCGTTTTTCTCTTATTTATTTCATTTTCATGTCTTGCCTCCTTTCACCAACCCCTTCCCCCCTATAACAGCTCCAGTACTTCTCCCTCCCCCCCACAGCCTCAGTACTTCCCCCTCCCTTCCACAACCTCAGTGCTTCTCCCCTCCCCTCCACAACTCCAGTACGCGCGTGTGTAGCAAAATACAACAGGTAACTGCAAATAAGCGACAGGTGTAGGTCATGCAAGTAGCCATTTCCAGCGCTGAGTTATGTGGGCCGCTCTCCACTCTATCATTATCTACGGAAGGATACAATAAAAAAATTCATTTATAACCTGAGCAAGACAAAAGGCAATACATAAGCGACGACGACGGCGGAGCATCTGCACGATAATTACGAGCATTCAAGGCAGTGTTAGATAAAACGTAAACAGGAATTGCTGCTTTATTGCGATAAGGTTATCAGTGGCCAGGAAGATGCTATCGCCTGGTTCTGATATTAATTGCAATTAAACTATACGAGAGACGGGGATGGTATTGAGCCAGGATGAGTGGTTCTCTCTCTCGCTCTCTCTCTCTCTCTCTCTCTCTCTCTCTCTCTCTCTCCTCTCTCTCTCTCTCTCTCTCTCTCTCTCTCTCTCTCTCTCTCTCCTCTCTCTCTCTCTCTCTCTCTCTCTCTCTCTCGCTCAGCTCGCCCTCACTCTCTCTCTCTTCTCTCTCTCTGCTTGTCATCTGCTTCGTGACTCTCTCTTGCTCGTACCTCTATCTGTCTCCTTACTCTCTACTCTTCTTCTTGCTCGCCTTTCTCACACACACACACGTTCTGTTATACAATCTGCTGAGAACACTTTGGTACACTATATGGTCACTAACTTTAGCTTTTTGGGGTCGTATAAAATAGTCAAAGTATTATTGTCATAACATAGATTACTAACTAATATAATAATGGATAATCAAAATGATCATTATTATTATCGATATTAGCAACACAGAGAACAAAAACAGTAGAAGAAAAAGGAGCAAGAAGAAAAATAAGAAGAGGAAGAAGATAATGATGATGATGATGATGATGATGACGAGACACAGCAACAACAACAACAACATGGGGATGGAAGGGAAGTGAGCATCGACCAATACAACACACACACACACACACACACACACACACACACACACACACACACACACACACACACACACACACACACACACACACACCTACACATCATCCAAAAAGGACACGAGACATAGTTTTACACAAGAACAAAACTTTCATAAACATTCTCGCGCTGCTGAGGGACGGGTCACAATCCTGTTTATATTCCCTGTTCACACCCAAGACCCAAGACCCAAGACCAAGACCCAAGACTCACCGATACATCTCGTGGGATATCAAGGCAGCATCGCTCACTATATATCCCTGACTGCCAATGTAATACGTATAATAGTCCCGCCACTACTCACCCTTTGGTAATTATAGCCATTCAGAAACATGCATTTAAACGCTCAGTAACACACACCCCTATGATGATATGAACAGAAATTACCATGTTAAATACTGAGTGAGCAAGGCGGGAGAAAGGAGTGTGCTGGGCGGGGCGGAGATGGAGCGATAAGATGCCGTCCAAGATAACGAAGCAGAAACAGGTCCTTCAAGACTCCAAGGCTCCTGGCAGACCTCCGCTTCTTTAATAACAATCAGCACCCTACCACCTGCCTGGCTATCTAGGGCGTCTGTCTAGGGCGGAGGCGGTAAGACCCAACACACACTCGTCTGTTATATTGCTGCCAACGAATTTAGGTACATTGTGATAACTCGCTTCCCCAGCACGTTGAAATATATTGCATTAAAAACATATCTTGGTTATATCGATGCATGGAAGAAAATATACAAACAGAAAAATCAAGATCGATGAGTTATAGAATATCATAGGATTATTAGATTGCTATCAAATCGAGCTGGTTTTCCTTACTGACATATTTATTTTCATATCTTTTGACCACCAACTCATTCATAGCTACACCCACCCCACACAAGTAATAATATTTCTACCTTACACTACATCCCCTTCCCCGTAAGAACGCATTGCTGATGAGAGATTAACACATCATCAGAAATGCCAGAGAGGAGAGACAAAACTTTCAAATCGTGGAGTGCTGTCGACGCTCACCTGGTGATTTATCTACCCAAGAAAAACGCTAATCCTGTATTCTATGTCCCTGCATTTATCAGTCAAGTGCTGGCAAGTAGGTGAAGTAAAATTCTAATGAAAAACTAGATGAGATATTCTATATTGATGGTTTGTGTTTGTGTCTTTACTGATAATTATATTTCAGTATCATATGGAAAAATAAGTCTTCATATTTGTGAATCAATAGAGTTGATAAATTCTTTGTATGCATTTTTATTTTGCAGCACAGTAAATAAAAGAGAGAAATGAGAGATAAATAGATATATAAATAGATAGATAGATACATAGATATATACAGTCAACCCTCTCTAAATCGAACCCGTATAATTCATACCTCGGATAATTCGACCTGTTTCAGGCCAGTTCGAATTTTTCAATAACTTTCCATAATTCGAGCAAGTTTGAATTATCCTTAGCCTTACTAGTGGGAGTCCGATCTCTCCCATGCGGTGCGTGCCGCGGCTGCCCAGCGTGATCTGATATATGACATTTATCGTGTAAATACGATAGGCGGAGGAAGAAGGCGGAAGGGGGAGGAGGAAGAAGGGGAGAGGAGGAGGAATGGGGGGAAGGGGAAGGAGAGACGAGGAGGAGAAAGGAGGGGAGAGGGGGAGGAGAAGGAAGGAGGTGGGACAAGGAAGGGAGGGGAGGAAGGAGGAGAAGAAAGGGAGGAAGAAGAACTATTTTGTTAAGTATCCTTCGCTTTGTATACAATCCTTCAGAGTCCTTCACGGACCTCTTCGCTCCTTCACGCATCCTACAAGAGTCATGGGAGGGCATTAGAAGTCCCACAGGATTACTGTAGTATTATTAGGTTTTTATAAGTACTTTGATAATCGCATGGTTGGCTCAAATAGGGATTAATAATAATAATACATAAACTGAAAATACTATTACTGATCGTTGTATTGAAGTAATGATTAATCTAACAATGCCTATCATATTTTTATGTCTTGTAGTAAGTTTTGTCTAATTTGGTTTTTAAGAAATATCTGGAAGTATCATGTCATTGTGAATGGACTGAAATAGGGACTTCTAATCATTGTAACTGAAAATTGACTCCAGATTCGTGTTCAGTATGCCCGGAAACTGCAAGGAACAAATTTTCAAGCAAATCTATTTTGATTTTTTTTAAATCATGTTTTCTTTCAATTGCTAAAAACCTATGGCAGATAAGTGCAACATGTATAGAGAAGTAAATATGAAGTAGATCGAGGGCTATCATTTGGTGAAAAGCAAAAAAATATTGATTGATAAATAACCAAGAAAATAGCATATGCGTACATTTATACAAAATATAAATTTTCTCGACAACCATGAGGTATTTTGACAAACGATTACTGCATCATATAGAACACCTCAAGATGAACCTTTGTTACTTCGATAAG
>JACEEZ010020939.1:134232-141732 GCA_016584305.1 Chionoecetes opilio
ACGTGAGGTTGTACGTGTTAAGGTGAAGTTGTACGTGTTGATGTGAGGTTGTACGTGTTGAAGTGTGGTTGTACGTGTTGAGGTGAGGTTGTACGTGTTGAAGTGTGGTTGTACGTGTTGAGGTGAGGTTGTACGTGTTGAAGTGTGGTTGTACGTGTTGAGGTGAGGTTGTACGTGAGGTTGAACGTGTTGAGGTGAGGTTGTACGTGAGGTTGAACGTGTTGAGGTGAGGTTGTACGTGAGTTTGTACGTGTTGAGGTGAGGTTGTACGTGAGGTTGAATGTGTTGAGGTGAGGTTGTACGTGTTGAGGTGAGGTTGAATGTGAGGTTGTACGTGTTAAGGTGAGGTTGTACGTGTTGAGGTGAGGTTGTACGTGTTGAGGTGAGGTTGAATGTGAGGTTGTACGTGTTAAGGTGAGGTTGTACGTGTTGAGGTGAGGTTGTACGTGTTGAGGTGAGGTTGAATGTGAGGTTGTACGTGTTAAGGTGAGGTTGTACGTGTTGAGGTGAGGTTGAATGTGAGGTTGTACGTGTTAAGGTGAGGTTGTACGTGTTGAGGTGAGGTTGTACGTGTTGAGGTGAGGTTGTACGTGTTGAGGTGAGGTTGTACGTGTTGAGGTGAGGTTGAATGTGAGGTTGTACGTGTTGAGGTGAGGTTGTACGTGTTGAGATGAGGCTGAATGTGAGGTTGTACGTGTTAAGGTGAGGTTGTACGTGTTGAGGTGAGGTTGTACGTGTTGAGGTGAGGTTGAATGTGAGGTTGTACGTGTTAAGGTGAGGTTGTACGTGTTGAGGTGAGGTTGTACGTGTTGAGGTGAGGTTGTACGTGTTGAGGTGAGGTTGTACGTGTTCAGGGGAAGTTGTACGTAAGGTTGAACGTGAGGTTGTACACATGCTTCGGTAGTTTTGGAACAGTGAGGGGTGACTTGGGCAGCTGGCAAGGCAGTGAAGCACGTTGGCAGGAGGAAGGGGATGGCAGGGGCTGGCAGGGGAGGGCAGGGGAGGGCAGGGGAGGGCAGGGGAGGGCAGGGGAGGGCAGGGGAAGGTCTATACACGGTCTATACACGTGCCGCCATAGATTAATTGTCCCGATCAAGGCGAAGCGAAGACTGAGGAGGATGAAAATACGATGATGATATTTTAACTAGCGTAAAGAAGAGGAGCGATTAGGCAGGTGATGGGAGAAGATGGGAAGGGCCGACAGTGTTTAGTTCTGGCTGATTTTCTTCCTTCATGTCCTACTCCCTCCCCTCCTTGCCTTCTCTCTCTCTCTCTCTCTCTCTCTCTCTCTCTCTCTCTCTCTCTCTCTCTCTCTCTCTCTCTCTCTCTCTCTCTCTGTCTGTCTGTTTGTCTGTCTGTCTGTCTGTCTGTCTGTCTGTATGTATGTCTCTTTGTCTGTATGTCTGTCTGTCTGTCTGTCTGTCTGTCTGTCTCTCTCTCTGTCTGTCTGTCTCTCTCTCTGTCTGTCAGTCTCTCTCTCTACCTGTATGTCTCTCGCTCTGTCTGCCTGTCTGTCGCTCTGTCTGCCTGTCTGTCTGTCTGTCTGTCTGTCTCTCTGTCTGTCTCTCTCTCTCTCTGTCTGTCAGTCTCTCTCTCTACCTGTATGTCTCTCGCTCTGTCTGCCTGTCTGTCGCTCTGTCTGCCTGTCTGTCTGTCTGTCTGTCTGTCTGTCTCTCTGTCTGTCTCTCTCTCTCTCTGTCTGTCAGTCTCTCTCTCTACCTGTATGTCTCTCGCTCTGTCTGCCTGTCTGTCGCTCTGTCTGCCTGTCTGTCTGTCTGTCTGTCTGTCTGTCTCTCTGTCTGTCTCTCTCTCTGTCTGTCAGTCTCTCTCTCTACCTGTATGTCTCTCGCTCTGTCTGCCTGTCTCTCGCTCTGTCTGCCTGTCTGTCTCTCTGTCTGCCTGTCTGTCTGTCTGTCTGTCTGTCTGTCTCTCTGTCTGTCTCTCTCTCTGTCTGTCAGTCTCTCTCTCTACCTGTATGTCTCTCGCTCTGTCTGCCTGTCTCTCTGCTCTGTCTGCCTGTCTGTCTTCTCGTCTGTCTGTCTTCTCTCTGTCTGTCTGTCTGTCTCTCTGTTGTCTCTCTCTCTGTCTGTCAGTCTCTCTCTCTACTGTTGTCTCTCGCTCTGTCTGCCTGTCTCTCGCTCTGTCTGCTTGTCTCTCTCTCTGTCTGTCTGTCTCTCTCTCTGTCTGTCTGTCTCTCTCTCTGTCTGCCTGTCTCTCGCTCTGTCTGCCTGTCTCTCTCTCTACCTGCCTGTCTCTCTCTCTACCTGTCTGTCTCTCGCTCTGTCTGCTTGTCTGTCTGTCTGTCTGTCCTGCTTCTGTCTGTCTGTCTTCTGTCTGTGTCTCTCGCTCTGTCTGCGTCTCTCTCTGTCTGTCTGTCTGTCTGTCCTGTCTGTCTGCTCTGTCTGTCTGTCGTCTGTCCTGTCTGTCTGTCTGTCCTGTCTGTCTGCTGTCTGTCTGTCTGTCTGGTCTGTCTGTCTGTCTGTCGTCTGTCTGTCTGTCTGTCTGTCTGTCCTGTCTGTCTGTCTGTGTCGTCTGTCTCGTCTGTCTCTCTTCTCTCTCTTCTCTTCTCTCTCTCTCTCTCTCTCTCTCTCTCTCTCCTCTCTCTCTCTCTCTCTCTCTCTCTCTCTCTCTCTCTCTCTCTCTCTCTCTCTCTCTCTCTCTCTCTCTCTCTATTTCAGCATGGTATGAATTGTAGAAAAGTGAAAAACTCTACAGTGATTTGTGCAGCATTTCTACAAGGCATAGTATATATAGCCAAACCTCAAGGCATTGAATATATTACTGAACTTCAAGAGTCAGCCGTGTAGGTGTTAGAACATAAGAACATAAGAACATAAGAAGGTAAGGAAGCTACAAGAGGCTACGAGACCTACACGAGGTAGTTCCTGTTGCAGAGGTGATGATTCGGAAACAGAAAGAAACAACAGAAAGACATGCGCCAACAGAAAGAAACAGAAAGACATGCGCAAACAGAAAGAAACAACAGAAAGACATGCGCCAACAGAAAGAAACAACAGAAAGACATGCGCAAACAGAAAGAAACAACAGAAAGACATGCGCCAACAGAAAGAAACAACAGAAAGACATGCGCAAACAGAAAGAAACAACAGAAAGACATGCGCAAACAGAAAGAAACAACAGAAAGACATGCACAAACAGAAAGAAACAACAGAAAGACATGCACAAACAGAAAGAAACAACATAAAGACATGCGCAAACAGAAAGAAACAACAGAAAGACATGCACAAACAGAAAGAAACAACAGAAAGACATGCGCAAACAGAAAGAAACAACAGAAAGACATGCACAAACAGAAAGAAACAACAGAAAGACATGCGCAAACAGAAAGAAACAACAGAAAGACATGCGCAAACAGAAAGAAACAACAGAAAGACATGCACAAACAGAAATAAACAACAGAAAGACATGCGCAAACAGAAAGAAACAACAGAAAGACATGCGCAAACAGAAAGAAACAACAGAAAGACACGCGCAAACAGAAAGATACAACAGAAAGACATGCGCAAACAGAAAGAAACAACAGAAAGACATGCGCAGACAGAAAGAAACAACAGAAAGACATGCGCAAACAGAAAGAAACAACAGAAAGACATGCGCAAACAGAAAGAAACAACAGAAAGACATGCGCAAACAGAAAGAAACAACAGAAAGACATGCGCAAACAGAAAGAAACAACAGAAAGACATGCGCAAACAGAAAGAAACAACAGAAAGACATGCACAAACAGAAAGAAACAACAGAAAGACATGCGCAAACAGAAAGAAACAACAGAAAGACATGCGCAAACAGAAAGAAACAACAGAAAGACATGCGCAAACAGAAAGAAACAACAGAAAGACATGCGCAAACAGAAAAAAAAACAGAAAGACATGCGCAAACAGAAAGAAACAACAGAAAGACAAGCGCAAACAGAAAGATACAACAGAAAGACATGCGCAAACAGAAAGATACAACAGAAAGACATGCACAAACAGAAAGAAACAACAGAAAGACATGCGCAAACAGAAGAAACAACAGAAAGACATGCACAAACAGAAAGAAACAACAGAAAGACATGCGCAAACAGAAAGAAACAACAGAAAGACATGCGCAAACAGAAAGAAACAACAGAAAGACATGCGCAAACAGAAAGAAACAACAGAAAGACATGCACAAACAGAAAGAAACAACAGAAAGACATGCACAAACAGAAAGAAACAACAGAAAGACATGCGCAAACAGAAAGAAACAGCGGTAAAATACAGACATGCACATATAAACTTAGGTCATGTAGTGGTTTATCATCGGTGCTTCGAGGAAATACTGTTTGAACTTACTATAACCTTACGTTACTAGTTGGTGTTGTCGTTGTGTTGTCGCATGCAAGGTCTATTGAATATTGTAAGGTCTGATAATGCTCTATAAATATATGTAATACTTTATAGACTTTGGCTGCGTGATGGTAAATTAAATACATTACGCCATTCTACGACTAAGAAAGTAGTGACGAAGGAAGACATTTGAGATGATACTCGGGAGGGATAATACATAAGATACAGATAATTATAGGTAATACATAAGATACAGATAATTATAGGTAATACATAAGATACAGATAATTATAAGTAATACAATAAGGGAAAATATATATAATAGAAAATTGATAAGATAGATAAAATAGAAAATAGATAAGAAAAGATAAGTGGGAGAAGTACATTTTTTTTTTTTTTTTTTGCTATACCTACTATTATAATATATTTTGTGTTTCTTAATGACTGGTCCCTTTTTCCGCGGTTCGTCATAGTCCTCAGCATGGTTCTAGGTCCTTGCTGAGGCCTATGCTTATCCTTCCAATTATCTTGACAGTGTAAATCGAAATATACTTCCAGGCTTGATAATATGTAGAGATGTATACAAAGGAATACAAAGGAAACACAAACAGAAACAGACCGATAGGTCCTTACAAGGCTGTTTGCTTTAACTACACTACACTAACTAGATAATAAGAGAGAAAGGATAGGAAGTAGAAGGCTCCTCCCCACCCACCCATTCCTCCAGCCGAAGGACCCGAAGGATATGTCACACACCTCACTGCATATGAGAACCCAGTATACAGATGAGAAAAGAAACACGTGATTGTCATACTAACATGAGCCTGAAGGGATAGGTGGCAAAATAGTGTGCGACCTTCATGTCAGTATAAGCCTAATACAGTAGCATAAAAAATAAAAAAAATAAAAAAATAAAAATGTCTTGGATTACTACTTATGTTTGCGTTGAAATTTCTACCCCGCAAACACAGGTCATTGGTTTTTTTATGGATTATATCAGTTATAGGTGCATTGCGTTGCGAGTTGAAACCTCAATTACTGCAACCAAAATATTAGTTTGTCTTGGATTACATTTGATCTCTTATAGTAAAACCGAGGTATTTTTTTTTCTTGGATTACTGTTTACGTCAGCGTTGAAATCTCTTATAGTAAAACCAAGGTATTTGTTTTTCTTGGATTACTATTTACGTCAGCGTTGAAATCTCTTATAGTAAAAACCAAGGTATTTTGTTACCCTTATCTGTGTGATGTTACAGGTAACTGGGGTCAACCCAAGTAAGAATACTTACAACTGTTGGTGACACAGCAGGGGTTGATTGCCTCAGAAGTGTAGAGTTGGTGGGTAGGCGTATAGCGTCCTAGCCAGACACTTCAGATGGTAGTTGAATAAAAGTGGTCGAGCGGTTGTTTTATAAAGGCTTGTTAATCAGTAAGTACCAGAGAATAATTACAATAGATATATATATATACATATCTGTACACTGTGAAGGTTTATACATTAATAATGTCACGCAGTTCGTTAAGTAGCGGCTAATGAAACTAATGTCTAATAGACAGAGCCGGGAACAGTTAATGACGTGACAAGGTCCTCCACAGCCCCAGGTGCGGGGTACCTTGTCACACAGACACTCTGCAAGGTGTCGTGAGTAGGAGCGCCCTGTAACGCGTCTCCTCGTAATCTCTGTGTTCTGTCTCTTCTGTCTCTCCTCCGGCCAGTTGCAGCATATAAGGAAGGGAGGACGGAAGTGGCAGGTTCCGGTGTTCATGTCTCTCAGGCCTGTTGCACTCTCGTAAGCTTCATCATCCTTGGGCAGAGCACTGAGATGACACGCACACAGCTTGTGCGTGCAGTCCGGAACCAGGGGCGAGGTGTGTCTACGTGTTGCATCAAGACACCGGGTTGACTGTCCACGTCATTCTTATGGCCCATGGCGTGATACTTCGTCAACGTAACCTCATCAAAAGGTGTCAGCACTCCGCATCCGCTAGGCGACACTCAGACACTCGGACATCCTGTCTTAGTATAGATTAACACATAAATATATAACCAGTACGCTAATAATTTGTTTTTCTTGGATTACTATTTATGTCAGCGTTGAAATCTCTTATAGTAAAACCAAGGTATTTGCTTTTCTTGGATTATGTAGCTGTTCTTTTTGGATCACTCTTTATATTAGCGTTGAAATCTCCTATACCGCAACCAGGGTTTATATTTTTTTCATTACCACTTATGTTAGCGTTAAGGTCTCCCATCACGGTAGCATTTCTAATAACACTCAACATAATATTTCTGGTGATAATAATTATTATTATTATTTTTTTATTTTTTATATATAATTATGGTAAAACAAATTCCTGATCAAAATCACGTTTATTGTTCAAAGTGGTCATTATTTTAGTTGCCATATATATATTTTGAGCTGCATAATTATTTTTCTGATTTTACATGACTTAGTATTGCTAGTTATTAATACAGCTAAGTATTAATTATCCGACCTTGGGGGGACCGAAGGTAGGTCGGATAATTGGAATAGTCGGATGTTCGGATATCACAGTAACTATAAACGTAAGGACAAAATGGTATAGAACATAAAAGATGCAGCTCTTGAAGGCCGATCCAGTGGTATACACGAAAGTAAAATTCATGCATAAATAAAGCCACAAATCAATGTTTTCTAAAAGCTAAAAAAAACTAAATAAAATAAATGGCCAAAACAAGACACAATGTGGTGGTGAAAAAAGTCGGTTGTTTGGACAAATCGGATGTTTGGAGGTCGGATGTTGGGAATTTGGCTGTACTATCAAATATAACTACATATTACAGCAATTTCTAACAACCCTTTTTATTTTTTATTTATTTAAACATTTAGTAATCGAACAGATGGCACACATTAACAGGTAGAGTAATTAAGGCAGTTCGTGATCCTTTCCTTTATATTCTTGTCTACTGTTTTCTGTGTTCTAAAGACTTTTTTTTCCTAGTTAGTACAAAGCCACCTCAAGAAATACCTAACATACAAAAACACCACACATGCAACTCTCAACAGCACTCTATAACAACCTTTTTCCCTTCCCTTTCTTCCTAAAACAACCCTGGTTCGACAATGAAATGGGTGGCATCGGTACATACAGACAGACCCTTTTCTATTTTATCTCTTCTAAACAGTTA
>JACEEZ010020939.1:154232-166335 GCA_016584305.1 Chionoecetes opilio
GTTTTTTCCTCCCTTTTCACACACCTCTCTTTTTTTTCTCTCTCTCATTCCTCTCCATCTCCCATAAATGTTAATTTCCTCCCTTGCCACACATCTCTCTCTCTCTCTCTCTCTCTCTCTCTCTCTCTCTCTCTCTCTCTCTCTCTCTCTCTCTCTCTCTTCTCTCTCTCTCTCTCTCTCTCTCTCTCTCTCTCTCTCTCTCTCTCTCTCATACCTTCCCATTTCCTACACGTGTTTTTTCCTCCCTTGCCACAGTTTCTTGCCCTTCCAGGTGTCAGTTGCACTCGACTCATTCTTGATTCCGCAAAACCTTTAGCTAAGCGGCCTTCACATCTGCTTCCTTCAAGAGCCACCGCCCATCAGCTGCAGGTGTTAGTCGGTCTTCTGGTCCTCGGGCTGTGCAGGGCGTGGAGTAATTGATTGCCGTGTAAAAGTAGTGCTCTTGTTACGCCAATTATTGTGAGTTTATACGCATTTTATTTGAGGGAAGATATTTTCGTCTATTCGGTTTTTACTTCTGCTGTACTTTTTTTTTTATAGATTAATTGCACTTTTATTTTGTTCTCTCTCTCTCTCACACACATATACACACACACACACACACACACACACACACACACAAAGAATGCTGGCACACAATCTTACTCCACTTGCTCACACGCGCGTGCAGAGGGAGAGCCAACAGGTAAACAAGCGGAGAGGAAACAGACCAGAAATTTGTTTGCTTTTTGCCTCGTGTGCCCACATAGGAGTTATAGGTCCAGGTGTGTTGGTATTGTATGGAGGAGGAGGAGGAGGGGGAGGAGAAGGAGGAGGAGGAGGAGGAGGAGGAGGAGGAGGAGGAGGAGGAGGATTACATAGGAGGAGGAGGCGGAGGAGGAGGAGGAGGAGGAGGAGGAGGAGGAGGAGGAGGAGGAGGAGGATTACATAGGAGGAGGAGGAGAAGGAGGAGGAGGAGGAGGAGGAGGAGGAGGAGGAGGAGGAGGAGGAGGAGGAGGAGGAGGAGGAGGAGGAGGAGGAGGAGGATTACATAGGATTACATAGGAGTAACAGACACCAGGAGACCTATTGGTCCATAGCGAGGGTATCTGCTGAACTACATACTACTAACTATCAACTACTTGTAAGAAAACAGTTGGAAAAAGATACCATGTCCCTAAAGAGGATGGGAACATGGAAGTTTCATAGTGCAGACTGATAGGATATGAAAAATACTAACTACAACTACCACTACCACTACAACTAATCGATACGGGGGACTAGATACGAATTCGCACTATCAATACCCATTTACTTTACAGTGCGCGTCAAGTCTGTTTTTGAATGTAGTTATTGTGTTGGCTCCGACAACATTTGCTAGTAACTTGTTCCATCGATCAACGACTCTAACATTGAAATAATTTTTACGGAGATCGGTGATGCAACGTTGACCGTTTAGTTTTAAACCATTATTTCTTGTTGTCACTTGAGTTGAAAGCTCGAATAGGTCCTCTTGATTAATGACATCAAAACCTTTTAGGATCTTAAAGGTTTCTATCAAGTCCCCACGGATTCTACGATCCTTTAAGGAAAACATATTAAGTTTCCGCAGTCTCTCTTCATAAGATGAATTTCGCAGAGATGGAATTTGTTTGGTTGCTCTTCTTTGCACTGATTCTAATTTGGCTTGATCTTTTACGAAAAAAGGGCGACCAGAATTGAACGGCATATTCCAAGTGCGGCCTAACCAAAGGACGTGTATAATTGTGTCATTACTTTCGGAGTTTTATGTTCAAAGTTACGTTTAATAAAGCCCAACATCATATTTGCCTTTTTACTGGCAGCTAGGCAATGCGAACTGGTTTTCAGATCATTACTGATGATGACACCTAGATCCTTTTCCTGCTGTACTTCAGTTAACGATTTATTTTGCATTTGATAGTTATATTTGAGGTTATCGTTGCCTATATGCATTACTTTACATTTATCGGAATTGAATTTTAATAGCCATTTATCACTCCAATCTGATAGTTTGTCGAGATCACTTTGTATGAGTTCGCAGTTTTCTATAGTATATGCTTTACCGCCTAATTTGGTGTCATCTGCAAATTTTGATATTTTAGATACAAGTCCGCAGTCCAGATCGTTGATATATATCAGAAAAAGAGTAGGACCCAAGACCGAGCCCTGAGGCACCCCACTAGTGACATCTAACCAATCAGATGCCTCACCATTTATTACTACCCGTTGTTTACGATTTGAAAGCCAATCGAGGAGGAGGAGGAGGAGGAGGAGAATGAGGAGGAGGAGGAGGAGGAGGAGGAGGAGGAGGAGGAGGAGGAGGAGGAGGAGGGGAAGGAGAATGAGGGTTAGAAGCAGGAGGGAGAAGAGGAAAGGTGACTAAAAATGTATATAATATTGCTTATGCCACCACTCTTGCATCACTTTACTGGCTATTAGTTAAGTAAAATTGCGTTGAAAAAAATGTAAGCCCTTCACTTCCTACATCAGATCACATGTTAATTTGTTATAGAGAGGGGGAAACAATCTACTACGGTTGGGAGTGTTGAGAGTATTGTGATTATGAACACAATCATGACACTGAAGGTTTGCTTTGATTCTGAGCGTTGCGTGTTAGGCTTACTTCAACTATTTTTTTATTGAGAGAGACATACTCGAAAAAGTAAAAAAAATACAGTAATAAATAGGTGAGTGAAAAATATATTGAGTGAATGGAAAAATCTAAAAAAGACAAAGTTGTAATTCAATATTTCACTACTTTTGAAGGACGAGATCTAAATTCTTCACAAAATACTCTACACTATCACACAGCAACCCATCGCTATCACCCTCTCAAACACCTTCACTCACAGAGGCACAGCTGTGGAAACATTATGCAAGCAGCAGCAACCAAGGGGAAACAGCTTGGAAAGAGGCGGCGGCACTGTACTGACATCACCAAATATTTCAAAACATATATGGATTTCAATGAATGATTCTATATATCACTTGCTATTATTTACTGTCTGTCGTCATTGGTTAATTTAGCTCTGTTCTTATGTATGTCAATCTGTCTGTTTCTCTCTTTTGCTCTGACTGTCTGTTTCTGTTATTGATATAGCAAAGAGGTCCTCCCTAAAAATAAGGACGGGTAACGTAGGACCCTCTAAGATCATCCTCACTATCTGGACAGGTAGGTGGCCAGGCACAACAAATTAATCAACCTGCTCAGGTGTGCAGGAAGAGTCGACATAGGAGAGGTAACATAATTGAAGGATTACAGACGGCATATTTACAACAACAGAAGAGGAAGAACAGAAGATGGAAATTATCAAGGAGTAACTAAAGATGATTCTGATCTCAGCAAAGAGGATAATATATACTCATTAATTTATATCAGGCTAATACATACACACATAACCAAACAATTCCATGGTTAAGCCCAAATTCTCAATGACAGCTGCAATTACGACATACCGCTATAAGGTATATACAAATAATGTAAAATGCGATGAATTACAGTAAAACACAAAGAGCCAGTGTAAAGCATGTCACAATAAGCTTCAGAAACACAAAACAAAACAAAGCAACACACACACACACACACACGCGCACACACACACACACACACACACACACACACACACACACACACACACACACACACACGCACACACACACACACACACACACACACACACACTCAACACAGCTCCACTCACAACACAAGGAAGATCAACAAGGAGGCGTGAATAAGTATTAACACAGGTGGATCGGATGAATAGGATGAAACGAGAGAAAGGAAGGAGTAGAAAAAATGAATAATGTGAAGAAATGAGACGATGGTGTGTGAGAAAAAAAAGAGAAATGGTAATCTAATTCTCCCTCCATCACGTTTTATTTGCTTTTGTCCGATAATTGAGTTTCTTTCTTTGATTCCTCCTCCTCCTCCTCCTCCTCCTCCTCCTCCTCCTCCTCCTCCTCCTCCTCCTCCTCCTCCTCCTCCTTTACCTCTTTTTCCTCCTTTCCTTCTTCATACTCCTCTTACATCCGTTTACTCATTTCCCCTTTTTGTTTTCTCTTCTTTATTCTCCTCCTTCTTCTTATCCGCCACCTCCTCCTTCTTGTTTCCCTTCTTTCTTCTTTTCTATCAGCGTTGAAGAATCTACACCAATTTATGTGTGTACTTAGAATGGCCTTACCTTTCTGATGATAACTTAATCCATTTTGGTTATTCAACGGAGAATTCATTATTTCATCATCATTTTCCATTTACCTATTTTCACATCATAAGGGAATGGCCTCGCGATAAAGAAAAAGAAGTAATAAAAAGCACGCTATACCCTAAAGGCTGATTCACAATGGCGTTTTTTCGGCATTTTTATAGGACGAGAAGTCGGTCTCTTGAAAGACCAAGCGATCGGTGTGTGATTTTTTTTGAAAACCTATTGCGATCATGACACCAGCCCCAGACCCAGACCCCTTCTCGTCCTATAAAAATGCCGAAATAACGCCAGTGTGAATCAGCCTTAAGTCTACGAATACGAATCTGGTCCATCTTTCCATATAGCAGATGTTATTTTTTAACTTCATTCATTTTAAGTTTCAAGTTATGTACAGTAACTTAATTTAACTAATTAGCATTTTGGTTCTGCTTTGACATTTTACTTCTGGTATTTCTTTATCTATTTCTGTTTGTGTCTACCATTATGTATGTCAGCTGCGTCGTGGAGGTGTAGTGTGTGTGTGTGTGTGTGTGTGTGTGTGTGTGTGTGTGTGTGTGTGTGTGTGTGTGTGTGTGTGTGTGTGTGTGTGTGTGTGTGTGTGTGTGTGTGTGTGTGTGTGTGTGTGTGTGTGTAAGTGTGTGGTGTGTGTGTGTGTGTGTGTGTGTGTGTGTGTGTGTGTGTGTGTGTGTGTGTGCGTGTGTGTGTGTGTTGGGAGGGGGGGGGCGTGCCAGTGAAGGCGTCTGTTATGCTACGTTAAGCTGCGAGCACGTGCGTCTCAGCTTGATATCTTGTTTACACTTTCGACTGAAATCTAGAGAAAGTTATCAGCTTATTATACAAAGTAAAGAAAACCCTAAAATAGAATAAAAAAATATAATACAAATAAAATATAAGAGAATAAAATAGGGTGAAATAAATCCTACTAAATGAAGAGATCCCTTTTGTTTAGATACAATTATTTCATTATAGTTAACTTTCGACAGCGAAGAAAAAACGCACTGAACTCAGAAACGCTTGATTGAAAATATATTATAAATGCAGGTGGAGAGGAACGCTATTGAAACACAGAGATTGGCACAACAAAGACTTTCCAGAGCATGAGAACCAAAGCATCTTACACCATTTAGCTGCGATATTTAGCTGTTTGTTTTGACTCGATAATTTCATGATTAAAAAAAACCCGTATTGCACCCACAAACGCAAAAAAACAACCGCATTGCACCCACAAACCCAAAAAAAACATGCATTGCACCCACAAACGCAAAAAAACAACCGCATTGCACCCACAAACCCAAAAAAAACATGCATTGCACCCACAAACGCAAAAAAAAAAAAAACGATTGCACCAAAACCCAAAAAAAACTGTTGCACCCACAACCCAAAAAAAAACAGTATTGCACCCACAAACGCAAAAAAATGATTGCACCCACAAACGAAAAAAAAAACCAGTATTGCACCACAACGCAAAAAAACATGATTGCACCACAACAAAAAAAAAAAAACAGATTGCACCCCAAACGCAAAAAAAAACATTATTGCACCAAACGAAAAAAAAAACATGATTTGCACCCACAAACGCAAAAAAAAAACTTTGCATTGCACCCACAAACGAAAAAAAAAAACCATGATTCCCCACAACCAAAAAAAAAAAACATGTATTGCACCCACAAACGCAAAAAAAACCATGTTTGCACCCACAAACGCAAAAAAAAAAACCATGTATTGCACCCACAAAACGCAAAAAAAAACATGGTATTGCACCCAAAAAACGCAAAAAAAAAAAATATTGCACCCAAAACGCAAAAAAAACATGTATTGCACCCACAAACGCAAAAAAAACATGTATTGCACCAAAAACGCAAAAAAAAAACATGATTGCACCCACAAACGCAAAAAAAACATGTATTGCACCCACAAACGCAAAAAAAACATGATTGAAATCCACAAACGCAAAAAAAACATGTATTGCACCCACAAACGCAAAAAAAACATGCATTGCACCCACAAACGCAAAAAAACCCATGATTGCACCCACAAACGCAAAAAAAAAAAACCATGTATTGCACCCACAAACGCAAAAAAACCCATGATTGCACCCACAAACGCAAAAAAAAAAACATGTATTGCACCCGCAAACGCAAAAAAACATGTATTGCACCCAAAAAACGAAAAAAAAAAACATGCATTGCACCCACAAACGCAAAAAAAACATGCATTGCACCCACAAACGCAAAAAAAAACATGCTTGCACCCACAAACGCAAAAAAAAAAAAACATGCATTCAACCCAAAAGAAAAAAAAACTTTGCATTGCACCCACAAACGCAAAAAAAAACATGCATTGACCCACAAACGAAAAAAAAAACCATGCATTGCACCCACAAACGCAAAAAAAACATGCATTTGCACCCACAAACGCAAAAAAAAACATTCACCCACAAACGCAAAAAAAAACCATGCATGCACCCATAAAACGCAAAAAAAACATGCATTGCACCCACAAACGCAAAAAAAAAAATGCTTTGCCCCCACAAAACGCAAAAAAACAACCGTATTGAAACCCACAAACGCAAAAAAAAACTGCATTGCACCACAAACGAAAAAAAAAACCATGTATTGCACCCAAAACGAAAAAAAAAAAACATGTTTTGCACCCACAAACGCAAAAAAAAACCATGTATTGCACCCAAAAACGCAAAAAAAAAACATGCAATGCACCCCAAACGCAAAAAAAACATGTATTGCCCCCACAAACGCAAAAAAAAACATGTATTGCACACCACAAACGAAAAAAAAAAAAAAACATGTATTGCACCCACAAACGCCAAAAAAAAACATGTATGCACCCAAAACGCAAAAAAAACCATGTATTGCCCCCACAAACGCAAAAAAAAAACATGTATTGCACCCAAAAAACGAAAAAAAAAAAACATGCATTGCACCCACAAACGCAAAAAAACATGTATTGCACCCACAAACGCAAAAAACAATGTATTGCACCCACAACGCAAAAAAATCATGTATTGCAACCCAAAAAACGCAAAAAAACCCATGTTTGCACCCACAAACGCAAAAAAACATGTAGTGCACCCACAAAAGCAAAAAACCATGTATTGCACCCACAAACGCAAAAAAAAAAATGTATTGCACCCACAAACGCAAAAAAACCATGCTTGCACCACAAACGCAAAAAAACATGCTTTGCACCCCCCAAACGAAAAAAAAAAAAACATGTTTTCCCACCCACAAACGCAAAAAAAAATGCATTGCACCCACAAACGCAAAAAAAACATGCATTGCACCCACAAACGCAAAAAAACATGCATTGCACCCACAAACGAAAAAAAAAAAACATGCATTGCACCCACAAACGCAAAAAAAAAACCATGCATTTGCCCCCACCCACAAACGCAAAAAAAAACATGTATTGCCCCCCACAAACGCAAAAAAAAACATTGCATTGCACCCACAAACGCAAAAAAAAAATGTATTGCACCCCCCAAACCCCCGCAAAAAAAACATGTATTGCACCCACAAACGCAAAAAAAAAAACATGCATTGCACCCACAAAACGCAAAAAAAAAAAAAAACATGAAATTGCACCCACAAACGAAAAAAAAAAAAACATGCATTGCACCCACAAACGCAAAAAAAACATGCATTGCACCCACAAACGCAAAAAAAAAAATTATTGACCACAAAAAAAAAAAAAACATGCATTGCACCCACAAACGCAAAAAAAAACATGTATTGCACCCACAAACGCAAAAAAACATGTATTGCATCCACAAACGCAAAAAAAACATGTATTGCACCCACAAACGCAAAAAAAACATGCATTGCACCCACAAACGCAAAAAAAAACATGCATTGCACCCACAAACGAAAAAAAAACATGTATTGCACCCACAAACGCAAAAAAAAAAAACATGCATTGCACCCACAAACGAAAAAAAAAAAAAAAACATGCATTGCACCCACAAACGCAAAAAAAAACATGCATTGCACCCACAAACGCAAAAAAAAACATGCATTGCACCCACAACGAAAAAAAAAAACCCATGTATTGCACCATAAAAACGAAAAAAAAAAACATGCATTGCACCCACAAACGCAAAAAAACTTTGTATTGCCCCCACAAACGCAAAAAAAATACCGTATTGCAACCCCACAAACGCAAAAAAAACAACCGTATTGCACCCACAAACGCAAAAAAAAACTCATGTATTGCACCCAAAAAACAAAAAAAAAAAAAAAAACATGCATTGCACCCACAAACGCCAAAAAAAAACTCATGTATTGCACCCACAAACGCAAAAAAACCCATGTATTGCACCCACAAACGCAAAAAAAAACATGTATTGCACCCACAAACGCAAAAAAACCCATGTATTGCACCCACAAACGCAAAAAAAAACATGTATTGCACCCACAAACGCAAAAAAAAACATGTATTGCACCCACAAACGCAAAAAAACAACCGCATTACACCCACAAACGCAAAAAAACAACCGCATTACACCCACAAACGCAAAAAAACAACCGTATTGCACCCACAAACGCAAAAAAAAACCATGTATTGCACCCACAAACGCAAAAAAACAACCGCATTACACCCACAAACGCAAAAAAACAACCGTATTGCACCCACAAACGCAAAAAAACAACCGCACTGCACCCACAAACGCAAAAAAATCCGCATTTCACTCATAAACGCAAGAAAAAGATCATAACGGGAGATTGAGAGGAATGCTATTGAAACACAGAGATTCGCACAACAAAGATTTTTCGGAGCATGAGAAGCGACGCATCTTACACCCGCAAGCTGTAATATTTAGCTGTGAAGGGGTTGTAAAAGCAACGCTTGAGGGGGTTTCCGATTGAGTAAATTGGGCTGAGCATCACGACCGTATGTACAGTCGTGTTATAACCATTCACACATATCATATTTCAAAACCTGATAGCGGAAAAGAGGGAGGAGGGGAAAAGAATCATACTTCACCCTAAATAAGGTGTTGTAGGCACTATGGCATATTAGATAAACAAAGAAAGGAGGGGAGGGGAGCTAGGTCTTGCCACGCTACTTTGAAACACTAATGTATCCGTGTCACATTTTTTCTCATTACAGAGTGACCCTAAAGTAGGTATACAATGCAGATCGCGTTATGTTTAGTTTCTTATGTTTCTGAAATTTTCTCTATCAACGTTGTATTATTCCTCGAGTCTGTATCTTATTTTTTGCCTATCTTGTACGTATGTAACAATTGGTATTGATAACTCATGCGGCTCACGTGTCATACGAGAAGGTAATACTCACCTGACGAAGGCCGGATGACAGATTACATATGATACAGTCTCCAACTCTCCATATCGCTTACCTGGAAACAAAAAAGACGTTATTACAATATTAACATGACAATATTAACAGTATTACATTATTATTACATATAATATCTTAGAAAAAATACTACAAATTCACTATGAACGCATCCTTGCAAACATCCAAATGTGAATGATCTTTATGTTCTCAGATATAATACAGAATTAATGCATAAATACCATAACATCTAATTGTCCACTACCAATTTCCATTTAACAACAACTACTGAAGGAGAGTCACATGAATTAGGGGTTTTATCAGCAATGGTTTTATGTAACGTCTTCCTGCAATCACTAAGGTAAATACGACTTGATAGAACTTGCTGTTGCCTGTGAAGGAAAATACAAGTTACTACAGCTCCTGAAAATCCTTGAATGCCGCGTGGTTGTAGTGGTGGGGGGGGGGGAAAGAGAGAGAGAGAGAGAGAGAGAGAGAGAGAAGAGAGGAGAGGAGAGAGAAGAGAGATAGAGAGAGGAGGGAGAGGAGGAGAGGATGAGAGAGAGAGAGAGAGAGAGAGAGAGGAGAGAGAGAGAGAGAGAGAGAGAGAGAAGAGAGAGGAGAGAGAGAGAGGGGGAGAGAGAGAGAGAGAGAGAGAGAGAGAGAGAGAGAGAGAGAGAGAGAGAGAGAGAGAGAGAGAGAGAGAGAGAGAGAGAGTTAAAACAATAAGTACATAATATATTTTGTCCACTCTGACAGGCATGTGACAAATCATAAATCATCTACTCATAAGCTGAAAATTAATTAAGATTGCTTACGAAACAAAACTTTATTGATAATTTGGATGATTATCTCCTTTCAGTGAATGTCTTTAGTCTTGGGAACAGGTATAAAAGTACCCAATCACGCGCACAAAAAAGCTGAAATTAACGACTGTAAAGGATTTATTAGCTAATTATTTTATTACCATGATTATATGCTACTTTAACAGGCGCAAAATTCTCCCGAGATAAAAAAATATATTCCTTTTAAAAAAACGTAAAAAATTATATTAGCGTACGTTTTTTTTTCTCACAGTTACCTATTTAAAGGGATTATTTTAAAACACAGGCAGGGGATCCTTCTACCATCCTCCTCTTCCTTCATTTAACACATATACTCTTCAGCCATTACGAAGTGAGTGCTCAGGTTTCATCATTCTTCAAGGGTCTCGCTTTCTTTCTTTCCTGGCTTCAAAATTTCTCTAAAACTGGTTTCCTCTCTCTGCTATTTTTATTATTATGTTCCTCACTTCACTTGTCTTCGTGTCGTCATGAATCTTCCTCCTTTTCCAGTCACCTCCCCTCACCTCTCTCTCTCTCTCTCTCTCTCTCTCTCCTCTCTCTCTCCTCTCTCTCTCTTTTTTCTTCTCTCTCTCATCTCTCCTCTCTCTCTTTCCTCTCTTTCCTCTCCTTTTTTTTCTTTTTTCTCTTCTTTTTTTTTTTCTCTCTCTCCTCTCTCTCTCTTCTCTCTCTCTTCTCTCTCTCCCTTCTCCCCTCTCCTCTCCTCTCTCTCTCTCTCCTCTCTCTCTCTATCTCTCTTTTCTCTCTCTCTCTCTCTCTCTCTCTCTCTTTCATTAACAGTTGAGATAACCTTTAAGTTGATATTTCAGTGCACCGCCTGACATAAATAATATTCTTACTTTGCGTCTTTCATTCCGTACATATTGAAATGCTGATATATTTTTCCTTACCGAGATATTGGATAATTCGTAAGACTAAAGTAAGCATTTGTTTTAGTAACATAAGCTAATTGAGCAGTATTTACATTCCTATAGTTTCCTCTTTGAACATTCTATCTACCAGGTTAATTAATCATCAATTCGCGCGTATATATATTTTTCATTTATAATTTTTAAGGACTGATCATTAAATTGTTCTTTTTCTCTCATTCCATATAATCCCTTACATGGTCTTCTTTCCTTCACACCAGCCTTTACCGCAGCAACTTTTCCTTTCCCTTGCTCGCCCCCTCCCCTTCCTCTTTCCCCCTCCCTCCCTCCCTCGCACCTCCCTCCCTCCCTCCCTCCCTCCCTCCCTCTCTCCCGCCCCCCTCCCTCCCTCCCTTCGCCCTTCCCTCCCTCCCCGCCCCTCCCTCCCTCCCTCGCCTCCCTCCCTCCCTCCCTCGCCCTTCCCTCCCTCCCTCGCCCCTCCCTCTCCCCCCTCCCTCCCTCCCTCGCCCCTCCCTCCTTCTCGCCTCCCTCCCTCCCCCCTGCCCTTTCCCTCCCTCCCTCGCACCCCTCCTTCCCTCCCTCCCCGCCCCCCCTCCCTCCCCCCTTCGCCCCCCCCCCCCTCCCTCCCTCCCCCGCCCCTCCCCCTCCCTCGCCCCTCCCTCCCTCCCTCGCCCTCCCCCCCCTCCCTGGTAAGGCAGGTTGTCGGTTCCCCAAGTAAACACACCCACCAACCGTGGGCTTTCCTCAGTTACTGCTCTTTTCCTCCTCCTCTTCCTTAATTTTCTGCTTTTATAATATGTCTTTCTTTCCGACAGACATTTTGTGGACTTTTTTTTTCGTAACCGCGTATTATTTTTATTGTTACATTTTT
>JACEEZ010020941.1:0-27584 GCA_016584305.1 Chionoecetes opilio
GGTTAGTTTTGGGTAGTTAGGTTAGATTGGTTGGGTTGGTTTAGATTAGTTTTGGTTGGGTTTAGGTGGGTTTATTTTTGGTTAGGTTGGTTAGCTTGGGTTAAAATTTTGGTTAGGTTAGCAATCGGGGGTCAACCCCCCTGATGGGGTGGTTTTAATTTGGTTATTTTAGGTTTTTTTTGGGTTAGAAATTTTTGTCTTTTCCCCCAAAAGACTTTTCGCCCACATGAAGTCAATTCCCCCACATTAAGAGTCAATTCCCCCCTTTAAAGTCTTTTCGCCCCCGATCCATGTCACGGAGTTTTAATATATCTTCCCGGGGCAGAAAGGAAGAACCACCAGAACCTTGGGCGAAATGACGGTAAATTTGAAAGGGAAAATAAAATTGACGGACAGAAAAAAATATCCTTTATGGGGAAATAAGGCCCAGAAAGATGATCCAAAAGGATGACACCAATTTAAAAAAACCCAATTGGAGAAAAAAAGAAACATTTTTTTAAAGGGTTTCAAGGAGGTTTGGTAAACAAAGAACAGTATAAGTGATGGCGAGGACAGTGAAAAAATTAACTCGAGTTGTAAGAACGTTTATGAGTTTAAAGTAGCAAAACAAGCGAACGGGGCCCCCAAAGGGGTTCTATAGGTTTATAAAACAAAAAAGGGAATTAGTTGGGCCTTAAGGCGGGACAAGGTGAGGTCTTAAATACGGTGAGGATATGGTAGGAGTCAAAATGTTTATTTTTTAAGGTTTTACGGGGGGGATACACGGACGATACCTGATAGTGAAAAGATTTTAAAAGGAAGCATGAGGAAAAAACTAAAAATATTGTGATAACTGGGGGAAATGGGGGAAAGGGGGATAGAAAAAAGAAAACATTTAAATGCCGGACCAGATGAAGGTATCCCAGGGTTTTTAAAAGGGAAAAAGCAAGGGGGTTTGTTAGTGAGTCTTTAGTGAAATTTTTTAGGAAATCGGTTTTGGATGGGCGATGTGCCTTTTGTGGGGGGAAAGGAAATGTTTTTCCCCCTATTAAAAAGGGAGACAGAGGACAAAGTAAATTTATCGCCCGTAAGTTAAATCAGTGGTGGGTAAATTTTTGGAAATCTATTATTGCAAAAAAAAGAGAGATTTAGAAAAAAAATATTTTTGATAAATGATTCACAACATGGTTTCACCAAGGGTAGGTCTGTTCACCAATTTATTGAGTTTTTATGGGAAAGTTTATGGGGCGGCAGATAAGATAAGGATTAGTTAAAAATATATTTGGACTTAGAAAGGGTTTTTGACAAAGTACCACACGAGCGACCTTAAAAAGTTTGGTCATGGTATAGAGGGGAAGGTTTTTCTTTGGACAGAGTTTGGCTAAGTAAAGGCAAAAAAGGGGTTACAATTAAGGGTTTCCCAAATCGAAGGGGAGGGTGACAAGTGGAGTTCCAAAAGGGGTCTTTTTTGGGCCCATTACTATTTTTATTTACATCAACGATTGGATAGTGGGTTAGCAGGATATAGCAAGTTTGCTGATGATACAAGTTAGGTAGGATTTTTGGTCAAAAGTCGACGTAAAAATTGAGGGAGATTTTAGATAAATTTAAAACGGTGGGCAGTCAGATGGCGATGGGAATTAAATTTTGATAAATGTAGCGTAGAATTGTAGAAAAAAACCCGGGAATAGATACACCATAAGCAATGTATCCTGAAAAGAAAGAAGGTAAAAAAAGATCTTGGAGGGGGGTGAGCCAGCCCTCCGCCTAGGAAACATGTATTGAGGCCAGAAATAGAGCTAATGAGTTTTAGGTTTCTTTACCAGAAGTGTTAAAAAGTAGAAGGCGGAAGTTATTCTAAAGTTTTATTGGTCTATCACCCCACCTAGATAGCAGTTCATTTTTGGTCTCCAATTACAGGAGGATATAGTGTTGTTAGAAAAAGTGAGAGAAGGATGCCCAAAAGATACAAGGGATGGTAACTTTGGGTATGAGAGGAGTTTGAAGTTATTAAAATTACACCACCGGAGACGCGAGTAAGGGGCGATTGATAGAATTTTTTAAGGGAAAAAGGGGTTTTAAAAAGGAGAGGTAGGAAAATTTCTTACGGTTTTTAACCAGGTAGAACAAAAAAGTAACGGATTCAAGCTGGAAAAGCGGATTAAAAAGGAAATAGGGAAAAACTGGTTCAAAAAGGGGGGGAAATGAGTGGAATGGTTCAGTAGACAGGTAGTTAGTGCGGAGTTTTTGGGGAGTTTTAAGGGGAGCTGGATGGGTTCATGGAGGGGATGAAAGGGTGGATGTAGGAGTGTTAGGGACAGGAACTACCAGTGTAGGCCTCCGCCTTTGTAGCTTCCTTATTTCTTAGTTTTTATGAAATTTCGGGTTTGCCCATCTCTCCCACTCCCCCAAAAGTTGGGGGCCCCGGGGAAGCGGGGTTTTCGGGGGGGGAAAAAAATTTATGCGTCTGAAAAAAACGTAATTTAAAAAGTTTTTAGGGGGGGGAAAATTTCCCAGATCTAGGGTAATTCCCTTTTAATTTGAGAAAATTGCCTAACCAAAAAAAAACCTAAACCCAAACCCAAAATTAAACCCACCTAGCAGGGCTTGACCCCCGATAAAACCCAACTAACCAAAACAACAAGCTAACCTAACCTAACCAAAATTTAAATATCAAAACCTATTAGATTTGGTTAGGTTTGGTTTGATTAGATTTTGGTTAGGTAGGATAGGTTTGATTTTGGGTTTGGTTTTGTTTGATTTTTGGTTTGGTTTGGTATCGGTGGGTCAAGCCCCCGCTAGGATAGGTTAATTTGGGTAGGTTTTGGTTTTTTTTGGTTTGGGGAATTTCTTAGATATAAGGAAAATTTCCCTAGATCTAGGAAATTTACCCCCCTTTAAAAATCTTTAATTACGTGTTTCGACGCAATTTGTTCCCCCCCGAAAAAAACCCCCCATTCCACGGTCCCCAAATTGTTTGGGGGGAAATGGGAGAGTATGGGGAAAAAAACTAGAAATTTACCGTCATTTCGCAAAGGTTACGTTTGGTTTATTCCATTTCTGCCCGAGGAAGAATAGTACAGGGGCTTTGGGCATGGATCGTGTGGGGGAATTGACTTTAGATGGGCGAAGACTCTTATATGGGGCGAATTTACTTCATGTGGACGAAATGTCTTGTGGGGGAAATGACGAAAATGCTACCAAAAAAAAACCTAACCTAACCCAAAATTAAAAATCCCTAGCAGGGGGCTGACCCAATTGCTAACCTAACCAAATTTAACCTAAGTAACCAACCTAACCAAAATAACCTTTCCCAACCAACCAAATAATCAAACCCAACCCAACCAAACAACCTAAATACCCAAAAACAAACCCACCCCAACCTAACCCAAAAAAATTAACCTAACCTCCTAGCGGGGGGTTGGGGGTTCTCGACCACTAAAAAAAAATAAACCAACCTCCAGCTCCTATAGACTCCATAAGGGGGGGCGAAAGGGCTCCAAAGTGGGGCGAAATGCCTGTGGGGAAATGACTATGGGTGGCGAAATGGCGTAGGTGAAAGACCGGGTCTGCGGCGAGTTTCCCGTTGTTAGGGACAAAAAAAACGGTAGACGACAGTACCCTGCAGGGGGCCCTGAGGGGAAGGATGGGAAGTCCCGTGTTTTGCAAATTGTTTATGGAGGAGTAATAAATAAATCAAAGCAAAGGTTTGGGGAGTTGGTATAGACTCGAGTATTTATTGCTCGTCAAGTAACACTTAAAAAAAGATGTAGCACTACTTTTTATGAGGAAAGAAAAAAAGGAAATCAATTAAAAAAGGTATTTTATACATCATAAAACCCGAATATGTCAGCCTACAAAGAGAAGACTACGACGATGAAAAAAAATTGAGTTGTTTTGGGGCCCCAAATTTAATTTTCCCGGTGCTATATTTCCGTGCTCCTGAAACATAGAGAAAACCCGAGGCGAGGGAGGCGAAAGCTTTTAAACCCGGAAACAGCACAGCAGAGTCCATTAAGAAGAAGCAAGTGGTAGGGACACTTACGTACCTACCAGTGCTTCCTTTTTAAATAGGCTCTGTTTCGACTCGTTTTCTTTGGGTTTTGAAGCCTCTGCACATCAGCCATTTCCCCAGGTCTTCTCTTAGTGTTTCAGCGAGAAAAAGACAGTAATATAGCACTGGAATATAATTTTTCGCAAAATAACTCGAAATTCTTCCATTCCCTAGTTTTTCCCCTTGTGGTCCACCCCCGGCGACCCGCCTTTTCCCCACAAGCACCATGTAAACAAACCGGACGTAGTTATGGGGAGGGTCCATTGTGACGTAGATGGGGGGCTATAGGCTAGCGCTTTTTCCCGACTGGGAGAGCGCGGTGGGGGGTCATCCCGCTTGAGATCAACTGGGTCAAGATTCAGTTAGTGTTCTCAAATTCCCAATCCCGTGCTGTTTTGGATGCAGTACTTTTTTTAAACAACGTAAGACTAATTAGCTTACATGCTAAAAGAGGGAGGAGAGAGAGGGAGTGTGGTGTTTGGGTTTCAGTTCCGTACTCAAAACATGAAATACATTTTGTTGGATAGAGAGAGCGAGAGAGAGAGAGATAGAGGGGAGAGAGAGGAGAGAGAGAGATCGCGAGAGAGAAAGAGAGGATGAGAGAAGAGAGAGAGGAGAGAGGAGAGAGAGAGACGATAGAGAGAGAGAGAGATTGAGATGAGAGACGAGAGGAGATGAGAGAGAGAGAAAAAAAGAAAAAAAAAGAGAATGGAGAGCGAGGGGGGAGAAGAGAGGTGAGGGGCTGGTGAGGTTAAATGTAAATACAGGGAGATGAATAATGAGGGTCAGCACGAGGAGATTAACATTATTCACAGTTTTCGATCATAGCAGCGATGCCGGACTTTTTCAGAAGGAAGAATTTTGTATAGAAGAATTGCTGCCTCCCAAACAACAAGATCAAAAAAAAGGCACAATATGAATGCGCTAAATAAATGAATTGCTTGTATGTTGTTGTATATTATTGTTGTTTATGCCATAAATAAAAGTTATTTAAAGTAGCCACTAAATTAAAACTAGTTTACATAGTATGTTCGCCAACAATGTCTTGTAAAAAAGAAAGTTAAAAAAATGAAGAGAAATGAAGGTGCTGTGATCAAAAGAATGAACTATTTTTTTCAAAATGCAATTTTTTTTCCCATATTTCACAAGCGACATGAAAGAATCGGATCTTTGTCCTTCTGTACAGGTTTGACGGACAACTTCAAAATACTCGTGTGAGCGAGTCAATTAACACATTGCACACATTGCACGAGTATTTGGCGTTATAGACATGGCGGTATAGACATGGATACTAAATATCGAATTGAGAGACGAATCGATGCTTTGGTACTAAGTGGTCTTGTAGAATCATGGGGTATTCGCTGGATGATACGTGGCAAATCAGCGATTGTATCGTGACACTGAATCGGGGCCATTATCTGCATAGTACGTCAGCGCTAATTTCGGATTCGATATGATACTATGGGCATGTGGCACGCTACCCATGAAACCGATCCCTTTCCCACCGCGTTGTATCTGTAAGAGACAATCCGGCCGTGGAGGAGGCAAAGGGGCGCGCCCCAACAAGGCTCGTGGCTGGGACAAGTTGATGTTTTCCTGCGATAGTTGCTGGGTATGGGAAGGTGAGCCACATGGGGACTCGCGCGTGGTGACCCCCCGGAGTGCGTCGGCAGGGTGGGCGAGGGCCGACGCGCCCACCAGCGTAGTCTCCCAATGATTGATTGATTGATTTATATACCCTAGTGTAGTATTTCGCCATTTCATCACCAATCCTCCTGTAACTTCTTCTTACGCCTACTACAGGTAAACACCGCATTCAACATCAACACTGGCGAGAGAGCGAGTGCTCTTAAACACTTCCTGGAGGGGCATACCGTGCTCTAGGCCCCGTCAGGTAGGAGGGAGACGGTGGTAGTGATCCCTCGCTGACCCTTGTAATGTTAGGTCTTTCGCGATCCGGTTTTGTTCCTGGTTGCGGCACTTTCTTCCAAATGCCTAACGAAAACAGGAGTATTTATGAAGGACTTATAAGAATGTAAGAGGGACTGCCTGCATTGTTCTATAAGGGTGTGCGTGTCGTCTGTGCGTGTATTGTTAGTTCTGTGTGGGCATGTGTTTTCGTTTTTTTTTTTTTGATTATTTTTTTTAAAGGATTGGCAAAGGGCACAAAAAAACTGGGTAACAAAAGCCGCTTAGTTGGCCACATCAAAAGCTCGCTTAGTTGCCAGTCCCTATAAAGAAGGCAGGGAAGAAATAAAATAAAAAGAGGGATGAGCAATTTAGTTTCGGCGGTGATTGTTACTCTTCTTTTGAAAAAGATTTTAAGTAATAGGAAAGTTGGAAAAATAGAAACGGGAAGAAGAGAGTTCCAGAAATTTACCAGTGAAAAGGGATGAAATAGTAAAGATACTGATTAACTCTTGCATTAGGAAGATGGGACAGCATAGGTATGAGAATGAGTAGAAAGTCTTGTGCAGCGAGGGGCCGCAGGAGGGGGGAGCATGCAGTTAGCAAGTTCAGAAGAGCAGTGAGCATGAAATAACGGTAGAAGAGGCAAGAGAAGCAACATTACGGCAGGTGATTTAAACGATTGAAGACAGCCAGTCAGAGGAGAGGAGTGATGAGACGAAACAGCTTTTGAATCAACCCTGTTTAGCGAGAAACTGTATGAGTGGTCCCCCCTCAAACATGTGAGACATACTCCATACATGGGCGGGTAAGGGCCACTGTTGAAGTAACGTGTTGGTGAGGGGTGTGCGTCTGTTCTGTCTGGCTGTCATGTCTGTCTGTCTGTCTGTCTGTCTGTGCGTGTGTGCAAGTTGCTGTGCGTGCGTGCAGTGCGTGCGTGCGTGCGTGCGTTGCGCGTGCGTGCGTGCGTGCGGGCGTGCGGCCGTGCGTGGTGCGTGCGTGCGTGCGGCGTGCGTGCGTGCGTGGCGTGCGTGCGTTGCGTTGCGTGGCGTGCGTGCGCTGCGTGCGGCGTGCGTGCGTGCGGTGCGTGGCGTGCGTGCGTGGTCGTGTATTTAAGTAAAATTGCATGTATTTTTTCTGTACAACCTCAGACGGTTATATGTCACAACGTTCTATCCCTTTGTCCTTTTATCCAGAGTGTTCAGGCCGCCACACGCCCCCGTCATGCTGATATTTTCCGCTTTTCTGTATCCCAGTACGAGCCAACCAGGTAAGGCGAATATTAACAACACCATTTGTAGTTCTCTTATTCTTGAGTTGCCATGTACCTAAAATTTTTCTTTCTGATCTCAAATATTTTTCTAAGGAAGCTCAAATCTATCTGATTAATTTCTAATATCTTCTTAATTTTATTCAAATGCTCCCCTAAACAAACCCTATTTCTGACTAACGTATTTGCTCATCGGTTTAGCTCATTGGTTTGAAGACGGTCGAGAAAATGCATGACATGGGACGAGGTACACAAGAAAGTTCCCTGGGGCATCGTGATTCTACTGGAGGGTGGCTGGCTTAGCGGAGGGAGTGAAGAAGTTTGGATATCCATATAATATAGGGGAAAAACTCCTAAGCGTCATAGATCTTCCCAAAGAGGCTCTTCTAGGGTTGGTTGTGTCTGTTCGTCGCTGGAATGACCGGAGATCGCCTCAAATACTGCCACAGGTCTTATTTGCTGCCAATCTTGGCGGATATGGTGAAATGAGGAGAGAGAGAAGTGAGAGAGAAAGAGGAAAGAGAGAAAGAGAGAGAGAGAGAGAGAGAGAGATGAGGAGAGACAGAGAGGAGAGAGAAGAGAGAGAGAGAGAGAGAGATGAGAGGAGAGGAGAGAGAGAGGAGAGAGAGAGAGAGAGAGAGAGGAGAGTGGAGGAAGAGAGAGAGAGAGAGAGAGGAGAGAGGGAGAAGTGCAGAGAGAGAGAGAGAAAGACGAGAGAGAGAGAGAGAAGAGAGATGAGAGGGAGAGAGGAGACGAGAGAGACGAGAGATGAGAGAGAGAAGAGAGGAGAGAGAGAGAGAGGAAAGAGAGACGATGAGAGAGACCGGAGAGACAGAGAGAGAGAGAGAGAGAGAGAGAGAGAGAGAGAGAGGATGAGGGAGAGAGAGAGAGAGAGAGAGAGAGAGAGAGAGGAGAGAATGAGGAGAGAGAAAAATGATGAACCTACAGCAATAAAGGAGGAAAGAGAGAGAAAGTGGACGGAAGGGCCGGAAGGGACCACCCCCTTGTTAGAATGATTGGAAATGAGAGAGATTGATTGATTGATTGATTTGAGTGATTGATTGTTTATTAGGCTTAACAGTAACATACATAAAGTTAATTATTACATTAATAATTATGTACAAGCCGCGCGTCCATGAGCCGAGGACTCTTTATTGGACCTGATGCCTTAGATTTTTTAAATTGACAACATCGTGGGAAAACAATGTATCAAATATGTTATAAAAAAATAAAAATAAAATAATATATATATATGGGTTCATTTAAATTGTGTTAATAAAAACAAATCAAAAGAAGAATAATATTAATAATAATAATATAAAATAAAATAGTAATAAATTCTAATAAATATAAAAAATAATATAAATGATAAGATAAGCTATACCTGAATAGATGGAGTCAGATTAGAGGTATTAACTATTAGCTATCTTGCGGTAATTTTTCGAATATCTTGAGCTAGTTTTGTATTTGAAATGACTTGAGGGTGGGGATGTTTTCATGTCAGCTGAGTTTGTTCCATAGTTTTGCTGCTCTAAAAAGGACGTTTTGTTGTATAGTGTTGTCTGCATTAAGGGAGTCCTGAGATTCTTTGGGCCCTTGTGTATCAGTATTGGGGAGAGGTATTAAAATAGATTTATGGCCTATGGAGATCTTTATGTACAAACAAATATGTCTGAAGAGATATATGTCCTGGAAATTTAAGTAGTTTGTATTTAAACAAATAGGGGATTAGTGTGGGCTATCTAAGTTGATGAAACATGATCCGGAATTAGCTTTTTCGAGCTATAAAAATATCATCTATGTAGTTTGTAAGCTCCTCCCCAAATGCTGAACAGTAAACATATGTGGATATGCTGGCTAGATAATGTCTTTAAGCAGTCTGACTAATAAGATTTCTTAACCCTGTATAATACACCAGATATTTTAGAGATTTTAGTTTTTATCGCATTGAATTGTGGTTGCAGTTAATTATTATCTAAGATAATTCCTAAAAATTTAGTTCCCTTTACCTCTTTAAATATATTATTGTTAATCGTTATCTCCATATATAGGTTGATTTAAAAGTGGTGGGATGCCCTAAAGTGAGTTTGAAGTGTTTAACGTAAGTTTTACTTTTATCCAATTTGATACTTGCTTAATTTCTTCATTTAAAGTATTTTTAAGTTCATTGGATCTTTCCTGGTATAAAGATGTTTGTATCGTCTGCAAAAAGAACCAAAATTAGTTATTGATTACTACGTGTGACTATCATTTTTAATATAAATTAAAAACAAGATGGTCCTAGGATGGAGCCTTTAGAGAGAGAGAGAGAGAGAGGAGAGAGGAGAGAGAGAAGAGAGAGAGAGGAGAGAGGGAGGGAGAGAGATGAGAGACGAGAGGAGAGAGGAGAGAGAGAGACGAGAGAGAGACGAGAGAGAGAGAGAGAGAGAGAGAGAGAGGAGACGAGAGAGAGAGAGGAGAGAGAGATGAAGAGAAGGGAAGGCAAAAGGTAGCAGTTTTTTATAGGCAATTGTTTGGTTGAAGTATTTTCTTCTCTGCTTCTCCATCTAATTATCGTATCCATTTCCTTTGCGTTTACATATTGTTCTTGTCCTACTTTTTATATCATCTTCGTTTTATCGTTGCAGCAGTTTGTTGTCTCTCACTACATTTTTCTGCTCCGTATTGTTTGCCTCTTTATTCCGCGTTTTTCTCTTTTTCTTCCCTTTTCTAATGTTGTTATTTTTCTTCTTTCATCTAATGTCTTTAGTAATCACTATTTATCTACGTATTTACTATCTTTCCGGTAAGCGGGTATCACACGCTGCTTTTCGTCGAACCTCTTAATCGAACCAAACGAGCATTTGGTTGGACTGTTCGCCGAATACTGACAACACCAAAGCACACGGATGGGGTGGCGCGCTTCATCAACCAGAACATAAACAAAGATGAGGAATAGACAGTGCGAGAGAAAGCAGCGCAGAGATTTGATGTTTAAGCTTGAACTTTATAGGGGCATAGTATAGGCGAAGAAAAGGGAGGGTATGATTACTAGAAGAGATTCAAGAGAAACAGCGACGGGATGAAGACGCGCTTTGTGGGCTAAATGTAACAAAGATCAAATTAGCTTCATATTCTGAAAATTATAGCACATCTATATAAATATATACTGTTTGTATTCGATTCCTGAATGAAGTTATGATAGTGAACAGTTCCATGTTTAATAATGCCACCACTTATTTATTATTTACGAAAAAATTATAGGACTTTATTATGACTTCACAATAGGTTCGATGAAATGAGCAAACATTTTGTATAGTTTGACCAACTAATTCGGCGAAAACAAGTTCGACGAAGGAACCCTCGAGGTTTGCCCAAACAAGTCCGGCGAAATGGAAGTTCGACAAATAGATAGTCGACCGAAAAAGCCCCGTGTGATACCAAGGCCACCGTGAGATCTCTGGGACGGTGGCCTGGTGAAAACCCGCTTAAGAGTGGGGATTTTTTCTCACGGGGATTTTCGTCGGTCGGACTGTTTCGTCGAAATTATTTTCTTTCTACTTCTTTTCTTTCAATTAAATACTTTTTCTCCCTTTACCTCCTCTTCTCTCTCTCTCTCTCTCCTCTCTCTCTCTCTCTCTCTCTGCTCTCTCTCTCTCTCTCTCTCTCTCTCTCTCTCTCTCTTCTCCTCTCTCTCTCTCTCTCTCTCTTTCTCTCTCTCTCTCTCTCTCCTCTCTCTCTCTCTCTCTCTCTCTCTCTCTCTCTCTCTCTCTCTCTCCTCTCTCCTCTCTCTCTCTCTCTCTATCTCTCTCTCTCTCTCTCTCTTCTCTCTCTCTATCTCTCTCTCTCTCTCTCTCTTTTTTTTTTTTTCTTTTTTTTTCACTTAATACATTGAAAACAAAAGGGGAGAGTTGATTGCTAAAGTCCCGGCTGGGACGCCAAGACTATCTCTACAGTATTATATTTTATTCATGACAATAATTATACAAATAATATGGAAAAGGTTTTATAGCAATTACTACTATAAAAACTAAATACTGATACACGTGAGTGATTAATGAAAGTATACTAACAACTATAACGTAATACACATAAAATAAAGAAAGGAATACTAAACATGAATACCGATATACTCAATATAAAGGAAATTATACTAATGTATACCATTAATCTTATAATACAAATGCTTTAGTCATTATTTTTATTAAATGTTCTATTGCGTACTATGTCCCATGTCCCGGGGACAACATCTGAAAGCTATGCTATAGGATAAACTACATAATATAATGTTAAGACTGACGTGAGGGTCACTGTCCGGCCACAGGCACTTTTCAGGAGCCACTATTTACACGTACACTGTGTCACTGTGTGTCAAATGTGTGTTACTGGTGTGTGTGTCACTATGTCTCACTATTGACACGACACTGTGTTTACGCTTAGGGCATTAAGGCGGAGTAAGCGGCACCATCTATGGCCGCCATCTCACCATGCGGTGTTTATGGCCACGACACCAACTCAAACCGTGAAGTTTTCCACAGTGTCGCCGTGGCCAAGTAAAGGGCTCGCTGGCCCATACGCGTGTGGGTCCTCGGGGCCTCTCGAGGAGGAGAATCACTGACGTACCGTCCTCGTAGCGCGCTACTGACCTCCTCCACGGGAACCCGAAGTCTGCAAGGGGAAGAGTGTTTGCACCTCGGACACTGTGCACACACTCAGGGCACCGACTCTTCACCGGTGGCCCCAGGCTGTCAAGCCGGAGCGGGGATCATCCCGCCACTGCTCCTGCTGTAGTCGTTGTTGTTGTTGTTGTCTGCTGGTGTTGGAGCTGCAACTGATGTTGTTGTTGTTGTCGTCGCGCTGCTGCTCTGCCACTGTTGGCCGCGGGCTACGTTCCCTGTGATATTGGTCGTCGGGCGGGTGTAGAGGCGCTCAAGCACGCCTCTGCACTTTGTCCGCAGTGACACGGTGGCACTGGGACTACTCATCCAGGGAGAGACCTGGACTCCATGACGGGCCTACTTGTGCCTTATTACAGCCGCATGAGGCCCGTAGCGCGAGCAGGGTGCCTTACTCGGGCAGGAGGGTCCCCTCAGGGATTCTCGACCGTGCCACTGTCTCCAGGTGCGGTCAAAGCGGAAAGCCTGGAGTCAACCTCCACCCCCAGGATGTTGAGGAGTTCCATGATGGCAAGGGTATCGTCCCCAAACTTCAACTTCCCTCAAGTAGCCTGGTCCTCCCTCGAAAGTGGATATAACCATGGCCTGGGTCTTCTCGCAGCAAACTTGACTTGCCACCGGCTTCCCCAAGGACCGTGATGTCACCAAGGTTGACGTTGGTGGCATCTATCAACGTTCGAGTCTCCTCTATGGTGTAGGAGGGACACGGTGCGTAGTAAGCATAGGCAGAGCCATAGCGAGGCTTTTGCAGGAGGTCATGAAGTAAAGTTCCACAGGATGGGGGCCCAGGACCGATCTCTGTGGGAACGGAAGCCTCCACCAGGTACGTGGCTGACGTGCTTCCCAGTCACCAACACCCTCAGACTCCGGCTGTGCATGTTAGCCGAGAACAACGCCAGCAGGTGTCCCGTGATGACGAGCTGTTCAAGCCTTTGCCAGGAGGCCCTTGTGCCACACACAGTCAAAGCCCGGCGATGTCCAGGGCATCACCCAGCGATGTGCGGCCAGAGTCAGGGAGTTCTGCCATATTTGGAGAGCAGGAGAAGAAGGTCAGAGGCGGAGCGTCCCTTCCTAAACCCGTACTGTCTAGGGACATCAGGTGGTGCTCCTGTAGGTGGCGAGGTCAGTGGCTCTGCAATAATCCTTTCTAAAGATCCTGCTGAAACTGACAGGAGCGAAGATTGGACGATAGTTGGCGGATCATTCCTCTCATTTTTCTTGTGTACGGGCGTGACACGAGCCTCCTTCCCACAGGCTTGGCCAGGCGGCCCGTTTGGAGAGGAACCGCTGAAAGATGATGCGTGAGGGGCTTTATCAGGTCATGACAGGGCTTGAGCAGGAAGGGACTACCACAAATTCAGCCCAGGGCCTCCTTTTGGTATGTGTGACGGTACGCAGGAGGCGGGACACGATGTCTCCGTTGACCACGGGCTGTCCAGGCCCAGGTGACACATACGGGTGAGGCGAGGTGGCTGCCTCTCAGGGTCACTGTGTCATCATCTTCCTGCTGAAGTGCGTGCCAGGAGGTCTGCCTCCTCCTGGTTTTGTACCACCCAGTCTCCTGCTGGTGTGATAGGGGCGGGATTCTCTCCGGGGTGACGGTGCCTTGTCTCTCCTTCACCAGGACCACAATGCTTGGGGTCAACTTGATTGGAGCTAGTTTCTCTGACGTCATGTTCCCACCTGTTCCTGGCACATGAGAGCTGTCATGGTCATGGCATACAGGTGGCGCGGTTTGCAGGGGCCTTGCTCCTCTGGTGGGGCGGCGCTTTAGGCGCACCCAGGCCTTGTATTTATCCTCCGCGGCAAGGCGACACCTGAAAACCGAACCACGGCTGGTCTCGCGCTCAGCCTCGTGACAACTCTATGTGGAAACATGTTGGTTCCCGCGCGGCAAGGAGACATGGCGGTGAAGGTGCCACATTGTGATCTACGTCACCGCAGAAGCGTGGCAGCCCAATCAGGTCAGACAGGACGGCGTGATGGCCAGCCAGTCAGCTCTATCCACAGCCAAATGACCCGCTGGCATGTTTCCTCGCTGGCGGGTTCTAGGCCAATGGGGAGAGCAATGCATGATGATCAGAGCTGCCAACTGTGTTCAGCTTGCTGCGAATGCACTGAGTCTGCAGGAAGGATCAGTGAGCACTGGGTCCAGGAGAGGCCACCTCGTACGTGTGATGGGGAAGGTGACGGATTGGTGAGACAATGGACCACTGTCAACTCTGTGAAGGCGCCTTTTCACCAAGTGCTGATTTCAGGTCGCCACGATAACGCTGTTCTGGCAGTCAAGGTGGCAAGATGGTGTCAGCTGGTCGGTGAGCGAAAGGCTAAGGGTGCTGCGCCGTGCCAATTGTGGGCGGTAAAGAGCGCATACCAAGACAGCACTTTTGTCTGTGAGGAGAAGGCCAGAAGAACATCGCTTCTATCTCCTCGGGGACCGGGACAGCCAGAACTGAAGCTTTGCAGTCCCTCACGGTGACACAATGCTACACCGCCGCCTTGCCGGTGCCTCGATCACGCCGCATCCAGTGACAATAGCCCGGGATTCTGTCACATGATGTCACCACACTCATCAAGTCAGGAACGTCCGACGGCCCACCCGACGCCGCTTTGTCCTGAGACGGTCGTGTGTTTAGGCTCGCCGACATTCGTCCTGAAGCCGCGAACGTTGGCAGACAGGATCTTGAGGCCAGCGTTGTGCCATTCCTTGCCCTTTTAGTGTTGGCCGAAGCCACCACCCCGGGAGGCGGGTCACAAACCCCCGGCTAACACCCGGTACCCATTCACTGCTAGGTGGACAGGGGCTTGGGTTTTAAGAAGACCGCCGGTCTGTCTTCGCTCCGCCCGGGGATCGAACCCGGGACTTCTCGGTGTGTGTGTGTGTGTGTGTGTGTGTGTGTGTGTGTGTGTCATCATCATCCTTGTTTCAGATGCGCGCCGGGATCGTGATGAACTTCGTCTGTGTGTTGGTGAGTGTGTTCCTCATCGACACGCTGGGTCACGCCGTTTTCGACCTGTACACCTTCCCCACCCCGGACGAAAACCACCGCAATGTAGAGCAAGGCGACGAGAAGGAAGAGGAAGAGGAGGACTATTATAGCAGCGAGGATGAAAACAATGACTAATGTGAATTTACGTCGAATCCACAACGAGGCAGTTCAAGGACTTTAGTTAAGCCTCAACTATAGAACAGTTTGAAGTGGTGCTTCTATTAGAGTTCATAAAGTACATACCAAAAAAAACATTTGCCAGATGCCGGCCGTCCTCCAGACGTCCCAGCACAACAAGACTCTAGTACACTCGTATGTATGAGAAAATGCACAGGACATTTTCTTAGAAATCTTGCAATAAAGTGAAAACGATAAAGGCTATAATATTAATCAGTGTTGTGCCAGGAAAGTTGAACAAGGGGGGGGGGGAGCGGGGGGGCGGGCGGGCAGTTATTTTTAATTTATTTTTTTATTTGTATCATATTATATTAGTATTATTTATTTATTTTTACTGTGTAGCCATGATTTAGGTTAGCGCAGGGAGGATGGGTATACAGCTGGGGGATCATGCCAATTTCATGATCGTTTTTGAGGCAATAGGAAGTGGAATACGATACAAATAGAGCATATTAGTAGTTTTGTTAAGTTACTCTGTGCCCACTGAGTTATGATTCAAGTCTCTCCAATAACCTTATACTACTCAATTGCAAACGTTCATATTTCGATCAAATAACTTTACAACGGTAATAAACCAATAAGTACTAACATTTTAAACGATTACCATAATGTAATCGGTAGTCTCATTTAATTTACAAAAACAGTTAAAGAAAAGACCTATCCCAACACAATTTTCCTGCGATAATTCAGTGGAAACAGTGAAGTTGAGAGCAGTCTTAGAGCAGGCAGTGGATTAAAATATGAAAAGGGATATTTTTGAGATAACACTGAGTAGGCTATATCTAGTTACATAAGCAGTTGATTCAAGAATGCATTATCTAAGCGGATTATATAGCTGTTTTATTTGTTTTGTCAGTATAAGGTAATAATGGATAATTTACAGTAATCTTGGAAAAGGGGTATTATTTTAATGGTATTTGGACGATTGAATTTTGCAAAAAGGAGGAGGGGGGGGGGGGAGCATGGCGAAACCCCCACTCACCCTCAGTACCGACATCTGCTCGCAAATTTAAATCATCTAAAAGAGTATTGTATAACGATATGTAGGCCTTACAATTGGATATCATTATTTACATGAAATCCCAAATAAGACTTATGGTCTCAGATTTTATCCTGCATCACGCGTGTTGTTAATCGTTAGGTGCTTTCATCGTACACATCAAAAGCCTGCTGAAAAGCTCAACTTCATATAGGCAAGCTGCAGCTGATACAAAATTTTGTAAAAAAAAAACTATCGTAAAACAACTGTAAGCTATGAATAAATGTTTCAAATGATTCAAATGTGTTCAATGTTTGCATCATCACGCCGATCGTTTTTTCATCATCAGTATTATTAATATCGACATTATCCCATCGCTATTGGAATAGTCTTGAGGTACCTTGTCATCATCGTCATCGCACTTACGCACAGCGCATCTCCGGCAGGCGGATGACGGCAACACACACAACCACCACGTCTTCCTGCCCTAAAACACCAGTTTATTATCATCATGTCCGTCAATCCCACGTCATCCGGAACTAAAAATTGCATTATCATATCATTCCTAACTCACCTTCCGTTAAGGGCTTTTAAGGGCAGTAGGAAAAGCACCCGTAAATATACGTGCCGACTTTGCCTCTGACCTTTGAGTATTGAACCTCCCATCCGTGGGAGATTGGTTGCCCATAGGGTGGGACGTAACATTACCACAGTGTGGGGCTGGGATACCAGGCCACACGGAGGGAGACAATGGCTGACAGACACACATAACAAGACAGCAGCTAGGACATTAACATACAAACAGACACAGAAAATTTAAAACATGTATGTTTGAAGCTCTCTATCTCTCTTTTTATCTGAGTATGCATCTAAGCACCAAAGATGAATGATAAGAATGTTGATATGGAGACGGGGCCATACGAGTGTAGCTCAGGCCCTGTAAAATACAACTAGATGAATACAAACTAGATGAATACACACACAGCACACACACACACACACACACACAACACACACACACACACACACACACACACACACACCACACACACCCCTCCCCACACCACATAATATACACCACACACACACCACACACACACACACACACACACACACACACACACACAAGGATATAGATAGATAGATACTTTATGACCACAGTAGGCAGATATAAAATGTTGATATTACATACTCTAGGTACTGACTTAAACATAATAAACCATAAAATAACACGCTAATTAGAAACTGTAGTCCCAGATATGCTCAATACATAAAAAATCCAGCCTTGTATTTCTCTTACTTTAGGTATTCAGAACCTCATGAATAATTGTACAAAGGTTCCAGGTGAAAAACCTGGATGGAAAATAAAACGCATTAATCGTGGTGAATTGGGAGAATATTAATATCTTGTGTCATGGGGCATTGTGTATACGTGGTGCTTCAGTCTGTATGGCAACTCATACAAGCCTTTCTCAAGCGGCAGGCGGCCTCTGGCCCGCTTGTTCCATCTACCCGTTTCCACGCTAGTGCATATGCCACTGATACGAAACTGTGTTGAAAGATACCTATGCATTCCTTATCACATGTATGTCTTATATAATCTCATGAACTTCTATTTCTGGGGTTGAAACAGTGGTAAAGTAGTCTTCTAGTACCAGTTGCTCTTCAACCTGTTTGTGTCGTCCTCCCTAGTGGTAATTTGGTTATAAAAGCTGTCCACCTCAATTTTTTTATCGTTAAAACTCACGGTATGTACATTGTAAATATACTATCATATATAGACTATATCATTTACAAATGTATAGGTAGGGAAAAAAGCGGTTTCACTATTTATATTTACAGTTTACATATCCTTCTGTATTAATAACACAGACGGTATAAAACTTATAATATACGAGACGAAACAAAAAATATATCATAGGAATCCAGAAGCAAATGCATTTTCTTATTGAAACTAAGTTAAAATTCAGCATAATATGCGTTATATTTGGTAATCCAGAAAACAAAAGCTGTTTCCTCCAAGAAAAAAATCAGTGGCCTCGCTCTTTTGCCAATTTATCTGTTATCAGCTTAAAATCGAGACATCAGAGATTTTTCAAGTGCAACCCCCATTGATAGGTCCAAAATCGGAATGGCATTCCTTTTCTTTGCCTTGATTAAAGTAAGCTTGAGTTGCTCAACACAGATATAATGTTGGCCATTTCCACAAGCATGGCTGTTGCCTGCCCTGCCTAAGCTAAATCCTTTGTATTCCTGAGTATACAAGCAGGGCAACCCAGAAATGTAGGGAGATGGCCAAAGTTTTGAAAGCTGCTTTTGAGAATATACACTCGAAGTTACAATAGGGCATCCGGAATGAGCAGTTCCATCATCTGAAAATGGAGTAAAGCATCCACATTTTGCGAGGTCAGGTCTCTTTGGAAATATACGTTAAGGTTTTCCTGCATCAAAGTAAGAGTCTGGTAATAAAGTGGGACATTTCGTACCTGCAGTGTCTGTCTGCAATCTGTATACCATCATAATGTTCTCAGCCACATTCTCTCAAATGTATTCAAAGACTTCAACATCAGAAAAAATACTGATCTATAACTGACACGTGGGACAGGATCCGTTCCACCCACTGTCCACCCTCACTAAAGTCTTGTCCACCTTAAGGGGAAGAGGCTGATAAATAAAAAATTCCTTTATTTATTGGGTTTATTGATATTACTATTTACTCCACGAGTTAGGGAAACCAATTATACATGAATTCTAGGCCCAAGAAAAACCCATTCTGCGCCGGTTCATTTTTTACCCTTTCCCCCCTTGCGGAAAATATACGAAAAATTCAAATGGGCTACTACTCTATATAAGTGCTCAACAGGCAGAAATTAATATGGTACAAGACCTTGTTCAGCCCTTCAAACCTTAGAGAGAAATTGTAGTGAAAATCACTGTCTGCAAAAATATGATTTTTTTTATTTTCAGTCTGGCGTGAACTCCCGAAAGAGGAACAAAAATTGACAAAATTCAACCCTACAGTTATCATAAAAATCTCATAGAAGCAAATCAGGCAGGTCTAGTTGTTACTTGTGAATTGCATTGAAATATTTTAAAAAATGAAGGAGTAGTTTCAGTGTGAAGGTGCAAACTTGCGTTTGAGATATGGGTCGCCTAAAGTTTCGTTGACTTTGAAAATCTATATTATGATCCAATAAGAGGTGATATCAGGTATTGATTATTTTGGAAGTCTGAGTATTTAAACATATAGAATAATATTCTTCCTTATGAATTAATTTATGTTGAATGTCCAGGCAAATAATCCATGGTCTTAGGGGGGGCTCCTGGTCCCCCCCCTGAGGGGTGGGAGGGGGTTAATCCCTAACTACGAAAACTAGGCGAATTTGATGAAATACTCCACATTCAGGACTGTTGATTGCCATACGTTAGCTCAAGGAATTTTATTACTTTTTCGGTTTTTTTTCAATTTTTGACCAGGCCATGGGAGGGAAGGGCAAATTTTCCATAACTACGAAACTTAAAGCGATTTTGATGAAAATTAACTCCACATTCAGCCTTTGATTGCCGTACGCAGCTTCCCAGGATTTTATTACAATTTTCGTTTTTTTTTTTTCCAATTTTTGACCAGTCGCCCCCATAAGTTAGTACGTGTTGGTGAGGAGAAGGAGAAGGGGGGAAACGGGGGAGGGGGGTTGTAATAAGAAGGGGTGGTGTGGAGGGGGGAAACGGGGGGAGGGAGGTTGGGGGAAGGAGAAGGCGTTGTGGTCTTGTTGGTGGGGATGTGAGTGTTATCAAAAAGGGGGGGTTGGCATCTCACTGCTTAGGGGAGTAGGGGGAAGGAAGTATAGGGAGGGTGGGTTCACTACGTGGTGATGGACTAGGGGGTTGGAGTCGAGGAAGGGTGGAGGTGAATGAGAAAGGGGGGGGGGAGCGCAAGGGTGTGCAGAAAAGGGGGCGGAAGGTAGGGATGAGAGCGCGCGTGAACGATTCTTATCGTCACGATAGGACATAAGACGATCACGGTAGTGTCACGAAGCTGATACATAGATAACGATAGTGTCACGATAGATTTACGATAGCACGCTTGGGTACAAACATCGGGGAGCTCCGATTTTTAATGCACGCCACTAAACTTTTCGTGGCCTCGGCAGAGCGCGTCACGAGCGTCACGTCGGTCACGACTGGACCCAATAACCCGGGCCATGACGGCGCTGCGCATTGCATTGTTGGCGCGTTGTGGTTCGGATTATGGATGTGTGACGGGGGCTTAAAGGAAATCGCGGCTGGCTATGGTCGATCTATAGGCGTTTTTCGGCGGGGTCGATTTGCAACCGAAAAAATTTCGGTTGCTCAAATTTCGATCCCTGTTCAAACCATCCATGGGGAAGATGATTTGGCCCGAACCGCAAAAACATTGTTGTTGGTGTGTGACCGTTTGCAACCGAAAATTTTCCGGTTGCACAACCAAAATCCCCCGCAGAGAAAACGCCTTTACTCGTAGCAGGAATGTAAAGTCCTCCCGTGTGCTCCTCAAGTCTTAACATTTTTCTCTCCCTTATCTAAGCAAAGCAAAGTTCTAAGCTAAAAATTATCACTCACCAAAAACATACACCCCCACTACCGATAGTCACACCAAAAAAGTAATCTACCGTATTACCAAACAAAAACTCATGCCCAAACCCACCTCAAACCCTTCCTTATCCGTTCCTGAGTTCACCTCCAGTCCATCAATACACCGTCCTAGTAAAACCATCAAAATTACAGCAAACTTCAGGCATAAAACTTACCATTACAGCGGCGCGGTCTCTACCTCACGTTCTTCTTCTTCTTCTTGTGACCTCTTCAATGTAAAACAACCCGGCCAAACATAATGCTTCGAGCTGCGTGAAGACTAGAAGTGACGCAAGGGGGTGCAGTCAGTTCGTACAAAAGTGTTTCGTCTACACCAGTAGATCGTCACCTAACAATTGTTTCGTGTCTATATGAAATCATAGTCAGTTGTACACTCAGCTCAGAGTTTAAACTTGATTACTAGAGTTACGAAACGACACCTGTATGTATGAACAAAACTCAAAAATCAGTGTAATCAAAAATTAGTCGCGGGGAGCGACGGGGCAGGATTGATAGCGGGCATTAAAACCTTGGACGCAGTTTCCGGAGTGGTGCAGGAAAGTGTGGTTCGAATACTTCTAAACGCGTCCCCCCCAAAGCAATGAGTATGTCCCGTGAAAAACTTATCTTGTTTATCTTGCTGTGGCCTCTTGAACCAAAGCATTTGTCTCGGTACCCACTACTGTTGCGAAAAAAAAAACACAAAAGATTAGAAACCGGGTGTTAATGTTGAGATTGTGGTGGACGATAAGAGGGAAAGGTAGGATTGATGCTGCAAATTTGCTTTCTTATCTGTAAAAGAGAACCAGCCGTTTGTCTCGTATTTCAGCTGTACGTAGATAAACGAAAGCGGAGGGAGGGTGGAAATAAAGATAATAATTGTATATGATTGGAATAGGAATGGGAAAAGATGGATGGATGGAAGGAAGGGGCAAAGATAAGAGGGAAGGAAAGTATGTAAGATGAGAAAAGATAGAAATATAGTTTAGAAGCGAGAGATAGGCATGGGAAAAAGGAAGGTAGGGAGGAAATAAAGAAAGATGGAAGGAAGGAGAAAGGATGAAATCGCCAAAAAGAGATGAGAAGGTAAATCTGTAGGGTGAGAAAAGACAGAGGGGGGCGACGCGCCCCCCGGCGTATGCCCCCAATGATTGATTGAATGTCGATCTATATGCAAGTTACTCCCATAACTCAATTCCACAAGTAAAAGAAAACTAGACATGCTCTACCATTTTCTTTAAAGATATATAATGACAGACTATTTTACGCATTTATGTATTCATTTACCATCGCGCTAAAGATCTCAGTTTGTTTTTGAAGAATTTCGTCAGTTATCAACGCAGCTGAGATGGATCTCCACTGTAACCAGACAGCTCTCTCTCAGACTACCCCTAGGCAGTGGCGTCACCGTAGGGGGGCTAAGGGGGACTTAGCCCCCCCAAGTCAAGGACTCAGCCCCCCCAAAATTGCTGCTAATAGCCTGCTACCCAAAAACAAAAAAAAGGAATATTTATCCACTTTTCCATGCCAGAGCAAAACCTTATTTTTCACACTTATAGAAAAATTGGTTTGATGTTTCATTTAAATGTTGAAATATGTTTGCTAACAAACCTTGAAATTCTCTGAAGTCTGAAAAGTTTCGTAACTTAGTAGAAAAGGTTCCAAGAAATGCCAAATATATATCAGGTTTCAGTCAGAATTCTCTTTTGCAAGCTGTTGCTGACTGTGTGAGTGATACTATAGTCAAAGAAGCCATATCAGCACCCTTTTTTGCAGAGTAATAGCAGATGAAACTAGGGATGTCAGTATTACTGAGCAACGCAGTGTGTGTATTAGGTATGTGTTGGATAAAACCGTACATGAGAGATTCTTAGGATTTATTACTTTAAAGGATCTTGCTGCTGATTCTCTGGCTACTGCTTTGTTGGAGAAACTTGGGGAGCTAGAATTAAATATCAGTAATGAGTGGCAGAATCAGTGGTGTGCAGGCACTGATTAGAGAATCAGCCAAAAATCCATGTTTTTATGTCCCTTGCTCTACACACAGATTACAGCTGGTGATAACCCACACTGCTGGTTACTTATCAGAGGTAGCCGAGTTTTTTAACTTGATTTCAGGCCTGATAAACTTCATCCGTAGTTCAACCTTACGCCATGACATCTTTCTAGACTTCCAAAGGGACAGAAAATTGCCAGTTCTTGAGTTTTCCCAAATTTGTGCCAGCACAAATGGGAATACAACCATAATGCCCTTACGGCAATTTTCAAACGGTATGAGATCCTGACAGAAACTCTTGAAGATTTGTCTATCCATGGACGCTCTGGTGAAGAGAAGGCCTTAGCTTATGGACTTCAGCAATCTTTGAATAAATTTGAGACTGTTTTCTTACTGATTAATTTCACTGAAATTTTTGACATTACAACCCCACTTTCAAAGGTTTGGCAGAGTGAGGATATGGATCTTGCTGCAGCAGTTAACATGGCACAGAAAACAATAAAAGTTCTGAAAGATAGAAGAACTTCAGATGACCATTTCAATACTATTTGGGAAAAGGCAGTTAAATTTCCTGAAGAAACATAACTGTAGCTCAGCAACAACCTTCAAGTTCAAGAAGGCAAAGGAAGCCATCGTCACGGTTGTTAGGATCCATTGTAACTGAAACCATAGGCCAACGAGACACCTCTGAGAGAGATGAAGCCCCTAAATCTCACTGTAAAAGATGTCTTTACTATCCCATCCTAGACAAGGTACTCGTTGAATTTGGGCACAGGTCTGATGAACCAAAGAGCATTCTACTTGGTGTATCTGCTTGTCATCCTTCGTCCCCGAACTTTCTAAATGAAAATTATTTGAAATATCTTGCTGACCAATATGACATTGAAAGTGAGAGCCTCCAGGCAGAAGTTCTTGTTGCTCAGAAAACATTAAACGATGCAAAATCCATCTCTGGTGCTTTAGACAAACTAAAGCCTCTAAAGCAAGGTTTCACCACACTCTGGACTTTAATGCATTTGGCTCTCACTTTCTCTGTCAGTAATGCTAAATGTGAACGATCATTCTCTGTACTGAAGCTTGTCAAAACGTACCTCAGGGCAACAATGGGTCAGAAACAGCTGACCAGTCTAGGTACATTTTCAATTGAAAAAGGTGTGGTGGATTCACTCGATCTTGATGTAGTAGTTGACAAATTTGCCTCTCTTCCAATACTGTCACAATCAAACTCAGGAGAATCCACCAAACGGCAGTTGCTCCTAACTCTTACTTAACATGGACCATAAGTGGTCAGGGATTAACCCCTTCAGCACCAGGGTTACGATGATCACACAGTCCTGCAGTACATACCACTGTACCGTCGTCCTGGTGCTGTAGTGGTTAAGGCAGTGGGAGCCAGGGTTAGGCAGTGGGAGGCAGGGTAACACAGGACGGGAGGCAGGCTAACACAGTGGGAGGCAGGTTAAGGCAGTGGGTGGCAGGGTAACACAGGACGGGAGGCAGATTAAGGCAGTGGGAGCCAGGGTAAGGCAGTGGGTGGCAGGGTAACACAGGACAGGAGGCAGGTTAACACAGTGGTAGGCAGGTTAAGGCAGTGGGAGCCAGGGTAAGGCAGTGGGAGCCGGGTAAGACAGTGGGAGGCAGGGTAACACAGGACGGGAGGCATGTTAACACAGTGGTAGGCAGGTAAAGGCAGTGGGAGCCAGGGTAAGGCAGTGGGAGGCAGGGTAACACAGGACGGGAGGCAGGTTAAGGCAGTGGGTGGCAGGTTAACACAGGACGGGAGGCAGGTTAACACAGGACGGGAGGCAGGTTAACACAGGACGGGAGGCAGGTTAACCAGTGGGAGCCAGGTAAAAGGCAGTGGGAGCCAGGGTAAGGCAGTGGGGGCAGGGCAACACAGGACGGGAGGCAGGTTAAGGCAGTGGGGGGCAGGGTAACACAGGAGGAGGCAGGTTAAGGCAGTGGGAGCCAGGGTAAGCAGTGGGGGGCAGGGAACACAGGACAGGAGGCAGGTTAACACAGTGGTAGGCAGGTTAAGGCAGTGGGAGCCAGGGTAAGGCAGTGGGAGCCAGGGTAAGACAGTGGAGGCAGGGTAACACAGACGGGAGGCAGGTTAACACAGTGGTAGGCAGGTAAAGGCAGTGGGAGCCAGGGTAAGGCAGTGGGAAGGCAGGGCAACACAGGACGGGAGGCAGGTTAAGGCAGTGGGGGGCAGGGTAACACAGGACGGGAGGCAGGTAACACAGGACGGGAGGCAGGTTAAGGCAGTGGGAGGTCCAGGGGTAAGGCCAGGACGGGTGGCAGGTAACAAGACAGGGGACGGGAGGCAGGTAACACAGGACGGGAGGCAGGTTAAGGCAGTGGGTGCCATGGTAAGGCAGTGGGTGGCAGGGTAACACAGGACGGGAGGCAGGTTAACACAGGACGGGAGGCAGGTTAAGGCAGTGGGAGCCAGGGTAAGGCAGTGGGTGGCAGGGTAACACAGGACGGGAGGCAGGTTAACACAAGGACGGGAGGCAGGTTAAGGCAGTGGGAGCCAGGGTAAGGCAGTGGGAGCCAGGTAAGGCAGTGGGTGGCAGGGTAACACAGGACGGGAGGCAGGTTAACACAGTGGTAGGCAGGTAAAGGCAGTGGGAGCCAGGGTAAGGCAGTGGGAGGCAGGGCAACACAGGACGGGAGGCAGGTTAAGGCAGTGGGTGGCAGGTAACACAGGACGGGAGGCAGGTAACACAGGGGCAGGAAAGAGGCAGGTTAAGGCAGTGGGGCCAGGGTAAGGCGTGGGTGGCAGGGTAACACAGGACGGGAGGCAGGTTAACACAGTGGTAGCAGGTAAAAGGGAGTGGGAGGTGCCAGGTAAGGGAGTGGGAGGCAGGGCAAACACAGGACGGGAGGCAGGTTAAGGCAGTGGGTGGCAGGGTAACACAGGACGGGAGGCAGGCTAACACAGTGGTATGCAGGTTAAGGCAGTGGGAGCCAGGGTAAGGCAGTGGGAGGCAGGGTAACACAGGACGGGAGGCAGGCTAACACAGTGGTATGCAGGTTAAGGCAGTGGGTGCCAGGGTAAGGCAGTGGGAGGCAGGGTAACACAGGACGGGAGGCAGGCTAACACAGTGGTATGCAGGTTAAGGCAGTGGGTGCCAGGGTAAGGCAGTGGGAGGCAGGGTAACACAGGACGGGAGGCAGGCTAACACAGTGGTATGCAGGTTAAGGCAGTGGGTGCCAGGGTAAGGCAGTGGGAGGCAGGGTAACACAGGACGGGAGGCAGGGTAACACAGTGGTAGGCAGGTTAAGGCAGTGGGAGGCAGGTTAAATCGGCTTTTAGTTACTTTATCATGATCCTGTACTTTATTCTGTTTTAACTACAGTATCCCATGTACCTTATTTTGTGCAATAAGGGAAATACCTTGAATATATTGTAAGTTTATATTTATATTATTTTCATTATCAAGATAAAACCTTACTGAGAAACAAACCAAAAACATACATTGTGCAATTCCTTTGTGTTTGTTAGTGGAGAGAGAAAAATGGCAATTTTATTATTTTGTATAAACAGAAAAACATTTTTCTTCAAATTATCAATTTTAGTTAATACTAGCCGCAAAGCCGCCCTCCGGGCGGACTTTTTTGGCTAGCTCCTGCGGAGGGCTATTGGTGGGCCTTTGGCCCACCAAACACATACTCTCCAGATAGCCCCTTCTAACTTTCCTGAAATCATGGATGTAGAAATGTATATATTAACGCCTTACCCATCACCCCCCCACCCATTCACTCACCCATTACCCATCACCCCCCCACCCATTCACTCACCCATTACCCATCACCACACACCCATTCATTCACCCATTACCCATCACCCCCCACCTATTCCCTCACCCATCACCCATCACCCCCAACCCATTCACTCACCCATCACCCCACACCCATTACCCATCACCCCACCCATGCACTCACCTATTACCCATCACCCTACATCAAGGTTTCCTCAATTCTCGCAACCCACTTTTTTTCACAATTCTCGTTAATAGGCTACTAAAAAAAAAAAAAAAAAAAAGTGATCGGATCATTCCATAATTGGGCTTAAAACCTTCCCCTGGTCGACCTGGTTCCAAAACTGTGCCATATGATGGGATTCCGCCACGGGGGCGGAACCTATAACCACACACACACACAGACCCCACACACTTTCGCTTATATTATTATAGATGGTATGATGCATGGTATAACTCTATTAATTTAATTGTCATGTAATTAAAGCTTAATTCCACTTTCTTCTCTTTTTTGGGCCTCAAAATTACCCTAGAACAGATTAATTTTCAAAATTACCCCCCGACCCCCCAGCTGGATAGGCTCGCTGTGCTCGCCCATCACCACCCCGGGGCTAAAGCCCCCCAAATTTTTTTGCCTGGTGACGCCACTGCCCCTAGGGAGCTGTCTGCTAGTGCTTATTTATAGTGTTGGCCGAAGTCAGCACCCCGGGAGGCGGGTTACAAACCCCCGACTAACACCCATTCACTGCTAGGTGGACAGGGTCTCGGTCTTAAAGGAAACAGCCCAACTGTTTCTGCTCCGCCCGGGGATCGAACCCGGGACTTCTCGGTTGTGAACCGAGCGTGCTTCCCCTACACTATGGAGTACCCTAGAATCAGTGTCAAGATATCCATTAAATTTCTTGTATCAGTGGTAAGATAGAGTATGATAGGTATGGAAGGAGCCACACGTAGTGATGATGAAAATGATGAATTGAATCTTCTTTTAATGAGAAACTAAACACGATCTTCATGGTTACGAAATGGTGGGTCTTTGCTGAAATGTCAATTAGTTTAGAGGGTTCTGTGTGAATTGACGTTAAGACCGGTTTTTTTCCATTTAAAGATAAATAGTTGCGTCTGTATTTTTCTTCTTAGTTATTGACAAACGAACTCACATTTTTTCAAGTTTCTTTATATGTTTCGAGCTTGTTGTTTT
>JACEEZ010020941.1:28787-51287 GCA_016584305.1 Chionoecetes opilio
TATTAATACTTAGTGGGATGGATTTGATAAAAGATTACAACTTGAATGGAGGATTTAACTTAGTCTTCTGACTTCATTATATGATTATAGTTTGACCACTTCTCACTACGGAGAGTACTGAACAAGGGGGGTATACTTAAGGGGAAGGATAATAAGGTTTAGGTTAGGGATTAGCTGCCACCAGCCCTGGCGAGTATTTCACTATGATTACTCCCGGGCACGTTAGATTAATATTAATATTAGATTGATCTTGGTAGTCGTGGTTGGTACGAGGGGTTATACCGAAACAAGGCTTGGACTCTCTTGGAAGTGTGGGGAATTATTGTCCTAACTCAGAATAATCACCTGGGTTTTCATAATAACACAAGAACTATATTTGTAAATGATATCCTATTTATTTTGGAAACATGGTAAGTCTCTCACTTGAGATCATCTTCAGCATATAAGGGTTAACACTATACCGAGAAAACTCTACTCGGAAATACGAAGCTTGACTTCACACCCTGACGTAGGAATTTTCCTAAGTTATGAGATAAAGCTCTTATGAGCATAAATCTCCTCCACTTGAATTTCTACTCAGTGCATTGCCCTACACTAGGGAACATATTCCTTAATATTTATAAATCACACATGGAAGATAGGTATCTAGTAGAAAGAAAATGGCGAGACAGTGATGTATGTGTTACTGTGAGACCATGTGGCCGTTTGAGGGGGTTTCGCGCCAACCTTGAGGAGCGCGGAGAGAACACTCTGTTAATATCACTTATAAGGATGGGCGGAATATCTATGCCTTAGTGACACTGAACTGTACCTATATATTTATATAGAAATATATAGATGGAATATACTAGGGGAGAAAAACCACCGGAGCCCGGGGCAGATGTCTTACCTTGAGGAGCGCGGAGAGAACACTAACTCGTGCCCTGCGGGCCTTCCGCACCAAGAAAAAAAGGAACTTGTTTGGAAAGTCTCACCGTGACCTTAAATAAACAACTTATAATCCCGAACCAACTATTTAAGTAATGAAAACTCGCGTATCCCCCGAAGAGGCCGTCCCTAATACAAACTGGCTACTTTGATATAAGAGAATTTAATGTCTGGTCTAATGTTCACGAAGGTTGGTTTTATATGTAATATCGACAATCCGAACACCTATTTCAGAGTGGAGTGGTATGGAAATCGTGTTTAGAACTTTAGTAGGCTTTTATTTTAGCGTGTATCATTATTACACCGCCCATATATGACCATAACCGATAACGATAGGGATTGTTTTGAAAGACGTTAAGACTCTGGGAGATTTTCTTGGTCTGCCCAGATAACTGGGGAAAGATAAAAAGATCTGGCATCATTAGTTATCACTGATCGCAGAATAATTATCCCACGAATTTTGACTCGCATACGGCATGTGAGGGAGAGAGAGGGTGTGAAAGAATGAAGGAGAAAATGGCGAAAAAAGGAAAGAAGAATGAAACAAAATGGTGGTTTCGGAAGAGGTGATGACTCACCCGTGAAACAAAGAGAAAAAATTAACTACTGACAAGACATAGCTCGGGAATTTCATAATAATAATTGTTCCTACTATTTCCCGAATAATGGGCATTACACACACACACACACACACACACACACACACACACACACACACACACACACACACACACACACACACACGAGTAATCGAGTCCGGATTCGAATCCTACGAATCCGCAAGATCAAGTAATCGGATTCGCGAGTATTGAAATTTTCTAATCTTGCCCAGCTCTACTCTCGAGTAAAAACTTAATAAGTTCGTTGTACATGACATTCCTCCTCTAAATCCAAACTGGCAACCTGCGAGTGTGTTTGTCTCTTCCAAGTATTTAAACCATCTGTCCTTCACAATTTTTTCACACATTTTTGCCACTACACTTGTTAATGATACTGGCCTGTAATTTAGTGGTTCTTCTTTGTCTCCTCCTTTGTGAATTGGCACAATATTTGCTCTTTTCCAATCAAGCGGAACTCTGCTCTCCTTGAGTGAACTCTCAATTACACTATGTAACTTTCCTGCTAGTTGGTTACTGACTGCACTCTTTCATAATCCAGTTCGACACTCGATCTGGACCCGGGACTTTTTCTCACATCTTGACTTTCCATTAGCCTTTTTACTTCTATTACGTCTACTTTTATGTCTTCCATTATATTTTCTTTTGCTATTAAATTTTTCGTTTTAAATTCACTTTCTCTTGTAAATACAGTATGTAAGCACTTATTCATCACCTCAGCCTGTTGTAATGCATCTTCGTACACTCTGCCTTCTACCTTCAGCTTATCTATTCCTTCTTTGTTTTTAATTTTTCCATTAATATATCTGTAGAAAAGTTTCGGTTCATTCTTACATTTTTCTATTATATTCCTCTCATAGTTACTTTCTTCTTCTCTTCGGATTCTTACATATTCATTTCTAGTTGTTTTGTAGCTACTCCTCCCAAAGGTTGATACCTCCTTTTTTCCTCCAACTATTCCATGTTTTTTCTCTTTCTAGTCTTGCTAATTCACATTTTCTGTTAAACCATTCATTTTTTTTCTTTTCTCTGATAACTATCCTTGGAACATAATTATTTATTCCTTCGGTGTAAATTCGGATGAACTCATCCCATTTTTTCTGGGTACTCCTTGCTGCATGGAAATTACTCCAGTCTGTCTCTCCGAAGAATGTTCTTAATCCGTCAAAGTCTGCTTTTCCATAATTGTATCTTCCTTTCTCGTGTTCTTCTCTTCTCCCCTCTTTTTTGCTATCATTTATTTCAAATTCAATAAGTACATGGTCGCTGTTTCCAAGTGGGCACTGATAATTTACTTTACTAATTACTTCCAGTTCTTTCGTCAATAGTAGGTCTAGTCTTGATGGTTCTTCGCTACCTCTGAATCTTGTGTTCTCTTTAATCCACTGGGTCATGATGTTATTCATTACCAAATCCAACAATATACCACCCCATGAGTCTTCTCCTCCTTCCGTATACCATTCTTCCCAGCAAACTTCTTTGCAGTTAAAATCTCCCATGATTAAGGCAATCTGCTCCTACCGCCCATGCTCAGACGAGGAAGCCGCCTTATTGGCACCGCTTAAGGCGCTGAAACTAAGGCATGGTCCGACCCTGCCTTAGTGAGCTGCTGTTGGCCTTTGACAGACATTCATCTTCTGTTTAGAAGGCAAATACAGCCTTGTTACAGTTGCCACAACGTAACAATTGGTGTTTACGTAATAATAGTGTTGCAAGGTGTGTATGAATCGATCGTGGAAGACTAAATATGGCACTAGGGTGTTAAATGCTGGCGATAGCAATTTGTGTGTTGTGAGTTGCAAGCTGGTCCTGTCGGCGGAGCGACTGCATGGATGTGCCGAGAAAATGTCACAGAGGGTGCTCTGCCCGCACTAAAATGTTGTACTATTACACGGTATTATCATACTACCAGATGATATTTAGGACAACTGAGCATACCATCATCTTCACGAGACGTTAATGCATATCATGGATGTATAAAAATTACAGTAAACTATAACTATAATAAGATAATGAGAGCAAAATGAAATTGTGTATAAACAATTTTTCTTTCACCTTTTTTTATTCAACTCCTTCTTATTCCCGTAATTTTGCTTGCATTAAAGTTTCACTCACTGTCTCGGAATCAGCACACCTTTCCGATTATGCTGGTGTATGATACGTCCCAATGCAAAAATATATAGGTGGTCAAAACCTGCGATGAACGTCAAACTTGTGATGAAACAGTTTTTCGCCTGTGGCGAGCGTTGCATCTTCGCCTTAGTGCAGAGAGGGAGGGAGGCACACAAATTCTTGTTTCAGCGGAGAAGTGTTCAAGCCTTGTGATTGGTCGAAGCTGCCTAAGCAGCGCTCAGACAGGCAGAGTGATTGGCTCGTAGGATTCTCGGACCACGCCCAACACCTAAGGCGTTGGAGGTGTAAGGCAAGGAAAAGGCGTAAAATATTGTGTAAATAGTAATGGACCAATTTACTCTACTTGAGGTAAGGATTGATTTGACATCTTCAAGCCTCATATAGTTGGGCAGTGATGTTGATTTTTCTATGTGAACAGTATTTTTGATGATACAGCCAATTTAAGTGCAGGAAAATGTATACGCTCTAAAACGACTGGCGCCATGTTGTGACGTCACTAGCTTAGACAACAGAGCAAAACAGCTGTCAAGCGGCCGCTACTATTATGTACTACCTACTAATACACCAACTTGCATTACCCCTACTACCGCAAGATGACCAGTAATCCTCCTTCAAGTGATGTAGTAGGTATTCACTGTGTTTGTGAATATGTAAGTTGTAGTTTATAAGGAAAAAGTGGATAGACAGAGATAAGTGGCCCGTGACACCTGACAAGTGACGACTTCTGGGATCGGCATTCCTTATAGGGAGCTTAAATGAACCTGCAATGACATGTAAAGCTAGACAGATAGACGAACTCATAGAGGAACAGGTAGAAATGTATGGCTTTCTTTCCCCACATAAGCAAAACATACACCCTTCGTCACTCTACTCACCACTACAACCTTTACTAACCATACATTTCTACCTGTTCCTCTATGAGTTCGTCTATCTGTCTAGCTGTACATGTCATTGCAGGTTCATTTAAGCTCCCTATAAGGAATGCCGATCCCAGAAGTCGTCACTTGTCAGGTGTCACGGGCCACTTATCTCTGTCTATCCACTTTTTCCTTATAAACTACAACTTACATATTCACAAACACAGTGAATACCTACTACATCACTTGAAGGAGGATTACTGGTCATCTTGCGGTAGTAGGGGTAATGCAAGTTAGTTAGGTTAGTAAAATAAAACTATAATTTGCGGTTTGCTGAGCCAAAACAAGCCGATCAGCTGATCAGGCGAGATCTGAGTTTGCAGTTACTACGTCACAACCAATCACAGCGCGTTCTGCCGTGTTGTGATATTTTGGCCCCAAAAAGGCCATATATTTCATTTATGGTGCATTTCTCAGCAAAAAGAATATGAGTACAGTGATATGTAGCCTATATTGCACCCAAAGCTTTATAATACTCCGTGTTTTAGGTGTGAGTAAATTGGTCCATTATTTACTGACTTTGGATGGAATATTTACATTTTCCGCCACTCAGGCATACCAACAGTACCGAATCTGCCGTCTTTCTTTCGTTGGGATCCTTACCATGTTGGGGAGCTCCTGGTTCACGAAAACAGCGACTAAGAAATCGGATCTCTTTGTTAGTTAGGACTGTTACCAGGTTGGTAAGGCTTTTGCTTAGGGAGCTTACCAAAGGACTAAGAAATCGGCCCAGAGAGATGGGAAAGGAAGGAGAGAGATGAGAGAAGAGAGAAAGGAGAGAGAAAAGGAGAGAAAGAGCTAGAGAGAGAGAGAGAGAGAGAGAGAGAGAGAGAGAGAGAGAGGGGGGGGGGAGGAAAACATTAAAAATGGTAACTCAGCTGTGATGTGAATGGATCATATCAAGTTTAAGATCGCGGGACCGCTTTCCTCCACCAGTGCCCCTTGTAGGCCTGTCTGACATCCTCTCCGACTCGTGCATGCGGAAAACCCTTCACGATAAGAGAAATAGGGCCCAAGGCGGCCATTGTTTGTTATGAACTGAAAACTCTACCCAGGCTACCGACCTCCCAATGTGGGTAGAGAAAGTTCAAGGGTTTTGATGAGTCACTACGCGCGTCGCCTCTGACCCAGGTTTTCATGCGCAAATGGAACGCCTGAATTCTTGGGTTCCATGAACTGCATGGTTCCTGAAATGTCGCAAATGGAAGAGGCCTGTACATAAATCCTCCTCTCTTCTAAAACACATACTTTAATGATTTTATTCTGTTGTTGTAAAGTCTGGACACAATACAATTATACTACCGTAGATAACAGTAAAGTCGCCACCTGCAGTGATGTCGCCAGGCGCCAAATATTACGAATTATAGCATCACTACTGATTTTTATGTGCCACTAGCCGCAAAGCCGCCCTCCGGGCGGACTTTTTGGCTAGCTCCTGCGGAGGGCTATTGGTGGGCCTTCAGCCCACCAAACACAGACTCTGCAGATAGCCCCTTCTAACTTTCCTGAAATCATGGATGTAGAAATGTATGTATTAACGCCAACCCATTCACATCACCCCCAACCCATTCACTCACCCATTACCCATCACCCCCCACCCATTCACTCACCCAATACCCATCACCACACACCCATTCACTCACCCATTACCCATCACCGCCCACCTATTCCCTCACCCATCACCGATCACCCCCCACCCATTCACTCACCCATCACCCCACACCCATTACCCATCACCCCACCCATTCACTCACCCATTACCCATCACCCTACATCAAGGTTTCCTCAATTCTCGCAACCCACTTTTTGTTCACAGTTCGCGTTAATAGGCTACTAAAAAAAAAAAAAAAAAAAAAAAAAGTGATCGGATCATCCCATAAGTGGGCTTAAAACCTTCCCCTGGTCAACCTGGTTCCAAAACTGTGCCATATGATGGGATTCCGCCACGGGGGTCGGAACCTATACCACACACACAGACACACTTTCTCTCTGTCGAACATCATCTCTCCTCCTCTAAACCTCATCTTCTTTTCCACACCGAAACTCAGTTGTCTGTGAGCACTGACAGCAGACCTTTTTCTGTCTCCTCTTACTGTCTCTATTCTAATTTTAAATCCAAAGCTGGCTGTTGCGTATATGTGCGCAATGACATCACTTGCTCTCATGCCCACGCCCTTGAATCTTCCGAATTTTCTACCATCTGGCTTCGACTTCAATGTCACTCTCTTACTAAATTTATCTGTGCTGTATATCTCTCACCTAACTCCTCTGACTATGTAAAATTCTTCGACTATTTAACATCAAAAGTGGAGCACATCTCATCTCATTTTCCTTTAGCTGAAATTTCCATTCTTGGGGACTTCAATGTTCACCACCAGCTTTGGCTATCATCTTCTTTCACTGACCAACCTGGTGAACAAGCCTACAACTTTTCTATCCTCCAAGACCTAGAGCAGCTGGTGCAGCACCCTACCCGTATTCCTGACCGCCTTGGAGACACGCCCAACATTCTTGATCTTTTCCTAACTACTAACCCTTCTGCTTACTCTGTGAAACCATTCTCTCCGTTGGGTTCCTCCGATCACAATCTTATTTCTGTAACCTGTCCTATCGCTCCGGTACCGTCTCGGGACCCACCTAAGCGGAGGTGCTTCTGGCACTTCAACTCAGCTAAGTGGGAAGACCTAAGGCAGTACTACTCTGATTTTCCATGGAATGATTACTACTTCCATGTCAAAGACCCATCTCTTTGTGCAGAGCGCATAACTGAGGTCATAGTCTCTGGCATGGAGGCGTACATTCCACATACTTTCTCTAATCCTAAAGTCCGTCAACCTTGGTTTAACTCTGCTTGTTCTCATGCTGTCCGAGATAGAGAGGTGGCTCACAAACGGTACCGTAAGCATCCATCTCCTGAAACTCATGCCCTTTATATGTCTGCCCGTAATCATGCCAAATCTTTACTTCAACTTAACAAAAACTCTTTCATTCATAGAAAATGTCAAAATCTTTCTGAATCAAATTCCTCTCGTGACTTCTGGCATCTAGCTAATAACATCTCTAACAATTTTTCTTCTTCATCTTTCCCTCCTATGCTTCACACAGATGGCTCCATAGCTATCTCATCTACTTCTAAAGCTGAACTCTTCGCTCTAACATTTGCTAAAAATTCCACTCTGGCTGATGAAGGGCTTGTTCCTCCTTCTCCTCCACCCTCTGACTATATTATGCCTGTCATTAAGATCCTTCGGAATGATGTTTTCTTTGCCCTTTCTGGCCTAGATCCTCGGAAGGCTTACGGTCCTGACGGAGTCCCTCCTATTGTTCTCAAAAACTGTGCTTCTGTGCTTGCACCTTGCCTGGTCAAACTTTTCCGTCTTTGTCTATCTACTTCCACCTTTCCTTCTTGCTGGAAGTTTGCTCACATCCAACCTGTTCCTAAGAAGGGTGACCGTTCTAATCTTTCAAACTACCGTCCTATAGCTTTGACTTCCTGCCTTTCTAAAGTTTTTGAATCTATACTTAATAAGAAGATTCTTAAGCATCTATCTGCTCACAATCTTCTATCTGATCGTCAGTACGGTTTCCGTAAAGGGCGATCTACTGGCAATCTTCTAGCTTTCCTAACTGAATCTTGGTCATCCTCCTTTAGGGGTTTCGGTGAAACTTTTGCTGTTGCCCTTGACATATCAAAAGCTTTTGATAGAGTCTGGCACAAATCTTTAATTTCCAAACTACCCTCATTCGGCTTCTATCCTTCTCTCTGTACCTTCATTTTAAGTTTCCTTTCAAACCGTTCTATTGCAGCTACTGTAGACGGACATTGTTCTTCTCCTAAATCTATCAATAGTGGTGTTCCCCAGGGTTCTGTCCTATCACCCACTCTCTTTCTATTATTCATTAATGATCTTCTAAGTCTAACTCAAAGCCCTATCCACTCCTACGCTGATGATTCTACCCTGCATTTTTCAACGTCGTTTATTAGACGTCCAACTCAACAGGAACTAAGTGATTCACGGAGGGATGCCACCGAACGCCTAACTTCTGATCTTTCTATAATTTCTGATTGGGGCAAAGCAAACCTTGTTTTGTTCAATGCCTCAAAAACCCAATTTCTTCACCTATCTACTCGACAAAACCTACCAGATAACTAGCCCCTCTTCTTCAATGACACTCAACTGTCTCTTTCTTCTACAATGAACATTCTAGGACTACCCTTTACTAAAAATCTGAACTGGAAATCTCACATCTCATCTCTTTCTAAAACAGCTTCTAAGAAGTTAGGTGTACTGTGGCGTCTGCGTCCTTTTTTTTCTCCCTCCCAATTGCTTGCTCTCTACAGGGGCCTTATCCGCCCATGTATGGAGTATGTCTCACATGTTTGGGGAGGATCCACTCATACAGCTCTCCTAAACAGGGTTGAGTCAAAAGCTTTTCGTCTCATCAACTCCTCTCCTCTGACTGACTGTCTTCAATCTTTAAATCACCGCCGCAATGTTGCTTCTCTTGCTCTCTTCTACCGTTATTTTCATGCTCGCTGCTCTTCTGAACTTGCTAACTGCATGCCTCCCCCACTCCCGCGGCCTCGCTGCACAAGACTTTCTACTCATTCCCATCCCTATTCTGTCCATCTTCCTAATGTAAGAGTTAATCAGTATCTTTACTCTTTCATTCCTTTCACTGGTAAACTCTGGAACTCTCTTCCTGTTTCTATTTTTCCACTTTCCTATGACTTAAATCTTTTCAAGAGAAGAGTAACAAGACACCTCCCGAACTAAATTGGCCTACCCCTCTGTTTTTATTTTATTCTCATACTGTCTTCTTTATAGGGACTGGCAACTAAGCGGGCTTTGTGTTACCCATTTTTGTTGTGCCCTTGGCCAGTTCCTTGTGATGTAAAAAAAAAAAAAAAAAACCACTTTCGCTTATATTATTATAGACTGAAGATGATACACAGTAGTTTATATCATGACTGTATAATCTACCCTGTTTCAGCGTTGTTTTATGCTATGTATCTGCATGTATAGACGGTTTCAAATTTCGCTACGCATTTTTTTTCCGGGCGACGACGACAGTGGTACGACACTCAGTAAATAAACACTAGATGACGACTCTACTGTTGGTAGCCACTTTGTAGATATTTTTATCATTTGTTCATTTATAGCCATACTATGACACAGATGAAGACACAAAATGACACAGACTCCCCAGATAGCCCCTTCTAACTGTCCTGAAATCATGGATGTAGAAATGTAAGTATTAACGCCACCACACGTCTGTAAACAGAAAAAAAAGTTGTCCTGGCGACTTAATTAACTGTTATCTACGGTAATGTTATCACAATGATTAAACCTGTTCTTACCATATATAGATATATATTTATAGATATTTATCTATATATAAATATATATATTATATATATATATAATATATATATATATATATATATATATATATATATATATATATATATAATATATATATATAGGCCTCTTCCATTTGTGCCCAAGCTGCATGAACCAGTTCTTTCAGTTCAGGGTTGGGTTCTGGGTTCAGGGTTGGGTTCGCGTGTCACAAATGGAACGCAAAAACCCCGTTTTTTGTTTATAAACATACTCAGCTGGCGAGGCAATTTAGAGAGAGAGAGAGAGAAGAGAGAGAAGAGAGGAGAGAGAGAGAAGAGAGAGAGAGGGAGAGGAGAGAGAAGGGGGGGGGAAGAGAGAGAGAGAGAGAGAGAGAGAGAGAGAGAGAGAGAGAGAGAGAGAGAGAGAGAGAGACGAGAGAGAGAGAGAGAGGAGAGAGAGAGGAGAGAGAGGAGAGAGAGAGAGAGAGAGATAACGAGAGAGAGAGAGAGATAACGAGAGAGAGAGAGAGAGAGAGAGAGAGAGATAACGAGAGAGAGAGAGAGAGAGAGAGAGAGAGATAACGAGAGAGAGAGAGAGAGAGAGAGAGAGAGAGATAACGAGAGAGAGAGAGAGAGAGAGAGAGAGAGAGAGAGAGAGAGAGAGAGAGAGAGAGAGAGAGAGAGAGAGATAACGAGAGAGATAACGAGAGAGAGATAACGAGAGAGAGAGATAACGAGAGAGAGAGATAACGAGAGAGAGAGAGATAACGAGAGAGAATATGACGAGAGAAAGATAACGAGAGAATAACGAGAGAGAGATAACAAGAGAGAGAGAGAGATAGCGAGAGAGATAACGAGAGATAACGAGAGAGATAACGAGAGATAACGAGAGAGAGAGAGAGAGATAACGAGAGAGATAACGAGAGAGAGAGAGATAACGAGAGATATAACTCAGCTAGCTGCTATGTGAAGGGATCATATCAAGTTTAAGATCGCGGGAACGCATGGCCCCCCCAGCCATGTATGCCTCTTTTATGCCGTCTGACATCCTCTCCGACTCGTGCATGCGGAAAACCCTTCACGATAAGAAAAATAGGGCCCAAGGCGACCATTGTTTGTTATGAACTAAAAACTCAAACCCAAGCTACCGACCTCTAAATGTGAGTAGAGAAGTTCACGGGTTTTTGCTGAGTCCTACGACTTTGCCTCGGCCCCAGGTTTTCGTGCGCAAATGGAACGCCTGAATTCTTGGGTTCCGTGAACGGGTTTTCTTGAAATGTCGCAATGGAAGGGCCTTATATATATTATATATATATATATATATATATATATATATATATTTTAAAATATATATATATAATATATATATATTATAATATATTTTATATATATATATATAGTTGATTTTCTTATTTGATACATCATGATGTTTTCAGGGTGACAGAGACACTCGTCATATTTTGGGTTGTTATGCGCAACGTTTCGCCAAGGCACTTGGCATCATCGGGCTAAAAATAGTTAAAAATTTAATATATTGTAATGCAAAAAAGCAAAACATCTAAAAAATTAATTCTAAGAAACATAAAATATTCCTATATTATCTAAAATTACTAACTAATAAATAAAATAAAAATTTGTACTTAACGGACCTTGGTGTGTATGCTGTCTGAGTTGGTAGAGGACTGAATGAACACTAGTTTTGTGGGTGACTTTCAGCTTGTGTGGGGCGATCGAACCGAGAGTCGGGCAATCGAAACAGTGGTAGTCATTTGAGTATATGTAGTTTGTGTGAAATGACTTGGGTTTTATTAAGATCAGGGGAAAAAATGCTTGATGTGTAAGCTTCTAATAATTAGTGTCACTAGGGTAGTGTGGCCCTTTGGATAGGATCAAAAGTCATTCTAGAAAAAGGGTGATCAAATCATGTGAGTGGGGAGCGGATTGCAGATTGCGAAGGTGAAGAAATGGGTCGACCAGTACGTGCAGAAACACCTTTATGCTCAGAAAGCCTAAGGGTTAGATTCCTTGTCGTCTCGCCGACGTATCTAGCTTTACAACTAGAACATTGAATTCGTAAATTATGTTAGAAAAAAGGGCTTTAGGTATAGAGTCTTTATTTTTGAAATGATTCTTAGGGTAAAAGAATTAGTAAAAATAAATTTAAATTTTGAGTTAGGAAGATGTGACTTAAGTAGATCATTGAGTTTTTTCCGAATGGTGTAACTGAGATGGCCATAAAATGGGAGTTTAACATAGTGTGTGTCTAATATGGGTTCGGTTCGTTCGACTCTGGGGTTGAACTTTTTTTATCTAAGAAAATTTGAGATGATTGGGTTTTAATTAATTTTAGGGGGTAGCCTTGTTTTGGAAAAATTAGTAAGGATTTGATCTCATTATCAAAGGAAAACCAATTAATGAGAAACATAGCATCTGTGTAGTAGGGTCTTAAAAGTATTGATTTTAAAAAGGTTTGGGATAAAAAGAAGCCCTATTGAGTTCCCAAGCCAGTGCAAAATGCTTTTATTTATCCCTAACCTTTTAAAATCAAAACTATTAAGACCCTACTACACAGTGCTATAGTTTCTCATCTAAATTTGGTTTTCCTTTGTAATGAGATCAAATTCCTTACTAATTTTTTCCAAAACAAAAGGCTACCCCCTCAAATTAATTGAAACCATTTTCCCATTTTATGGCCATCTCAGTTACACCTTCGGAAAAAACTCAATGATCTACTTAAGTCACATCTTCCTAACTCAAATTTAAATTTATTTTTACTAATTCTTTTTACCCTAAGACTCATTTCAAATATAAAGACTCTATACCTAAAGCCCTTATTTCTAACATAATTTACGAATTCAAAAGTTCTAGTTGTAACGCTAGATACGCGGCGAGACGACAAGGAATCTAACCCTTAGGGTTTCTGAGCTAAAGGTGTTTCTGCACGTACTGGTCGACCCCATTTCTTCACCTTCGCAATCTGCAATCCGCTCACACTCACATGATTTAGATCACCCTTTTTCTATGAATGACTTTAGTATCCATCCAAGGCACACTACCCTAGTGACACTAAATTTTTAGAAGCTATACACATCAAGCTTGTCCCCTGATCTTAATAACCAAGTCATTTCACACCACACATATACTCAAAAGACTACCACTGTTTTTGATTGCCCGACTCTCGGTTCGATCGCCCCCCACAAGCTGAAATGTCACCCACAAAACTAGTGTTCATTCAGTCCTCTACCCAACTCAGACAGCATACACACCAAGGTCCGTTAAGTACAAAATTATATTTTATTTAAATTTGTTAGTAAATTTAGATAATATAGGAATATTTTTTTGTTTCTTAGAATTAATTTTTAGATGTTCGCTTTTTAGCATTACAATATATTAAATTTTTACTATTTTTAGCTGATGATGCCAAGTGCCTTGGCGAAACGTTGCGCATAAACAACCCCAAGTATGACGAGTGTCTCTGTCACCCTGAAACATCATGATATATATTTTATATATATATATATATATATATATATATATATATATATTAATATATATATATATATATATATATATATATATATCAAATATAGGCGTCCAGCCCCTGGCCCCTTTGGTTTTGGGTTTAGTTCTTGCGGCTGGAACGTGGCAGCGAGCCACGTTAAGCTGGAACGTGGCAGCGAGCCACGTTCCAGCCAATTAACTCATTACGTGAATTACTCATTAAAGGCGCGGTCACACGAGCAACTTTTCTGGCAATATTACAGCCGGCAACGCAAACGCGGCCCAAACTCGGATATAATTGCGCTGTTTTTTGATGACCAACATGTCGGTCTTTCGGCAAGGCATATTGCTGCAATATCCTTCCACCAATGCATATTATTTGACATTAATTTTTAATGCACGCTCTAATTCAATATACAGAAGCTAAAATAAACACCTACATAGTGGCAAGAACCGATTACAAGACGAATTGTGAAGCCCTGTAGTACATTCTTGTACGTTTTTTAAAGTGATTTGAAGGATACAAAACACCTTGAAAGATTTACATGAGATATGGCTGGTATTCATTTTCCTTGTTGACGGTCTATTAATAACTAAAAAATTTAGGGGATACCAACATATTATTAATCACTTTGATATTTGATAAGAACATAAGAACATAAGAAAATAAGGAAGCTATAAGAGGCCGCGAGGCCTACACGTGGTAGTTCCTGTCACCTAACACTACCTACATCCACCTTTCATCCCCATCCATAAACCTATCCAGCTCCTCTTTAAAGCTCCCCAATGACTCAGCACTAACTACCTGTCTACTGAGACCATTCCATTCATTCACCACTCTATTTGTGAACCAGTTTTTCCCTATTTCCTTTCTAAATCTACGCTTTTCCAGCTTGAATCCGTTACTTCTTGTTCTACCCTGGTTAAAAGCCGTAAGAACTGTTCCTACCTCTCCTTTATTAAATCCCTTTATCCACTTAAAAACCTCTATCAGATCGCCCCTTACTCTGCGTCTCTCGAGTGAGTGTAATTTGAATTGTTGAATGTTGATTGTTGAATGTTATATGTCTGACGCACTTCCATACACAAGAATCCATTTCAATTATTCACCACCCTATTTGTGAACCAGTTTCTCCCTATTTCTCCCTATTTTTCCAAAGACACTTCTTCAGATACATCTTGAGAAGCCAAAATTGCCATTCAAACTCTTGCTACCTCTGAAAGTCCGTGTGACCAAAACACGGCAAGGTGTTGCCTTTGCTGAATAATTGCAGCCTGAATATTGACGGAAAAGTGGCTCATGTGACCTCTTTAAGGGCTTGTTCTACGCAAAAAGTTTGTTGCACAGACCCCCATTGAAGGGCTTGTTATACGCAAAAAGTTTGTTGCACAGACTTTTGCACAGACAGACCCCCATTGATTTTGACAGCACTACTTGCATGTCGAATTTCAGCTCAATCCAACAATAATTAGGAGTAGTTTACGCTAATTTACTCATTAAGGGCTTGTTTTACGCAAAAGGTTTCTTGCGACGACCCCATTTGATTTTGAGAGCACTACTTGCATGTCAAATTTCAGCTTAATCCGACAATATTTAGGAGTAGTTATTAACTTTTTGGCGGAAACTTGGTTCCACGGGTCTTATGGTAAGCGGAAATATATATATATCAAGTATAGACGTCCAGCCTCTGGCCCCTTTGCTTTTGGCTCAGTTCTTGCGGCTGGAACGTGACAGCGAGCCACTTTCCAGCCAATTAACTCATTACGTGAATTACTCATTAAGGGCTTGTTCTATACAAAAAGTTTGTTTAACAGACCCCCATTGATTTTGACAGCACTACTTGGTTGTCGAATATATAATCAATCCGACACTAATTAGGAGTAGTTTACGCTAATTATTCATTAAGGGCTTGTTTTACGCAAAAACATTCTTCCGACGACCCCCATTGATTTTAACAGCACTACTTGCATGTCAAATTTCAGCTCAATCCGACAATAATTAGGAGTAGTTATATACTTTTTGGCGGAAACTTGGTTCCACGGGTCTTATGGTAAGCGACAGCGAGCGAAGCTCGCTGTCAATCAAGTATAGACGTCCAGCCTCTGGCCCCTTTGCTTTTGGCTCAGTTCTTGCGGCTGGAACGTGGCAGCGAGCCACGTTCCAGCCAATTAACTCATTACGTGAATTCAGTGCTGGGCGTCGCGGAATTATAGTCCACGATTCCGCGATCGCGGACTACCAAAAATCGATCGCGGAATTCTTATTAAATTTGAATTAATTCCGCGATCGTGATTGCGATCACGGAAATTTTTTTTGCCTTTAATTCCGCGATTTTTAGTCCACGATCCAAAATTTTGACTTGAAAAGCAAAAAAGTTTTCCCGCGCTACCGCGCAGGGTTGAGTTGATCAGCCAGCTGTTCTGTTACCTGACGCGCCTGCTGCTGGCCGCCCGCAGGCTGATCAGTCAGCTCTGAACTGTTCCACAGTAAAGTCGCTGACTTCCCCGCTCTTAGCAAACGCTAAATGTCAAGTTCTAACTTGAATTCGAAACTCACCTCACCTAGCCTACATAGAAAAACTTATTTCCTGAATTTTACAACTTTTAACGCGCCTCTCCCGTGTACATTTTCGGTTAGAGCAATAGGTTAGAATGTAAACTTAAGACTTAACATTTATTACTTAATGGGGTATAATGGCTTAATGCTTTATTTCTTCGAAGAAAAACTTCGCTAGCGATTACCGATCGCGGAATAAACGATCGCGGAATTTTAATTAAAACTTAAATAAATATTCCGCGATCGCGATTCCGCGATCGCGGAACGCCAAATTTTCGATCGCGGAATAGCGATAGTGGACCACCTATTTTTGGATCGCGTGCCCAGCACTGCGCGAATTACTCATTAAGGGCTTGTTCTACGCAAAAAGTTTGTTCTACAGACCCCCATTGATTTTGACAGCACTACTTGCATGTCGAATTTCAGCTCAATCCTACAACATTTAGGAGTAGTTTACGCTAATTACTCATTAAAGTAATCGTCCAGACCCATTTTTTTTTGCCTAATTATGTTGAATGCACATTCAAAACACCTAATCCACCAAAAATAATTGATTTCCAGGCCTTATTTCCATAAAAACACGATTTTTGTAAAAAGCGCGCGAAAAAAAAAATCTTCCCTCCAACAGGGCTACGACTGTTGTTGATGACGTCAGAACAGGGACGCCCGCAGACACTCTGTCTGACACCTGTCGACAAATGTTATGATGAGCGATTGTACTTCGGTGTCAGACAGTGAATCTGTCGCTGTGACCGACACTCTTCCCACACACACGCCTGCACACACGCCTCCTTCCCACACACACGCCTGCGCACCAACACCCTTCCTGCACACACCACACACTACACACACAAACACCTCGTGTGTGGAGGGCGTGTGTGTGGGAAGGAGGCGTGTGTGCAGGCGTGCGTGTGGGAAGGAGGCGTGTGCAGGCGTGTGTGTAGAAGGGTGTCGGTGTGCAGACGTGTGTGTGGGAAGGAGGCGTGTGTGCAGGCGTGTGTGTGGGAAGGGTGTCGGTGTGCAGGCTGTGTGTGTGGAAGGAAGCGTGTGTGTGGGAAGGAGGCGTGTGTGCAGGCGTGTGTGTGGTGCCAGGCGTCTGTGTGGGAAGGGTGTCGTTGTGCAGGCGTGTGTGTGAGAAGGAAGCGTGTCTGCAGCGTGTGTGTGGGAAGGAGGCGCGTGTGCAAGCGTGTGTATGGGAAGGAGGCGTGTATGCAAGCGTGTGTGTGGGAAGGGGGCGTGTGTGCAGGCGTGTGTGTGGGAAGGGTGTCGGTGTGCAGGCTTTGTGTGTAGGAAGGAAGCGTGTGTGCAGGCGTGTGTGGGGGAAGGAGGCGTGTGTGCAGGCGTGTGTGGGAAGGTGTCGGTGTGCAGCGTCGTGTGTGTGGACGGAGGCGTGTGTGCAGGCGTGAGTGTGGGAAGGGTGTCGGTGTGAAGGCGTGTATGTGGGACGGAGGCGTGTGTGCAGGCGTGAGTGTGGGAAGGGTGTCGGTGTGCAGGCGTGTGTGTGTGGACGGAGGCGTGTGTGCAGGCGTGTGTGTGTGGAAGGAGGCGTGTATGCAAGCGTGTGTGTGGGAAGGAGGCGTGTGTGCAGGCGTGTGTGTGGGAAGGGTGTTGGTTGTGCAGGCGTGTGTGTGGGAAGGAAGCATGCTGCACCCATAAAGGATGCATGCATGTGGCATATAGCAAAATAATCTATCAGAAACACCCAAATATCTTCAAGTACTATTATATTTATCTCTGTGTTTACTTGCCTCTGATCAAGCGCGGGAAGAGGATCCTCCCTGATGCTACGTCACGGAGCCTGAGCCTGAGCGTCTGCAAACTTGAGTGTGTTTTGAGAATCGGGAATTTGCAGATTTTGATTGCGGATTATTTAAAAACGGCTGACTGATACAAAAAGTGACGACGTATTGTTGATATACTCGTTAATGGCTATGATTTGATTGCATTAAATCAGGAATGATGAAATGGTCTGGACGATTACTTTAAGGCTTGTTTTACGCAAAATGTTTCTTACGACGACCCCTATTGATTTTGACAGCACTACTTGCATGTCTAATTTCAGCTCAATCCGACAATATTTAAGAGTTAATTATTCATTTTTTGGCGGAAACTTGGTTCCACAGGTCTTATGGTAAGCGGCAGCGAGCGAAACGAGCTGCCAATAAATGTATATCAAGTATAGGCTTCCAGCCTCTGCCCCTTTGCTTTTTGGCTCAGTTCTTGCGGCTGGAACGTGGCAGCGAGCCACGTTTCCAGCCAATTAACTCATTACGTGAATTACTCATTAAGGCTTGATCTACGCAAAAAGTTTGTTTCACAGACCCCCATTGATTTTGACAGCACTACTTGCATGTCGAATTTCAGCTTAATCCGACAATAATTAGGAGTAGTTTACGCTAATTACTCATTAAGGGCTTGTTTTAACGCAAAATGTTTCTTGCGACGACCCATTGATTTTGACAGCACTACTTGCATGTCAAATTTCAGCTCAATCCGACAATATTTAGGAGTAGTTATTCACTTTTTGGCGGAAACTTGGTTCCACGGGTCTTATGGTAAGCGGCAGCGAGCGAAGCGAGCTGCCAATAAATATTCATATATATCAAGTATAGACGTCCAGCCTCTGGCCCCTTTGCTTTTGGCTCAGTTCTTGCGGTTGGAACGTGACAGCGAGCCACGTTCCAGCCAATTAACTCATTACGTGAATTACTCATTAAGGGCTTGTTCTATGCAAAAAGTTTGATATACAGTCCCCCATTGATTTTGACAGCACTACTTGGATGTCGAATGTCAGCTCACTCCGACAATAATTAGGAATAGTTTACGCTAATTACTCATTTAGGGCTTGTTTTACGCAAAAAAATTCTTCCGGCGACCCCCATTGATTTTGACAGCACTACTTGCATGTCAAATTTCAGCTCAATCCGACAATAATTAGGAGTAGTTATTGACAGCGAGCTTCGCTCGCTGTCGCTTACCATAAGACCCGTGGAACCAAGTTTCCGCCAAAAAGTGTATAACTACTCCTAAATATCAAGTATAGACGTCCAGCCTCTGGCCCCTTTGCTTTTGGCTCAGTTTTTGCGGCTGGAACGTGACAGCGAGCCACGTTCCAGCCAATTAACTCATTATGTGAATTACTCATTAAGGGCTTGTTCTATGCAAAAAGTTTGTTCGACAGACCCCCGTTGATTTTGACAGCACTACTAGCATGTCGAATTTCAGCTCAATCCGACAATAATTAGGAGTAGTTTACGCTTATTACTCATTAAGGGCTTGTTTTACGCAAAATGTTTCTTCTGACGACCCCCATTGATTTTGACAGCACTACTTGCATGTCAAATTGCAGCTCAATCCGATAATATTTAGGAGTAGTTATACTTTTTGGCGGAAACTTGGTTCCACGGGTCTTATAAGAACATAAGAACATAAGAAAATAAGGAAGCTACAAGAGGCCGCGAGGCCTACACGTGGTAGTTCCTGTCACCTAACACTACCTACATCCACCTTTCATCCCCATCCATGAACCTATCCAGCTCCCCTTTAAAGCTCCCCAAAGACTCAGCACTAACTACCTGTCTACTGAGACCATTCCATTTATTCACCACCCTATTTGTGTACCAGTTTTTCCCTATTTCCTTTCTAAATCTACGCTTTTCCAGCTTGAATCCGTTACTTCTTGTTCTACCCTGGTTAAAAGCCGTAAGAACTTTTCCTACCTCTCCTTTATTAAATCCCTTTATCCACTTAAAAACTTCTATCAGATCGCCCCTTACTCTGCGTCTCTCGAGTGAGTGTAATTTTAATAACTTCAATCTCCTCTCATAACTAAAGTTACGCATCCCTTGTATCATTTTGGTCATCCTTCTCTGCACTTTTTCTAACAACACTATATCCATCCTGTAATATGTAGACCAAAACTGAACTGCATAGTCTAGGTGAGGCCTGACTAGAGCCAGATAAAGCTTTAGAATAACTTCCGCACTTCTACTTTTAACACTTCTGGTAATGAATCCTAATACTCTATTAGCTCTATTTCTGGCCTAAATACATTGTTTCCTAGGTCGGAGGTCTGGGCTCACCCTCACTCCAAGATCTTTTTCACCTTCTGATCTTTTCAGCGATACATTGCTTATGGTGTATCTATTACCAGGGTTTTTTCTACCAACATTCATAACGCTACATTTATCAATATTAGATTCCATCTGCCATCTGACTGCCCACTCGTTAAGTTTATTTAAGTCTCCCTGCAATATGTTTACGTCAGACTGTGATCCAATAATCCTACCTAACTTAGTATCATCAGCAAACTTGCTGATATCACTGCTAATCCCACTATCCAAGTCGTTGATGTAAATCAAAAATAGTAATGGGCCCAAAACAGACCCTTGTGGAACTCCACTTGTCACCAGTCCCCATTCAGATTTGGAACCATTAATTGTAACCCTTTGTTGCCTATTACTTAGCCAAGCTCTGATCCAATGAAGAACCTTCCCATCTATACCATGAGCCCTAACCTTATTTAAGAGTCGCTCGTGTGGTACTTTGTCAAATGCCTTACTAAAGTCCCGATATATTATATCATAATCCTTATCATTATCTGTCGTCTCATAAACTTTCCTATAAAAACTTATGGTAAGCGACAGCGAGCTTCGCTCGCTGTCAATTATCGGATTGAGCTGAAATTTGAAATGCAAGTACTGCTGTCAAAATCAATGGGGGTCGTCGGAAGAAACGTTTTGCGTAAAACAAGCCCTTTATGAGTGATAAGCGTAAACTACTTCTAATTATTGTTGGATTGAGCTGAAATTCGACATGCAAGTAGTGCTGTCAAAATCAACGGCGGTCTGTAACAAAACTTTTTGCATAGAACAAGCCCTTAATGAGTAATTCACGTAATGAGTTAATTGGCTGGAACGTGGCTCGCTGTCACGTTCCAGCCGCAAGAACTGAGCCAAAAGCAAAGTGGCCAGAGGCTGGACGTTTATACTTGATACACTTTTTGGCGGAAACTTGGTTCCACGGGTCTTATGGTAAGCGACAGCGAGCTTCGCTCGCTGTTAATAAGACCAGTGGAACCAAGTTTCCGCCAAAGAGTGTATAACTATTCCTAAATATTGTCAGATTGAGCTGAAATTTGACATGCAAGTAGTGCTGTCAAAATCAATGGGAGTCGTCGCAAGAAACTTTTTGCGTAAAACAAGCCCTTAATGAGTAATTAGCGTAAACTACTCCTCATTATTGTCGGATTGAGCTGAAATTCGACATGCAAGTAGTGCTGTCAAAATCAATGCTTATATAGCAAACGTTTTGCATAGAACAAGTCCTTAATGAGTAATTCACGTAATGAGTTAATTGGCTGGAACGTGGCTCGCTGTCACGTTCCAGCCGCTAGAACTGAGCCAAAAGCAAAGGGGCCAGAGGCTGGACGTCTATACTTGATTGGCAGCTCGCTTCGCTCGCTGCCGCTTACCATAAGACCCGTGGAACCAAGTTTCCGCCAAAAAGTGTATAACTACTCCTAAATATTGTCGGATTGAGCTGAAACTTGACATGCAAGTAGTGCTGTCAAAATCAATGGTGGTCGTCGGAATTTTTTTTTTGCGTAAAACAAGCCCTTAATGAGTAATTAGCGTAAACTACTCCTAATTATTGTCGGATTGAGCTGAAATTCGTCATCCCAGTAGTGCTGTCAAAATCAATGGGGGTCTGTGAAACACATTATTTGCGTAAAACAAGCCCTTAATGAGTAATTCACGTAATGAGTTAATTGGCTGGAATGTGGCTCGCTGCCACGTTCCAGCCGTAAGAACTGAGCCAAAAGCAAAGGGGCCAGAGGCTGGACGTCTATACTTGATACACTTTTTGGCGGAAACTTGGTTCCACGAGTCTTATGGTAAGCTGCAGCTCGCCTCGCTCGCTGCCAATTACTCATTAAGGGCTTGTTCTATGCAAAAAGTTTGTTATACAGACCCCATTGATTTTGACAGCACTACTTGCATGTCGAATTTCAGCTCAATCCGACAATAATTAGGAGTAGTTTACGCTAATTACTCATTAAGGGCTTGTTTTACGCAAAAAGTTTCTTGCGACGACCCCCATTGATTTTGACAGCACTACTTGCATGTCAACTTGCAGCTCAATCCGACAATATTTAGGAGTAGTTATACCCTTTTTGGCGGAAACTTGGTTCCACGGGTCTTATGGTAAGCGGCAGCGAGTGAAGCGAGCTGCCAATTAAGTATAGTAGTCCAGCCTCTGGCCCCTTTGCTTTTGGCTCAGTTCTTGCGGCTGGAACGTGACAGCGAGCCACGTTCCAGCCAATTAACTCATTACGTGAATTACTCATTAAGGGCTTGTTCTATGCAAAAAGTTTGTTTCACAGACCCCCATTGATTTTGACAGCACTACTTGCATGTCGAATTTCAGCTCAATCCGATAATAATTAGGAGTAGTTTACGCTAAGTACTCATTAAGGGCTTGTTTTACGCAAAAACATTCTTC
>JACEEZ010020941.1:56287-61077 GCA_016584305.1 Chionoecetes opilio
TGGGTGATGGGTGAGGGAATAGGTGGGGGGTGATGGGTAATGGGTGAGTGAATGGGTGTGTGGTGATGGGTAATGGGTGAGTGAATGGGTGGGGGGTGATGGGTAATGGGTGAGTGAATGGGTGTGTGGTGATGGGTAATGGGTGAGTGAATGGGTGGGGGGTGATGGGTAATGGGTGAGTGAATGGGTGTGTGGTGATGGGTAATGGGTGAGTGAATGGGTGGGGGTTGAGTGAATGGGTGGGGGGTGATGGGTAATGGGTGAGTGAATGGGTGTGTGGTGATGGGTATGGGTGAGTGAATGGGTGTGTGGTGATGGGTAATGGGTGAGGGAATGGGTGTGTGGTGATGGGTAATGGGTGAGTGAATGGGTGGGGGGTGATGGGTAATGGGTGAGTGAATGGGTGGGGGGTGATGGGTAATGGGTGAGTGAATGGGTGGAGGGCGATGGGTAATGGGTGAGTGAATGGGTGGGGGTGATGGGTAATGGGTGGGGGTGATGGGTAATGGGTGAGTGAATGGGTGTGTGGTGATGGGTAATGGGTGAGTGAATGGGTGGGGGGTGATGGGTAATGGGTGAGTGAATGGGTGGGGGGTGATGGGTAATGGGTAAGTGAATGGCTGTGTGGTGATGGGTAATGGGTGAGTGAATGGGTGTGTGGTGATGGGTAATGGGTGAGTGAATGGGTGGGGGGTGATGGGTAATGGGTGAGTGAATGGGTGGGGGGTGATGGGTAATGGGTGAGTGAATGGGTGGGGGTGATGGGTAATGGGTGAGTGAATGGGTGGGGGGAATACATACATTTCTACATCCATGATTTCAGGAAAGTTAGAAGGGGCTATCTGGAGAGTCCATGTTTGGTGGGCCGAAGGCCCACCAAACACAGGTGGTGGGCCGAAGGCCCACCAATAGCCCTCCGCAGGAGCTAGCCAAAAAGTCCGCCCGGAGGGCGGCTTTGCGGCTAGTAATATTAATAAAAGCGAAAGTGTGTGTGTCTGTGTGTGTGTGTGTGTGTGTGGTATAGGTTCCGCCCCCCGTGGCGGAATCCCATCATATACCACATTTTTGGAACCAGGTTGACCAGGGGAAGGTTTTAAGCCCACTTATAAGATGATCCGATCACTTTTTTTTCTTTTTTTTTAGCAGCCTATTAGCGATAATTGTGAAAAAAGTGGGTTGCAAGAATTCAGGAAGCCTTGATGTAGGGTGATGGGTAATGGGTGAGTGAATGGGTGGGGTGATGGGTAATGGGTGTGGGGTGATGGGTGAGTGAATGGGTGGGGGGTGATGGGTGATGGGTGAGGGAATAGATGGGGGGTGATGGGTAATGGGTGAGTGAATGGGTGTGTGGTGATTGGTAATGGGTGAGTGAATGGGTGGGGGGTGATGGGTAATGGGTGAGTGAATGGGTGGGGGGTGATTGGTAATGGATGAGTGAATGGGTTGGGGGTGATGTGAATGGGTTGGCGTTAATACATACATTTCTACATCCATGATTTCAGGAACTTTAGAAGGCACTATCTGGAGAGTCTGTGTTTGGTGGGCCGAAGGCCCACCAAACACAGGTGGTGGGCCGAAGGCCCACCAATAGCCCTCCGCAGGAGCTATCCAAAAAGTTCGCCCGGAGGGCGGCTTTGCGGGCGGCTAGTATATATATATATATATATATATATATATATATATATATATATATATATATATATATATATATATATATATATATATATATATATATATATATATATATATATATATCAATTTACCCATAACGTATAGTTATAACAGGGAAGACTCTTATGGCTCTTATGGGAGCTGTCATCCTGCTCACGCACTATTCATGACCTATGTACTATATGTGACAAGTCATGAATATTGAGATGCTTCAAATCTAAATGATGAACGCCGAGTATAAAATTGGATAAGTATCATCGATCGTCTAACCTCACGGGACATTATGGGAAAATCTGACGTTAAACAGAAGGAAGAAGGAAAATGTAGCCTGAAAGTCTATCAATCTCTGTAAATTAGGTTAGGTTAGGTTAAGGAAAAAAGATAACCGAAATGTATCAGAAAAATTATCAGCTTTACCTAAACCACTGAAAACATATACAACCAGAGGTGTTAAGTCTCAACCCATAGCAAATCGGATAAATAATAGAATTCCCACCATCTGTCAGATGTGCAGGGGGCTGTCCTGTACAGCAGGCCACTGGTGTCCTCTTCTGTTTCATTAAAGATACAAACATCTTGGGATGAAGACCATGTGCCATGCTCACATGTTGGTGCCTTCTTCACCACCTAAAAGGCTTTGATCTAAAGTTGCTCTGAAAAAGAAAACTAAGATTAGATTTTCATGATCCGATGCACTGTCATAAGTTTACATAACTCTTTGCAGATTTCTTATTTGTTCTATCGGCCAATAATCTTCACAAAAGAGATTGTTTCAACCTGCAAACACTCAATTACACCCTTACAATCAATATAGACCACAAATTTACAAAAACATATAATAGACCACAATACAAAGAATGTTGGTGCAAATCATAATGGATGAAAAGCTGTCTAAACTAGTTTATGATTACTTAAACTAGTTGCACTGCACAAATCCTGTGAAGTTGAGAGAGAAATGTTATTTAGTAATCCTTATAGTATCCTAAACTTTGGTCATTTATGACATTTATTATTTTTTTCCTACACCTATTTCTGCACTTCGGGGTTCGCATAAACTAAAATTTACACTCTAACCAAATCCATACGCAATGCATCTTTACCTAGAATTGAGATCAGGCACAGAGTTTTGTAAATATTACCCACTAACCTAACCAGGCACTGGTTGCGTAGCCTAACCTGAAGCAAGAGTAATGGGGAGATAACTGCAAAATGAGGCATTTCCGACAATTTTTAAAAAGACCATCATTCTTAACACATCGGAATACATAGGAATAGAACAATTTTAACCACATACTCAATTAATGGTTTGCAAGTACCAAATATCTTAGAAATACTGCTAATGGTCAGATTTACAAGTTGAGGACGTTTATAACTACGTGCCTTGTAATGTATTAAACTGCAGTAGAACCGAGGCAGTGTTGCTTCTTTAAATGAAGATGACAGTTAAAAGTAGTGACAACATTTCTAAAAATACTTTTTTAGACGTTTTGACTGGAAAAAAACCACTCTCCATTTGTAAAAGTATCAAATATAACCTAATGAAACCATTAAACTAACTTAACCTTACCTCAAACTAACCTAACTTATCCTTGCTCTTAAAAAAAAACCCCAACTTAGTCTTGCCCTTAAACTAACCTAGCCTACGAAAAAAATTATGTTTGCACAACATTTCATTGTTACTTTTACACTCGTTCTCACCTATAGAAACCTAGTAGAAAGGTGAAAAATACTTGAATCCAGACACAGTTATGTTCTAAATATTAGCCCAGTAGGGTCAGTACTGCTGTACCAAAGGCTACATCATACACCCATTCATCACAATCACCGGTAAAACTGCAGTTTAGTATGCAATATCCTCTACTGACCAAGCTATCTATCCTGCTAATGGCTATCCTGCCATTACTGGGTGGCTGCGCCCATCCAGACCCCCACCCCTGCTAGTTAACTAACCTAGACTGGGCATTGATTACTTATCCTATTATAACCTCGTTGGGAGGAGGGGGGGATTTCGCCCCTCCAGACCCCCTATGTGTTATATCTCATTTCCGTCGGGTTATAGGAATTAGAAATGCTGCAAATTGTCAGTTCTATAACTTGAGGACGGTTATAACTCGTGCCTTGTAATGCTTTAAACTGCATTACAGTAGAACCCAATCACCAAGTAAACATCTTCTCCACGAGCCTTATTACTTAACTCCCTGAAGCGGTACAATTCTAGAGTCCTTTCCCGCCCTTATTAGCGGAGTTTTTTTCCTCCAGACCTTCACAGATCACTTGTGATACCTCTAGCACGTAATTATAAAGGGGGGGAGATCTGCCCCTTCACCCTCCCTCCCCCCCTAAACGACCCCCCTGGACGCCTCAAAAATATAATATGGTAAATATTACTATTCTAACCTCACTATAACCTAGCCTAACCTCACTAACCTAGCCTAACCTCACTATAACCAAGCCTAACCTCACTAATAACCTCCTAGAAGGACCCCAAAATATTAATTACTAACCTAATGCTGGGGTCACACATTGGCGAATCGGCTGCGCGAATGTCTGCGAACAAAAAAATGGCCGATTCGTTCCGGATTCCCCGTCCGGAAATATCGAAGTCTAGGCTCTTGACAGAAATCGCCATTTTGAGCGAACCCCATCGCCATGTCCCTCGACCACCCCGCGTTCATTCGCCCTGCCAACGCAATCGTTGGAGATGAGGCGCAATATATTCGAGGGGAGGTCACAGCCTACGGCGATGTATCGCCCAACTTGCGATGGCGATGTATCGTAAGGTCGGCGAATCCACTACAATGTGTTGTCATTTAGGGCGATAATTTGCAATAGATTCTCGCATGCATTGCGATTGCCCTGCGTTCGTCTAGCGATAATTCGTAGACATTCGTGGGCACGTTGTGGGTGGGGCACGGTGGTATATATAGTGGGTGCCCACTACCTGGCTGTACAGTGCTCAAAATACCCCTTCAGCTGCTGCATTGCCATCATAGAGTACCTTATCTTATTACCGAAGACATTGTGGGGAGCCTGAATTCGTTAAGCTTTCTTTGTTATCAGACCACCTATACAGTCAGCCTGGTTGTCAAACCGTAGAAGACGAAGAACACCTTCGTACT
>JACEEZ010020941.1:62147-82147 GCA_016584305.1 Chionoecetes opilio
CTCCCTAATCTCTTCCTTTCCCTCCTATATTTTTTCTCTTCATTTCCTCTTCCTTCTCTCTTCCTCTCTTCTCTTCTCTTCTCTCTCCTCTTTTCCTCTACTCTTCTTTCCTTTCCCTTTCCGTCACTTCCTGCTTGCGTGACCTTGAAAGACGTCGTCTCTGTGGAGGCAAAGATCCGGAGCCTCTAATGCTGGGGTCACACATGGCGAATCGGCTGCGCGAATGTCTGCGAACAAAAAATGGCCGATCCGTTCCGGGATTCCCGTCCGGAAATGGCGAAGTCTAGGCTCTTGACAGAAATCGCCTTTTTGAGCGAACCCCATCGCCATGCCCTCGACCACCCCGCGTTCATTCGCCCTGCCAACGCAATCGTTGGAGATGAGGCGCAATATATTCGAGGGAAGGTCACACCCTACGGCAAAGGTATCGCCCAACTTGCGATGGCGATGTATCGTAAGGTCGGCGAATCCACTACAATGTGTTGTCATTTAGGGCGATAATTTGCAATAGATTCTCGCATGCATTGCGAATGCCCTGCGTTCGTTACCCGATAATTCGTAGACATTCGTGGGAAAGTTGCGGGTGGGTCACGGTGGTAATATAGGGGTGCCCACTACCTGGCTGTACAGTGCTCAAAATCCCCCTTTCAGCTGCTGCTTTCCCCATCATGGAGTACCTTAATCTTATTACCGAAGACATTGTGGAGGAGCCTGAATTCGTTAAAGCTTTTCTTTGTTATCAAAGGAAGCCACCTAATGACCATGGTCAGGCTCTGGTTGCACCTCAAAAACCGTAGGAAGAGAAGGAAGCCCCGAAGTGTCTGGGTACGCCCCTACCTAACCCGTCGTGCTCCCATGGGCATCATGAGAATCTCATGCGTGAACTGGCAGAACAAGATCCCCTACTCTATAGAAACTTCACCCGTCTGGATGCTGACCTTTTCAATCAAATTGTTGAACGTGTACGACCCCACTTTGAGAAATCAAGAAACGTTCTGGAGGGGAGACATTGGAGGCCTGCCTCTACGTGTTGCAATAACCCTCAGATTCCTAGCGACCGGGAATTCATACAAGAGTCTCGGGTATGCCTTTCGCGTTGTTCCAACACCATCTCCCTACTTGTACTGAGACCTCCCGAGCCATTGTAGCAGCATATGGGGATGAGGTCATGCAGATGCCTGACACACCGAGGGCTGGAAGGAATTTGCCCGTGGGTTTTCATGAGCGTTGGGTTTTTCCCCAATCCCCTGGGGGCTATAGATGGGAAGCCATCCGCTTTAAAAAAATCCACCCTTCAGTGGGCCCCACTATTACAACTACAAGAAGTACTTCTCAATGATCCTGCTTGCTGGGGTTTGATTATGACTACAAGTTCATGTTCATGGATGTCGGAGCTGTGGGGTCAGAGTCGGATGGGGGTGTCTTTGCACAGTCTAAGTTGTCATGAACTTTTGAAAATCAAGAAAACCCAAACCCTTTCCTCCTGCAGAACCACTACCAGGAGACCCCACTGCACACCCTGTAAGCTACTTCCTCGTGGGAGATGATGCTTTCTCTCTCCGCAACGGATGATGAAGCCAACCCCAATATAAACCTGACTAAACCCGAGAGGATATATAACTACAGATCAGCAGGGCACGTCCCAGTTGTGGAGAATGCCTTTGGCATTTGGCTAAACAGGTGAGTGTATTTTATATTTCTGTTTCTGTTCAATAAATTTATATGAATACTTATGTCTTTAAGGGTGAAGGCTGGCTGTATTTTTTATGGATAATGAATAATGGGTTAGTTTTAAAAAAATTTTACTGATTTAAATTTGGGATAAATACCTAGTTACGTTGTAGAGTGTTTTTGAGGTTAAAAATTGAGGCCTCCTGAAGAAGAGCCCTCTTGGTGGTTTATATTCTCATTCTTGGGTATTTTGACCATGGGGGGTGGGGTGGGGGCACGTGTATCAGGTGGCGAGGGACGTCCGGGAAGCGCAGTGGCTGGGTGAGAATGAAAGAGAGCGTCGCCCGTCGCTGTACTTAGGGGGGAGAGAGCTGCGCATGCGTGAAGATGGGGTCGTTGCCACATGTTTGTACCCGCAGTTGCCAGATACACCCGCGCAACATCGCCATTATTGGCGTTCCTATGGCGATAGAACGCAATAGGGACGCTATTTTATCGCAGGTGAGAGCGAATCACGTACGACCTTCCCGCAAATCAACTGCGATAATTCGCCATAACCCGATTCTCCGAGGCTGACTGGCGAAAGTTTTGAAATTTTCAAAAGTTTCGCGCGGTCTGGCAACCCCCTGAGATGGCGCGCCAGACCGCGCGTCACCCTCTCGAACCTAGGAGAAGGCAAGCGAATGCGTGGGCGAATTCCTGGCGTTTTGATCGTAACGGACGGAGAAGCGGCCATTTTTGGGCTTCGCGGCCATTCGCGCAGCCGATTCGCCAATGTGTAACCCCAGCATAATTCTTTTGGCGGGCTGCGTGAGCGGTGGTGCCACAATTTATAGAACATTATACGTAACTAAGTTTTGCAATATCAAAATAATGCTGTTTCCAAGGTCTGTTTTAAAATATATTTATTATCAGTGATTCTGAAAGACAATATTGGTAATGGAAGACATACATGATGTGTTCCGCTTTTTGAAGGCGGAACAGCGGTAACGCTGCTTGAATGTCAGCTCGACCACCACCACTACCTATATGGTATATTTTCCTGCGTTATTTCTCGTGTTCTCTAGTTCTAACCCTCTCACGTGCCCCTCTAGTAGCTACTATATACCATCCTTCCTACAGCATCACGCTACGCCACCAACGTCACGATAACAAGACGCACGTAGCAAATACGTGCACCATGGTCTGAACCGGGCTTAAATATGAACAGTGAAATATCCAGTGTCTAAACTACCCTAACCGAATAAAAAAACGAATAAATAAGGAAATGGTTCTCCTACACGTACGTACCTTGCACTCCTGGTAGCTGATGTGGTGGATCTCGCCATCTTGTCTCCTTTGGGCTGGAGATACGAGGGATGGCTGGGGAAACGGACTGGGATTGCGCATGGTTTGAGTGCAGGGCGCTTCCTAGGCTGGCCAGTGGTAACGTTGACAAGCTTGAAATCTTCCTCCTTAAAGTGCAGGCCGCAGACAAAAGCCTTGTCAATGTTAAAATCTTTCGTGTGGCGCGAAATTCTCTTTATCCAACTTTTCCTCACTGTAGGGAACGTATCATTGTGCTTTGGTATAGAAAAAACACTTCTGTACTTAGAATCTCCCACCTGAGATGTTCTGGAGGTATAATTTGTCTTGCAGCCCACGACACAACACTTATAAACCATTGTTAAGAGTGCACGTTAATCCGCGGGCGGTCTATACAACACTGGCCCACGAGGGTTTGAAATACGGCGCTGCAGGCTGCCGGCAGCAAAATTGTCGTACCGGAAGGCCACAATGATTATTGTATTAAACTATGGAAATAATATCATATCTTAAGAATATCAATGCTCATACCTTCATTGTACCGTAAATATTCTTTTTTGTTAAAGAAAATGTATCATATCTGTTGTAGGGATGATTTAAAGAAATGGCCTACTACGCGACGAATGATCGGGAAAATGTGATCAGTATACCCTCAAGAGTATAGTCCTCTATGTATATATATATATATATATATATATATATATATATATATATATATATATATATATATATATATATATATATATATATATATATATATATATATATATATATATATATATATATATATATATATATATATATATATATATATATATTTATATATATATTTGTTTATTTATATATATATATATATATATATATTATATTTATGTATATATATATATATATATATATATATATATATATATATATATATATATATATATATATATATTTCTATATATATATTTAGAGAGAGAGAGAGAGAGAGAGAGAGAGAGAGAGAGAGAGAGAGAGAGAGAGAGAGAGAGAGAGAGAGAGAGAGAGAGAGAGAGAGAAGGAAATAATTATAAAGGTTTTTTGGTTACTCTCATATCTCTCACTCATCTCTCTTTCACTTATATCTCTCTCTCTCTCTTTCACGGAGAGAGAGAGAGAGAGAGAGAGAGAGAGAGAGAGAGAGAGAGAGAGAGAGAGAGAGAGTAATTTATTTAGTTAACCTTAATGTTTGCATGGTACTATTGTATGTATCAGAAAACGAAATATGTCAATGGAAAGCTAATAAAATTCTGCTTCTATTGATATCTGCCATCTTATAAGCTGTCCCACAAAGTTATACATGACGACGAGTTTTAAGTGAATGTTAAGTTCATCATATTTCTTCAGTCTCATAATGACCTTTATTTAATGTGTTTTACTATGTTTTATGTGATAATCTTATAGAACAAGCATTTCCGAAGATAACAGTCTATCCTTTATACATGTATAACATGATATACTGCGGGGTAATGCCTTGAGAACTTCCCCGGGTCTAGAGTGAACGAAGAGGCCTTGGCGCCAAGATGGCGCCCAGTAGCGTTTAACATAGGGCCTATGAATGGCGTTACCCTCTATATATAGATACCCTAGTTGGCCCCAGCAGCTACGGCAGCCAGTGGAATCTAATTTATTCTCCTGGAGGTCTCTCGCTCGTTCGTCGTGGGCTCTGAATTTCATCGGTCTGTGGTTGCGGCAGTGGTCAGAGTTATAGAGAATCACATGAAAACACACACTACACTGAACCCAATTTTCAATCCAGAAGGTCTATCCGAGGGCAATACAGCGATTTGAGCGAGGAAAAAAATGCAGTGTTATTTATAATTCCCAGCACAGTTACATAATATACAATTACACATGTTGGCAAAATGTTCGCGTTGCACAGTGATATGTCAATATGTTTATTGCGGCTTAAATGGTCAGGAGGTGTAGCCTTCTACTGTCAATCCCACGCTTGTAAATCGTGATTGTATTCGCTTTCTATATATTTTCAGTGTTTTGAACTTAAATGTAGTAGTGTGTATATATATAGCAATTCACGGTGACATTTACGTACATAATATAATAGTGAAATTTATCCAATATAACTGTCCTAGACATAATTGTTGTTGATATGTGTGTGAATTCACGGTGAGGATGTACTGCGTAGATAATGTGCTAAAAAATATTGTCTGATATTACTGGTCTTGACAAAGTTGTTTATGTATTTTTAATGTCCCGGTACGTATGTACAGTATGGTATGTCCAATGTATGTATTTTAATTTGGTTCCCGTATTATAGGATGGGTATAGCATTGTTAGAATCAATGCAGAGAAGGATGCCCAAAATGATAAAGAGGATGCGTAACTTTAAGTATGAGAGGAGATTGAAGCTATTAAATTTACACTCACTCGAGAGGCGTAGAGTAAGGGGCGATCTGATCTGAAGATTTTAAGTGGTTAAAGGGATATATAAAGGTGATGTAGGAAAAATTCTTACGGTTAATTAATAATCGGTAGAACAAGAAGTAACGGATTCAAACTGGAAAAATGTAGAATTAAAAATGAAATAAGGATAAACTAGTTCACAAAATGGTAGTAGATGATTGGAATGGACTCAGTCATCTGGTTATACAAAATAAATAAAAATAAAAAAATAAAAATAAAACACCTATGTTCATTTTTTTTAATGAAGGGGTAGATTGTGTCCTTAACAAAGATAAAATGTAAACCAAGTAAACACATTTAAAAGCAAAATAACTAAGGAAAACGCAGTAACAGCCAGCGGCACCTTGACCTCCATAGGCTTGTAAAAAACCTTATCGGAGATTGTGGTCGTTTTTCTTAGATTACGTATATTGCGTTATTGCGCCATGGCGATGGGGAGCTTGTTGATCTCTCTCTAGTTATGTTATTGATAAAAGAATAATTCAGTTCAGTCTAGTTGTACGTACAGTTTACCGATAAAGTCTAGGGTAATCGATTCCACTGATTCGATTTTTTCCACTTCTTTTCATCCAAGTAGTGTTCCAAGCACTTTTCAAATAATTTAGACCCATATTTTATTATACAAGAAAATATGGCAACATATTTTTTCATTAAGATATATGAATTTTCCCATTCGCATATATATATCTATCTATCTATCTATCTATCTATCTATCTATCTATCTATCTATATATATATATATATATATATATATATATATATATATATATATATATATATATATATATATATATATATATATATTATGTTGATTTTTCAGGGTGGCAAAGACACTCGTCATTCTTGGGGTTCTTTATGTGCGTGCAACGCAGGGGCGTAGTTAGGCCTGGGCATTGGGGGCTGTAGCCCCGAATGTTTTTTTAATAGCCCCGGATCTCAAATACCTTTTTATATTTTTTTAAATTTATTATTATATTTTTTTTCTCACTGAAATAAGATAAGCTCTGACTGGGGCCAACATTTTTTTTTTTTTTTTTTTTTTTTTTTTTTACATTTTGTGCCAATAGCGCCTGTAGGCAGTGGTGACCCAGGGCTCGGATATTAGGCTCTGGAGGTTCACTTGAGGGTTCTGATGGTTGGTCCTCGCCCGTTGGTGGCGCAGGCAGGTTTCTTATAGTGACGCCTGTGAGGCTCATGCCGCCCCCCTGTGTCCTCCGATGCACTCGAAGGTAGAGTTGATAGGCAGGGCATGTGGGTGTTCTTAGGCCACTCGACGGTGCAGAAAGGTTTTGGGTTTCTTCGGGGATCGAACTCGGGTCACCGAGAACGCCAATCGGAGACTCTAACCACTCCGCTACCCCCTCCCCAATTTTACATAATTTAAATTAGTGTAAAAAACAAGATATTTGGTTAGATGTTACTTAGCGTATGCTGATGACATCCTTTTTCTGAGCAGGACATGAGAGAGGTGGAGAGAACAGAGGAAATGAGGAGTGCATGACAGAGGAGACACCAAAAGACCTTTTGGAGAGGTAAAGAAGAGAATATCAAATGGACAAGACACACCGTTAACAGAAGTGCATTTTTTTCCAAGTGCATTTTTTTGTGTGTCCTTGGCCAGTCCTTTGTGATGTAAAAATATAAATAAAGTAGTAAATATAAGACCGAGGTTGGTCAGATTTCAGTATTGAACAAAGCATTAGGAATATACAATTTATATGACTGCTTCATCACGCCAAAGCTCTATTTTTCTTAGTGCTTTACTCCTACTGATGAAAATAAAAATAATAACGAAGTTGAACCCCAACTCAGATTGTCTTCATTATATTTTTATTTAATTTTCGAAAGTTATCTTAAGCAAATTACCGGAGCCTTTTGGTAGAGCATAGTGTCTCACATCTTATATTCATTATACTCGTAAATAAATTGAAAATTATCCTGTAAAAATTTTAAGATCTCTTGGCTGGGCTAAGCCCCCAATGGTTCAAGATCCTAAATACGCCCCTGTCTGTATATATATATATATATATATATAAAACATCTTCCACGTGCTGCTGAAGAAGGGTTCTTAAACCCGAAATCGCGATACAGCAAAAATGACAAGCTACGGCGAAGTCATAAAAGGGATTACAAAAGAGAATAAGACACTCTTAAGACAAAGAGAAAATATCTTTAAAAAGATAATTAATGCTGAACTAGCTATCACTTTTAACGAGATCTGTCTCAGAGAAAATCTCCTGCCCGTATATACTCTACATATATATATATATATATATATATATATATATATATATATATATATATATATATATATATATTATATATATATATATATATATATATATACGTATATACATATATACATATATATATATATATATATATATATATATATATATATATATATATATGTATATATAAATATATACATATACATATATATATATATATATATATATATATATATATATATATATATATATATATTTATATACATACATATATATATATATATATATATTATACTATATATATATATATATATGCATATATATATATACTATATATATCCCCGTATACTCTTCAAGGTTACATAACGTCAAAGGGCCAAAGTGAGTGCTGGGTGATGGGTGTTGGTGGAGGCGTCCGGAATATTGGCTGTTCAGATATGGCAACCCTAATATTGTTTGAACTTCTTTTTTTTATTGTTTGAACTTCTCCTCACTCCTTCCTCTCACTACACACCTGCCTTCACCTCCTCATTCCTACAATATAAATATTACCACTGCAAGGCAATACTTTATCAACACACTAGGAAGTAATTGGTTGTATCCCTCCACAGCCCACCTTGACCAGCACTTGGTAGTCACTGCACATGCCAGGTATAAACTATGTGCTGCATGGCTAATTTAGGGTTTTCCGACACACCTTGGCTTGTTTTATTCATTCAGTCACCACGCACGGGATGCAGTTGCCACACACACTATCATGTATTCCCCGCACGCACAAACACTGCGCTGTAACCTTGGTATACACTGCGCAATCATCACCACCTGGGCATCGAGAACATAATCTCTATTCCAATCATATTCCTACACTTAATACATTACTGCTCAATACAAGAATTCATTAATATTTTCCGAGTAATAAGAAATCATAATCCAATCATGTGCACTCCCCGCACCGTTTCACTCTTTTTCTATAACCTCTTCACTTTTTTATGCTTTGCCATAGTGCCATGTGACCTCTGATGTCTGGCACATTTCCACCTTTTTGGCATTAAATCAATCAATCAATCCAATATCACTCCCACGCAATATCAGCTCCAGTGGCGGCTCGTGGCATAGGGCTGCAGAGCTGCAGCACCCCCGGACATTCACTGCCAGGTGTATGATTCCCCTAGAAACAACATAATTAATTCACTACTAACAAATATATGACAATAAAAAGTCATTATATGTTATTTAATTATTTTCAATACGTTACTAAGTGAATTTTCATTACGTAAAACCAGACCAAAATTTAAGTTACTTTCATATTTGCTGTACGATTCATGTCTGCGCCGCTGCCGCGCCACTTGCGAACACAGTGAGCTGCGGTCAAGGCAGCTAAGTCTCGTCCCTCTCATGTTTACAGTGCGTGTGGACGGTGTGGTGATAGTGTTTTCTTTAATTACCCTATGACTATGGGAAATCGAGTGAAGTATTTGCAAAACATCAACTTATCCCAGCTGACTTTAAATGAAAAGACTGATATCAAGCGGTACCGACTTTATTTTCAAGTAATACTGTAATTATACCATCACCTCAGCCATCCCTTCTACTACCACCCCCACCATCCCTTCTACCACCACCACCACTACTACCATGCCCTGAAATGGGCCGTAAACCTCCACTACAACTCATACCTGAGTTTGGTCAAATTAATGTATCCTACTGTTGTGTGAAGCTTGCAGTCCCTCCATTTTATTTCATCACGAGCCGCCACTGATCAGTTCCACAAAATCTCTAAATTCTGGTTGTCACATTATCACTCTTCATTATATTCACCTCATTTTCAGCCCCTGCCATACGCATACCATTCATACGTCTCTATAACACGTCTTTCACCCACGCAAACGTCATCGAACACCCACACAACAGTGATGAAGACGTGTGTCGTGTGAGCCGCGGAACTCAAGTAGCAGGGCGGTCAAGCGGCCCACACAGCAGTGCCAGGTGAGATAGAACATTCATCACACGGATACTAACTGCCACCATTCACAAGATAAGCCTTCGTAGAGCCCACACTCAAGCCTTATATATATATATATATATATATATATATATATAAGTTGAATATGGTGGTGAGAAGAAAGACGGATGAAATACAAGTACTTTATTACTCTTGCATTACATCTTTACATCTTCACAACTTCCAAGTTTGCAAATCAAGCAAAATACATGGATACACACACACACACACATTGTTACCAGGGTCGGAGTCTGTAGTCGTGGTGGTGAGGGTAGTGGTTATTAGGGTGACGATGAAAGGACTTAGTGACAGGAGTGGTCGTGGATTTGTCGTGATCATCATCTTCCTTCTCTTCTTCATCCTCCTCAAAATCATCCTGGAGGTTCTTGAAGTAGCTGAAGATACTGACGGGGCAGCGTTGGCTGTAGGATTCGTGGCAGGAGTCTGGGTGGTCAGCATCGCCTGTCTCCTGAGCCTTCATGTACTCCTGCAGGATCCCACGTCCATCCTCTTGCGGCCTGCGGGTGTGTGGAGAGAGTGACAGTGGTGGGGCGGGAGTGTGAAGAGAGTGACAGTGGTGGCACTGGCGGGAGTGTGGAGAGATTGACAGTGGTGGCACTGGCGGGAATGTGGTGGAGGACCAGTGGTGGGGTGGCACTTGGGGGATGGTGGGAATGTGGTGGAGGACCAGTGGTGGGGTGGCACTGGGGAGATGGTGGGGCGGGGAGCAGAGGCAGCTATGGAAGGGGAGGACTGAGACAAGACGGGGAGAAACACTGGTGGTAAAGAAGAGTCGTGATGGAGAGTCGTGAACTCGTAGTACAGTAGTACACACACATATGCACACACGCATCTGCTGGCTTAATGGATAACATCGCTGCACGTCACTCTGTGGTACCGCGTTCCTGCCCCGCTCAATGCTCGAGATATTTCGCTGACAAAGCGAGCAGTTACTGTCCCCTTTTAAGTAAGGGAATCGGGTGTGTGAGGTCCTATGAACTCTAAGTTCACTACCGGGAGGGTGCTAGCTGGTGATCACAAGTCCTGAGCGTGATCAAGACCATGATTAACACACACTGCCATAATACACAGTATTATGCCCTACTGCCTTTATGCAGCGGTAACGTCCTGATTCAGCTGCTTCAGTTCGATGCTCGCTCAGGCCTCTAAGTCTTTTTTCCCTGAGGAAGCGATCGGCCACATGGGGTGTGTAGTGTGTAAGGTCCAAGCTTTACCCAAAGATCGGTGTCTATGAGTTCTAAGTTCTCTCCAGGAGCGGTAATAGCTGGAGATCATTAGTCTACCACGTGCTCAAAACCATGGGTGAATAACACCAATTGCAAGAAAAGCACTATGGAGAGGGTGTGAATTATCTTTCATTATTATTTCCATTGACCATAACGACGCGGGAGAGTTGGTCTAGGGGTGGCTGTGGCTGTCTTGTCCAAGGAAGTTGCCTATACAACCTCCTTGGTCGTGTCAGGCTGGAGGCGCTCGAGGGATCGTTGGGATAAGAATGAAGGAGAGAAAAAAAAAGAGAATAAGGATAGACATCACAAATACCATGAGCAATCTCAAACTAATAATAATTCATTTTTACACATGCAAACATTTTGCACGAGTAGATATTCAGCCTAGAGGCAAAGCTTTAAGGTAGATGTCCGCGGGAGAGATAATTCTTTAGCTTTCAAGCTCACTCCCTGCCTCAATGTAAATCTATTTAAATATGTATTTGCCTACTTTTGTGATTGTTTGAATAAAATGAATACGAAGAAAGGAAAGAAAAGAAGAATAAGAAAATATAAGGAAGAGACAAAAACGGTCAAATGAATGAAATAAGGAAAGCCACGCTCAATTGAGATAAGGAGAGGCCAAATAAGACCATAAACGAAGGAACCATCTAAATCAGATAACGATGCAGCTGATTAAAACAGAAATAGACTTAAACTCAACAGATACGGAGCAGTAGAAACCATAAACAGGCTGGCCTTTTGTTTGTTTTGTTTGCAGGCGTTACCTGCAACTACATTACACAAAAAACCGACCTTATGACGAAAGTAAAGGGAACAGGCTCTTCATATACAAATATTGGATATAAGGCACTGACGACCATGATAGGAGGACAGAGACGTAAACACATACAGGAAGAGAGAGAGAGAGAGAGAGAGAGAGAGAGAGAGAGAGAGAGAGAGAGAGAGAGAGAGAGAGAGAGAGAGAGAGAGAGAGAGAGAGAGAGAGAGAGAGAGAGAGAGAGAGAGAGAGAGAGATTCACAACCACGAAAACCACGACGACAACGAAAATTATCTTACATTTAGAATACATCATCATACCATATGAATATTCGTAGTATAAATAATTTCCGCTGTATCTAGCTATTACACGTCCTACAATGTATATTACCTGAAAGTTAAACGGATTTACACGCACTCACGTAAAGAGAAGAGTCATCAGCTGCCCTACGATAGTCCATTCCTGTATCGGGTGTTTCCTCAACTCACAAATAAACCTTAACACACACGCTTGCCCGTCCAGACCGTGGGTGGCAGACAGGCGATCTTCAGCAGCGTGGTACATAGCGGCTTGGTCGTCAGCGTAGGTTCTGCAGAAGACGATGAAGGAGAAAGAACAGAAAGAGGCTGATGTAGTATTTGTCAAGAGGAAGCGTGTCTGAGTAGATAAAGCATTAATAATAACATGTCAATAACCTTCCCCGGCCGCATATTCCCGTTCTCTGGAATAGTATGTAGTATGAAGATGTCTCAAGCCAATCACCGTTGTTCAACCTCGTGAGGTCACATGGGGGTGGAGCTTTAAGTGATCGCTGGATTATAATCTGTATGTTTTATTTGAAATTAGACTAATCATATTGTTTAATTCAGCCTAACCTAACCTAACCTAACCCAATTTAATCTAACCTATACTAAATTAATAATGTTAAATGAAAGATTATAGCCCGATAATCACTTAAGCTTCACCCCTATGTGACGTCACGAGCTTGGACAACTGTGCTAGAGACATTCCCATACCACATACTATTCCAGGGAGCGGAAATATGATTCCCGGCCTGCACACCCACCTGGAGGTCGAGTACTGCTCAAGGAGGGCGTCGAGGATGAAGGTGACTGCCACGGAGGCATAGGGCAGCAGGCGACGGGTAGGTGTGCCGCTGTTGTTGGTAAGAATAGGAACGCCGAAAAGATTGTTAATGGTGAGGGTCGGTAGTGTGAAGAGGCCTGGGTTGGCGGCTCCCATGGCTTGTGTGTAGAGGTCGTGGCGAGTGGTGATGCTAAGGATGCTAAGGTAAAGATCGACGTTTGAGTGAAATTAACAGAAAGATGCGATGATATACAAATACTCGAGTGATGAAGATGTTTATGGAAATAGTAGATAGTATGATTTTATTCTTATATAGGTTAGGAATAATGTGACGAGTGTCTGCGATTCCTTTTCCTCTTCGTCCTTTATCAACCTGAAATCCGAAGAATAGAGAAATGGTAACATATAATGGGCTAGAAATCTGCATGTCTAAACACACGACATATAAATAAAACGTAATTCTAATTTGAGATAAAAACACAAAAACTATATCAATGCGAACGAAACAAGGGGGCTACCTACCGATGAAATTTGTGTTGTGTTTGATATTGTTACTACTACTACTACTACTACTACTACTACTACTACTACTACTACTACTACTACTACTACTACTACTACTATTACTAATATTACTACTACTTTACTACTACTACTATTATTATTATTACCACTACTACTACTACTATTACTACTTTACTACTACTACTACTACTACTAATATTACTACTACTGCTATTACTACTACTACTACTATTACTACTACTATTACGGTTACCACCACCAAAGCCAAGGAGAATTCCTTTAGCCTTGACCATATACTACTACTGCTACTTTATTACCAGCAGAGCTATATTCTAAGCGACAACCGTAACATCAGAGATAAAAACAACTCTAATGTCGATGATTTAAAAAAAATAATAAAAAAAAATGCAATGATGATTAATCGGAGTCGCGGAAATTTGTTTGCCCCTCCTGTGTCCACCTTGTGAGAAAGACCAATATTAGTCGCTAGTTGGGAATGAGTTTTATATTTATAGTTGTAGTAGCTGAACTAACCTCATCAGCTTTCCGCGATCCTTCCTCTTATTTACTTCCTCAGCAATACGTAAGGCCGTATTCTCCAATCCAGGTCAAACCTCGCCAAACCAATCCATGCAGGGCACAGGGCAGATTAGGAGGAGAGAAATGCCAAGAGACGGGCGGGGAGATGTGTGCAGGACAGGGCGGGCACGACAACTGAGTGCGTGGGTGTTGAAGACTGCACTGTGGGAGAGGAGACACCATGCCCACCCGAGCAGAACAGAAGGAGGAGTGTTTTAAAAAGGAAAGATGGAGGAAGATACGTAGATAGAGAAAGAGTGATGAAAATAGAAAGGCAGCCACCTCCCTTCCTTCAGTAACTCAGGTATGAAAGCGAATGATTTAGAGAAGGAGGAGGAGGAGGAACGGAGGCAATGGTGAGATGTGGGAAAAAAGTAATTAAATGTTTCGCTTTTGTTTCACACCACATTTTCATCCTCTTTCACCTCCTCCTCTTGCTCCTCTTTCAGCGTCTTTTCTTTCGTATGCATCTGTCTTTATTTCTATTTTACCACTTCCTCCTTCTCTATGTGTGTAGTGGTTGAGAGAGAGAGAGAGAGAGAGAGAGAGAGAGAGAGAGAGAGAGAGAGAGAGAGAGAGAGAGAGAGAGAGAGAGAGAGAGAGAGAGAGAGAGAGAGAGAGAGAGAGAGAGAGAGATTTCCTATGTTCTCTCTTTCTCTCGCCCTCTCTTTCTCTCTCTCGCCCTCTCTTTCTCTCTCGCCCTCTCTTTCTCTCTCACTCTCTTTAGTGTAGGAGATAGCAGAAAAATCGTGCAAATGATGATACAAGCATCAAACTTGGCACACTTGTTCTCCAAGTGATACTAATCAAATCTGCCTGATTGGCCAATTTAAAATCCAAGATGGCGGCCATTTCTTTGAAAATCACATTTTCATTAATATCTCAGTAACCATAAACGTAAGGACAAAATGGTATGGAACATAAGAAATGCAGCCCTTGACTGCCGTCCAGGGGTATACGCGGAAGTAAAAATCATGCATAAATAAGGCCACAAATCAATGTTCTCGAAAATATTTAAAAAAATTCCCGTTCCACAAATATTCATCATTGGGGAAATTACATCGAATAGCAATTATTTACACCGTCATTATACACAATTATTACTGAGATCATTTTCACGTATATATGTAAATAAAAAATATCATACTTTCTGGCTGCAAAACTCCTCAAAATTTTGGCCTCGTTTGGTTTTTGGCATTTGTCGACAAAACTATTGATCTAAGAAGAAATAGGACACATATAAATTCTGTCCAGTTTGACGAGATCTACTGAATGGCATAATCCGTTTAGTCCTAACATGTCACGTTCACGAGATATATTGTTGTTGTTGTTTTTTTCGAAAACATTGATTTGTGGCCTTATTTATGCATGATTTTTACTTCCGCGTATACCCCTGGACGGCCGTCAAGAGCTGCATTTTTTATGTTCCATACCATTTTGTCCTAACGTTTATGGTTACTGAGATATTAATGAAAATGTAATTTTAAAAAAAATGGCCGCCATCTTGGATTATTAATTGGCCAATCGGGCAGATTTGATTAGTATCACTTGGAGAACAAGTGTGCCAAATTTGATGCTTGTATCATCATTTGCACGATTCCTCTCAAAAATTGCTGTTATCTGCCCCACTACTTATTCGCAGCATCTGAGACGGCCTCTTCTAATGACACTGGTAAATAGCTTTGGTACACCCTTTTATATGCAATCTGTACCAGTATATAATGTAATTTAAGTATAGTGCTACTTTGTGAAGGTAGCGGTAGTACTTACACTGACTTTAGGACCACTACCGTCTTCATTATTACCTTTACATTCTGAACTTTTCACTGCCTTGAACGTGGTTCCTATGTTACTATTACTGTTAATACTACTACTGCTACTTCTCATCCTACTACCAACTTCCTGGTACGTACGTATAGGAGGTAAAGGATAATAATAGGAGGAAGTGAAGGAAGAAAAAAAAAGGAAGATGGAGGAGAGTGGGGGTTAACAACGACAATGGCGGGTAGAACGAGGAGGAGGAGGACGACAAGAAGATGATGACGGTGACAACTGTAATACGTGTTGACATAGGGATAGTCGAAAGGCGAGGCTAGGATGTATTTTGTCCTGTGTGTGTCGCGAGAAGGGTGACTTGAGTACACACAAAGATGACAGCCGTTTAGGAGTGCTTTTGTGTGTCTCCGTTATTTCATGTGTGGAGGGGCAGGGGGAGGTAGATGCGTGTGTGTGTGTGTGTGTGTGTGTGTGTGTGTGTGTGTGTGTGTGTTATTCACCCATGGTCTTGTCCACGCGTGTCGGACTCGCGATAGCCAGCTTCACCCTCTCGGTGCGAGCTTGGAGCTCATTATTACCGATCTTTGGGTAATGCTGGGACCTCACACACCACACACACCCATCCCCTTGCTCAAGGGGGACAGTAGCTGCCCGAATTTGTCTGTGAAAAATCTCCGGGAACAGTGAGGACTCGAACCGACAACCACAGGAATGGCAGGCCATCGCGCTATCCACCTGAGCATTATGGTGGTGTGTGTGTGTGTGACGTGAGTGTGTGTGTGTGTGTGTGTGTGACGTGTGTGTGTATGTGTGGGATGATGGGGTGGAGGCAGCATTTTAAAAAGATAATTAATTTGTTCTTACAACAATTATTAAAAGCAACCTGTTTGTTACCTGGGAAATAGTTGGATGTTATGATTATTTTTGTTATTATTCATCACTACCAAAACCAAAAACACCTCCACCACCGCCAATAACAACAACCACAACAACAACAACTATTACTGCTTTTACTGCAGTCACAACAAAGCCCCGCCCTAGATTTGAAATTATGACAAGAGTGAAAGTTCCAAGTGACTCCATTCATTTCTTGTTCTATGGAAACGAAAGCACTTCCTCTCTCTCTCTCTCTCTCTCTCTCTCTCTCTCTCTCTCTCTCTCTCTCTCTCTCTCTCTCTCTCTCTCTCTCTCTCTCTCTCTCTCTCTCTCTCTCTCTCTCTCTCTCTCTCTCTCTCTCTCTGGCCTTTAGTTCGGTCCTGGTGGAAAGAGAGAGAGAGAGAGAGAGAGAGAGAGAGAGAGAGAGAGAGAGAGAGAGAGAGAGAGAGAGAGAGAGAGTGGGGGGGGCAGGGAGTGCTGGTGCACCACGGTGGTGAAAGATATAACTGCAGTGTCATCTGCTATTATACATAAGCGACAAAGAATGAGTGTGTGTGTGTGTGTGTGTGTGTGTGTGTGTGTGTGTGTGTGTGTGTGTGTGTGTGTGTGTGTGTGTGTGTGTGTGTGTGTGTGTGTGTGTGTGTGCAGTGCCATGGAAAAGCAAACATATCCTATTTCGAATCTTACAGAAAAGAAGAAGAAAAACTGTTGCCTCTAAGAATGTATGCGTATTATTATTTCAAACTTCAATGACTACATTTCTTTTATCTCAATATTAAAATACATAGATTTTTCTTTTAAGTTGGAGTTGTTCTTTCATCGATCCTCACATCCTAGTTCAGTCGCTGGTGTCAACTAAGAGCTAGAGAAGGACTCAGCTTATCAATATTTATTGTTACCATGGTATTAAACTTCTCCGTCTGCTGCTTTGATAGGTTGCAAAAAGATACTGTTTAACTTTTGTATAATCCTCTTATAGTTTTACAGCCATTTTTACACACCACTGGCTACGTGTTTTCTCTCATCCTGTAATTTATGTTGTGTGTGTGTGTGACTGTGTGTGTGTGTGTGTGTGTGTGTGTGTGTGTGTGTATGTGTCATTCACCCATGGTCTTGTCCACGCGAGCTGACTCGGCTCGCGATCGCCAGTTTCACCCTCCCGGAGTGAGCTTGGAGCCTATTACCGATCTTTGGGTAATGCTGGGACCTCACACACCACATACACCCATCCCCTTGCTGACAGTAATTCAGCTAGTAACCGTCCGAATTTGTCAGTGAAAAATCCCCGTGAGCGAGCGAGGATTCGAACCAGCTCACCACAGAATGGTAGGCCAACGCTATATCCACTTGACCATCGAGACGATGTGCGTATATATGTGTGTGTGTGTGTGTGTGTGTGTGTGTGTGTGTGTGTGTGTGTGTGTGTGTGTGTGTGTGTGTGTGTGTGTGTGTGTGTGTGTGTGTGTGTGTGTGTGAGCAGGAAGTGGATGCTGCATGAGGTGTCGGCCCTATCAAAACACTCCCCACACGACACTATTTTTTTATAGGACTGATGACACAGCCTCTTTTCCTACATTTCATCATCGCTAGAGTGAGTGTGAGAAAAAAAACCTAACATAAAAAACACTGTGTTGCCTTGCATGTGCCGTTCACCACTCCTCAGGTCAGCCGCCTTGATACGCATGACCCGAGAGAAAGGAGGTCACGGACGTATTGGCGTAGCGCAGTTTTGATATTCGCAGATTTTTTTGGACGAGAGCCACTTTGGTAAAACCATGGAGGTAGTATTAGGGGAGAGGCCGAGGCGCGGAAAAAGTGAGTCATTCTGGTCGGCCGGCGGCCATTGAACGACTGGCAGAAAGGCTGGTGGTAGGAGCCGCTCCCTTGCCCTGAGCTAACTATGCTGACAAGAAAAAACCCATTATAACATATGAAGCAGGTCACGAGGAGAACGTTGATAGAAAAAAGTATGATGTGGTTGTTGTTTTTGTAGTGATAAATGTGGTAGTGATGGTAATAGTAATGATTGTGGTGAAATTGGTTGTGATGGTGATTGTGATATTGCTGGTGGTGGTTTTGGTGTTGTAGGAGTGATGATGGTGATGGTGATAAGGTAGTGATGATATTGTTAGTGGTGTTAATGATGCTGTTGTGGTGGTGATGGTGATGTGGTGGTGTTGATGATGGTGAAGTTGATGTGGTAGCTATACTGATGGTGATGTGGTGGTGTTGATGGTTAAGTTGATGTGGTAGTTGTACTGATGGTGATGTGGTGGTGGTGATGGTAAAGTTGATGTGGTAGTTGTACTGATGGTGATGTGGTGGTGTTGATGGTGAAATTGATGTGGTAGTTGTACTGATGGTGATGTGATGGTGGTGATGGTGAAGTTGATGTGGTAGTTGTACTGATGGTGATGTGGCGGTGTTGATGGTGAAGTTGATGTGGTAGTTGTACTGATGGTGATGTGGTGGTGTTGATGGTGAAGTTGATGTGGTAGTTGTACTGATGGTGATGTGGTGGTGGTGATGGTAAAGTTGATGTGGTAGTTGTACTGATGGTGATGTGGTGGTGTTGATGGTGAAATTGATATGGTAGTTGTACTGATGGTGATGTGATGGTGGTGATGGTGAAGTTGATGTGGTAGTTGTACTGATGGTGATGTGGTGGTGTTGATGGTGAAGTTGATGTGGTAGTTGTACTGATGGTGATGTGATGGTGATGATGGTGACGTTGATGTGGTAATTGTACTGATGGTGATGTGGTGGTGTTGATGGTGAAGTTGATGTGGTAGTTGTACTGATGGTGATGTGATGGTGGTGATGGTGAAGTTGATGTGGTAGTTGCACTGATGGTGATGTGGTGGTGTTGATGGTGAAGTTGATGTGGTAGTTGTACTGATGGTGATGTGATGGTTGTGATGGTGAAGTTGATGTAGTAGTTGTACTGATAGTGATGTGGTGGTGTTGATGGTGAAGTTGATGTGGTAGTTGTACTGATGGTGATGTGGTGGTGTTGATGGTGAAGTTGATGTGGTAGCTGTACTGATGGTGATGTGGTGGTGTTGATGGTGAAGTTGATGTGGTAGTTGTACTGATGGTGATGTGGTGGTGTTGATGGTGAAGTTGATGTGGTAGTTGTACTGATGGTGATGTGGTGGTGTTGATGGTGAAGTTGATGTGGTAGTTGTACTGATGGTGATGTGGTGGTGGTGATGGTGAAGTTGATGTGGTAGTTGTACTGATGGTGATGTGGTGGTGGTGATGGTGAAGTTGATGTGGTAGTTGTACTGATGGTGATGTGGTGGTGGTGATGATGGAATTTATAATTCATCGGTCCCTATCTATAATAATATAAGCGAAAGTGTGTGTGTGTGTGTGTGTGTGTGTGTGTGTGTGTGTGTGTGTGTGTGTGTGTGTGTGTGTGTCCGCGATAGGTGCCGCCCCCCGTGCCCCAATCCCATCATATGGCACAGTTTGGGAAGCAGCTCGACC
>JACEEZ010020941.1:87147-92147 GCA_016584305.1 Chionoecetes opilio
AGACACGCGACGATTGGCCATCCAGTGAGCAACGCGGGGTGACAACCTGCGTCTCTCCCCACACCTGAGACTACCACCTCCACCACCACCACCATCACAACTCCGCTCATTGGAACATCAGAGATACGACAATATAAACCTTATCATTTATTTTTTTCTTTCTCTAATTTTCACATTTCTGTCATTCCAACATCGTACATTTTCTTTTAATACACAAAAATAAACCTTCTAAGTCCTACATCCTAATCCTATACGATAATATAAGCCTTTATGTTTATTAACATTCTCTCTATTCTTTATTTTCACAAGTGTGTCATTCCAGTATCATTTATTTTTAGTTAATCCACAAAAATAAACCTTCCAAGTCCTACGTCCTAGTCTACATATCTCCTTTTCTTCTTCTTCGACCTTAATTTCTTCTCCTTTTCTTCTTCTACTTCGACCTTCTCCTCCTTTTTGTCTCCCCCAACACTGCAAGATGTCTACACGTGACTTCGGCCCCGAGACAGGCACCATCACCCTGGGCACCACCTTCCCAACATACGAGGTCGAGGACGTTAATGGCTCCATCATCACCGTCGTCCTTTCCTCCATAACACTCGGCCTCGTCTTCTACCTGCCCTCGCTGTTTGGGGAGAGTCCAGGCAATGCTCGTGCTCTCTCCTCCCCATATGCTGCCTCCCCTAGGTGTGTGGGGGTCGAAGCAAAGCCTTTAGAATAGGGTTCTAATAGACCTTTAGTAGTAGGGTTCAATTATAAAGGCTTTGGGTCGAAGAATCCGGGGAAAAGTGACGAATGTGATATGTGATCTTTAAATGTGACTAGGTATTATATGTTCTCCTTATACCTTTAATACAATATAGCCTCCTATTTCGTTTTTTTCAAAGTTATGGTAATGGTTGTGAGGCATTATATTATATCATTGCAGGTTAAGGGTATTTGTCTCCTTTTTTTAGATGTGTGTTTCAATCCTTTATGTCCCTTGTTTCTCGCTCTTCCTATCTCATTCCAATTTTTTTTTTTTCCTTTGCTTTGATTTCTCGGCTGGGTTTTTTTTCAGGCATAGTAACTTTTTGTTTGATATTACTTCAGAGCGTCACACAACCCAGCTAAGTCCATATGTTATTTTTTATCTTTATTATCTTTAGTCTCATTACATCCTAGACCTTTTTTTCACATTGCTTCACTGATAACATGTCCAGGTTTTTGCATATATACGTAAGATAAAACACTTATCACACATTTCTAATATTTTGTCAGGATTTATTCAACATTGTGCACCTCTCCTCCACTAATATATATTTCATTTCTCGTCTGTATAGTATCATTTTATAGCTCAGTTTATTTTATGGATTCTCCTTAACTTTCTGCTGGCGTGTCATTCATTCCCTCTTCCAACACACACATACGCAGAATTTAGTAAATAATGCATTGTGTCCATAGCAGTTATTTATAATCTTTTGGTTCTAAAAACAGACTCTTATGTCCATTTGTCTTGAGTTATTTTGAAAGAATATGACTAAATACCTTCCAGCACGACACAATGGATGCAGATCTTCAGAAATAAATCAGCTAATGATAAAAATGAGTAAATGAAACGAGTTAACGAATAAATGGGTGCAGAGTATTTCACAATGATGCTGAGCTTTACTATTTAAGTAAGAATACATGGTGATATCCTGATCAGTTAGAATTGAATTGCTTGTATTAATTTTTAACATCTTTGTTCCATGTCATATTGTTGGGGATCAAAATATATATACATCCATGTGGTAGCCTTGCCATATGACCTCTGGTGTCTGGCACATTTCCCCCTTTTTTAATTTTTGTTAATACAATCAATCAATCAATCCTCTTTCATGCTCACTGCTCTTCTGAGCTTGCTAACTGTATGCCTCCCCCCCTCCCGCGGCCTCGCTGCACAAGACTTTCTACTCATTCTCATCCCTATTCTGTCCATCTGCCTAATGCAAGAGTTAATCAGTATCTTTACTCTTTCATCCCTTTCACTGGTAAAGTCTGGCACTCTCTTCCTGTTTCTATTTTTCCACCTTCCTAAGACTTAAATTTTTTTCAAGAGAGGAGTAACAAGACACCTCCCGAACTAAATTGGCCCACCTCCCTTTCTTTATTCTCTTACTGTCTTCTTTAAAGGGACTGGCAACTAAGCGGGCTTTGTGCTACCTCTTTTTTGTGTGCCCTTGGCCAGTCCTTTGTGATGTAAAAAAATAAAAAATATATATAAATAAATAAACATATGATAGTCTGAGCCGCAGTGGTCGTCCGCAGGAGTATTCAGGAGGACCAGAGGGAGCTGCTGGGCCAGGTCGAGGAGGGCCTGTCAGCCATGGGCATGGACGGCCACGCCTGTGTGTTGCGCTTCATCTGTGAGATGCAGACCAACAGGTTCTCGCACTCGTCCATTTTTGGCGAGGTGTTCAGCCTCATCTTCACGTGAGTCCACGACCGTTCTGCTATAACCTTTTTCAAATATAAAAGAATTAATGATGATATATTAACGAACAGCACAAAAATGCTTGAATTGTTGTATTACTGTTATTTTATGAAGGCTGTGATGCTTCAGTTATTTTTTTTTTCTTATTTTTTTTTCTCTCTCTCTCTCTCTCTCTCTCTCCTCTCTCTCTCTCTTCTCTCTCTCTCTCTCTCTCTCTCTCTCTCTCTCTCTCTCTCTCTCTCTCTCTCTCTCTCTCTCCTCTCTCTCTCTCTCTCTCTCTCTCTCTCTCTCTCTCTCTCTCTCTCTCTCTCTCTCTCTCTCTCTCTCTCTCTCTCTCTCTCTCTCTCTCTCTCTCTCTCTCTCTCTCTCTCTCTCTCTCTCTCTCTCTCTCTCTCTCTCTCTCTCTCTCTCTCTCTCTCTCTCTCTCTCTCTCTCTCGTTGTTTTTCTATTAGTTTGCTTTAATAGTTTGCTTCCCACCTAAATATCCTCCAACCTATGATTGTTTACGTATACCTATCAGTGAACCTTGTATCAAGTAGGCTACCTAATCATGCACTTACGTATACCTACCTACTGACTACATCTCTTCGAAGATATGTATATCTCTATCGATCTGTACCTTTGTGTTGGAATGGACTCAGTATAGACAGGTAGTTACTGCGGAGTCATTAGAGAGCTTTAAAGGGAGACTAGATAAATTCATGGATGGGGATGAAAGGTGGGTGTAGGTAGTGTTAAGTAACAGGAACTGCCGCGTGTAGGTCTCACGGCCTCTTGTAGCTTCCTTATTTTCTTATGTTCTTATGTTCTTATGTGTCCGTCCCTCCGTGGCAGACCCAAGCCGGGGGGCGACGCGTCAGTTCTCAGAGAGTACGTGGAGGCCGAGATGGCAGGGCAGGGCGTCACCTCCAGGAAGGACTTCAATACCTCACCCTCCCCCACCCCCACATGTGCCCAGCAGTACTCCAGCTGTCCCGTGTCCGCCTTTGCTGCCCTGAGGCGCCTCCACACCCGCTCAGGCCACTCCACACCTGAGGACAGACCCAACTTCGGCGACGGGCAGGCGAACGGAGGATAGTGACTTTGTTTAATGTATTGATAATGTTAATGCTAATAACGGCAATTGAAATCATGATACTAGTAGAAATAACAATCAGAAAACAGATAACAATAATGATGATAATAACAATAATGATAATATATATAGTAATGATGATGATATTGCCGATAATAGTTATAGTAATAGTATAATCAGATAAGAAAACAAAGCTACATTGCACATCTAACTTACAAAACGTCATTGGGCAAGCGATGTTTCTTTTCTGTTTAGATATAATGTATACCATAACCTAACTGGGTGTAGTTCTCTTGTCTTTTTGTCAAATGTTACGTCCTGCACGAAATAGAGAGTCATGTAATTTAATCCCTATACTTCAGGGATAAAGTAGCAGTAGTACCTGTATACTTGTTGTAGTAGTATTAGTAGTGATGAAATTAGTATCATTGATATTAGTGATACTGTTTATGTGTACTTGTAAGTAATCTTTAACATGTGTTCTTGTAATAGCACCTGCGCTGCCTAACTAAATTAGCCCACCCTCCTTTCTGCAATCTATTACTGTCTCCTTAATAGGGACTGGCACCTAGCGGGCTTTTTGTTACTATTTGTTTTGCCCTTGGTAGTCTATTGAGTTACAAAAAAAAATTCATGGCATCAAAGTGAGCGTATTTCTGTAAATTATGATTGAATTAGCCTTGATTATATAGTGATTATATGAAAATAGTAAAAGACACAGCAGCAAACCACCATCTTTCAGTTAGTTATTAAGTGTCGTCAGAAGTAGGCTACTACGTAAGGTACGAAAAACATTAGATCTACTTACACAGAGATTCCCACATATCCAATTTACCGTGCCTTTGTTATATATTCTTTCATGTTGTAATAGACCCACAGGAGTCCGCATATACATAAGACAGTCTGAATACCCTCAATGCCTCAACGTAAGTAAAAGCAGGCCAATGGTTTTTTTTAAGAACATAAGAACATAAGAAAATAAGGAAGCTACAAGAGGCCGCGAGGCCTACACGTGGTAGTTCCTGTCACCTAACACTACCTACATCCACCTTTCATCCCCATCCATGAACCTATCCAGCCCCTCTTTAAAGCTCCCTAATGACTCAGCACTAACTACCTGTCTACCGAGTCCATTCCATTCATTCACCACCCTATTTGTGAACCAGTTTTTCCCTATTTCCTTTCTAAATCTATGCTTTTCCAGCTTGAATCCATTACTTCTTGTTCTACCCCAGGTTAAAAGCCGTAAGAACTTTTCCTACCTCTCCTTTATTAAATCCCTTTATCCACATAAAAACTTCTATCAGATCGCCCCTTACTCTGCGTCTCTCGAGTGAGTGTACTTTAATAACTTCAATCTCTTCTCATAACTAAAGTTACGCATCCCTTGTATCATTTTGGTCATCCTTCTCTGCACTGTTTCTAACAAGGCTATATCCATCCTGTAATATGGAGACCGTCTAGGTGAG
>JACEEZ010020941.1:97147-112147 GCA_016584305.1 Chionoecetes opilio
GGAGAGGGGCTGATAACTTGGTGGGGAAGGAAGGGTGGGAGGCCGAAGGCCGTGCACTAGCTCTGTCAGGGACCCAAAAATAGGCTTTTCATACTTCAAAGCCGTCATTTTAGGTCCCCTTAGAGCTAGTGCACTAAGCTACCTGCCACTTGGAGACGGGGCAAGAAGCCCCCGACCCCCGCGGGGAGGCAAAAGAGCAACTGCACAAGAACAAAACGATACCACTAGTATACTCACCCGAATCAAGCGGAGACGTCAAGGGGAGGCCCGGCGTCCACCACCCAGCCCCTCCGGACGGAGGGAGTCCCAGGGCAACACAGGGGAAGTCCACGACGGAGTGGGACAGGTAACGAGCCACGAAGCACGAGGCCGTACTCCACTGTCCCCCTTCCCGTACCCTCTCCAAGGAATGGGTGCGGAGGAAGGCCAGAGACGCAGCAACACCCCGGACGTCATGGACGCGAGGGGCGTGACCCGGATCCGCCGACTCGATGACGCCCCGGAGCCGGCCGGCAATCCCCCTGGTGGTGAGGGGACGACCAGTGACAGGATCGCGGAACAGGAACTGCAGGTCACACGCCCAGGGCTCGGAAGCATCCAGGTAACACCGGAGCGCCGAAACTGGGCACAAGGGGTGTGCGGCGTCCCCAGCAGACCAAGCCGAAACGACGACCGGTTGGAGACGGTGGTCCTGCCACTCGTTCTTACCCAGCACCTTGGGCGAGAGGGAGAGGGAGACAGCGGAGCCGTCCCGCGAGAAAGTCGTCCACTGGGGGAAACGGGTCAGCGCCCTCAGCTGAGAAGCCCGAAACCCCGTAGCCAGGGCCACCAGGAACAAGGCCTTCTGAAGGAGGCGAGGTCCGGCAGCGTCTGACCCAAACTGGTCGCCCTGCAGGAACCGGAGAACCTTCTCCAGGGACCAGAAGGGACCAGGACGACGGGGAGGGGGGTTTTGGTGGAACAAACCCCTCTTCAACAGGGTCACAGAACGCCGGTCCAGAACCAAACCCCAACCGTATTTGAGGGGGTCAGCCAGGGCCGCCAGGTGAGTGGAGAGAGTAGCGGAGGACCTCCCACGGTCGTGGGCCAGGAAGGAGAGGAAATCCAGGACGACCGATTCAGAGACGTCGCGGAGGCCCTTGAGTTTGAGGAACGACTGAAAGGCCTTCCAGTGAGACTGATACTGTCTCGTAGAGGACGGGCGAAGTGCCGCCAACATGTCCTCCGCTACCGCGTCCGAGACCGTCCGACGGAGAGAGATACGGAGAAACTCCAGGCGTGTAGCTTCAAGGTGGAAAGAAGCCTGGCCGGGAGCTCCTCCAACAAAGCGAGGGCCCCTAGAGGAACAGGGGAGGGACACCAGGCCTTTAGTTCGGAGAACTACGGTTGCGCCGGCTAGAGAGGAGCCACCATGGTCACCTTGCCCCTGTAGGAACGTAGTTTGTTGCATACCTTCAGGAGGACACTGGTGCAGGGAGGCGGAAACAGGTAAACATGGCGCCACCTGTTCCAGTCTTCCGTGAGGGCGTCCGGGCCTCCCGCAGCTGTCCGGTCCCCCCTCGTCAAAAAGGCCTATAGTTGGGCAGAGCGGCGGGACGCGAAAAGGTCCACCTCCGGAGTGCCCCACCGCCGACAGAGAGCCGCAAAGCGCTCCGGGCGAAGCTGCCACTCCACCGACGAGCCCCGGAAGCGAGACAGGGCGTCGGCCCACACATTCTCCACTCCCGGCAGGAACCTGGCAGACAGATGAAGGTGGAAACGGGCCGCCAGGCCGAAGATCTGCTCCGAAAGGGACAACAGAAGGGCGGATTTGGATGTCCCTTGGCGGGCGAGACAGTGGACCGCGACCATGTTGTCCATCTCGAAGCAGAGAGCCGTCCCTTCTGGGATCGGGTTCGATCGGAGGAAGAGAAGAGGAACCAGCAGCTCCTTGACGTTGATGTGGAGTCTGCGCTCCACCCCGGACCACCCGCCGAAACCCTGCCGGCCGTCGGAGGATTGGTAGCCCCACCCGACGTCCGACGCATCCGACATCACGAAGACCGTAGGGGGCGGAGGCAGCCACCCGGTCCACGCGGAGAAACCGCCCTCCACCAACCACTCGTCCAGTAGTGTGAGGGCCAGGGGAGGGACGGGCCGGAGCAAGTCGCGGGGTCGCACCGGAACGGCTGTGTTCACCACCCGGACAAGGCGACGGAGACGAAGGCGGCCTAGGGGAGTGACCAATGCGGCGAAGTTGAGCGAGCCGAGAAGGGACTCCCAATGCCTCCTTGACAAAAAACGGGACACCGAGGCTCGGAAGAGGCGTTGATGAAGCTTGGCCACATTTTCCCCCGAGATGCGGACCGCAGCCGAACGGGAATCCCATTGCATGCCCAGCCAAGTAATGCGGGGAGAGGGGGTAAGGACGGACTTTCCCTTGTTGACTAGGAACCCCATCTCCCCCGCCACCGCCAAAGCTCGGTCCAGCATGCGAACCACTTCCTCCTGAGACGGGACGGACACCAGCCAATCGTCCAAATACATGAGGCAATTCACCCCTGCAGACACCATCCGCTGAGCCACCACCTTGATGAGCCGCGTAAAAACCCTCGGAGCGATGGAGAGGCCGAAGGGTAGTCTGGTGAACTGCCACGTGTCTGATCCCACCTGGAAGGCCAGGAAGCGCCGGAACCGAGGATGAATGGGGACATGCCAGTAGGCGTCCTTGAGATCGAGGGACGCCATCCAGTCCCCTTGCCTCAGCCGAAGGCGGACCTGGGCCAAGGTCAGCATACGGAACCGGTGGTTGCGCACAAATCCGTTTAGGCGGCTGAGGTCTAAGATAAGCCGCCCCTTCGAAGAGTCCTTCTTGGGTACGATGAAAATGCGGGAAAGAAAGACCTTTCCCCGCGCCTTCTCCACTACCCCGGAGGAGTGCATGTCCGACACGTGGGCGGCGAGCACTGTGGAGACCGGCGTCCAAGAAGGAGGTCGCCGAAGGGGCGGTAGGGCAATCCAGGGCCAAGAAAGACCGTTTCGGACCACCCTGGCAGCCCAACCTCTCTGCGGCCAGGCTGCCCGAAACCCGGACAGGAGGCCCTGGAAGGGAGGCTCAGAAGCGAGAGCGACCCTTGGAGGAAGGCTTGTGGACAGTAGTGGGCCCCGAGCGAAAGGCCCGAGACCCAGAGCCCCTGAACCCGGAAGGCCCACCCCGACTGGGACGACGAGGATCCTGGGGGCATCCACACGGGGGTGAGCACTCCTGGACTGCCCCTCCCGACGAAAAGAGCCCCGACGAACACTACTGGACCCCCTCCCGGAACCCCCCGGCCGAGACGGTCTGGGGGCCGGAGTAGACACCAGAGTGACGGTGGGGGGGATTGAGGCGAGACACTGCTGCAAGGAGGGCTCCGACAAGACCTCCGAATCGAAGGGACTAATCCGGAGAATCTGCTGTCGAGTCAGCTCCGGCAGGCCCCAAAAGGCCTCGCGCCGAAGAGCCAAGCGGGCAGTGACGGCCCTGTCAATGGCAGGGCGGACCGTCGGGAGGAGGGAGGCGCCGAACGCATCACAGGCGGTCGACAAAGCCCGACAGACATCCGACCGGGAGGCCGGGGAGAGGGAAGTGTGATCCACGGCGAGGGAGGAGAGCCAGTCCGCCAGCTGACTGAAGAAGGCAACAGAAGAGGTCAACAGGGAGGCGTGTTGCCGCTCCTGAAAGTCCCGGCGAAAAAGCTCCTCCTTCACCGGTTGCGCCCGCCACGGGAGGTCCTTGGCAGAAAGCCGGGACACCCGGAGGAAATCAGCCATCATACGTGGAAAGCCACCAGAGGTCGGGAGAACCGGGATCGGGGCCCAGGACGGAGAAGAACCCCGGTCCACACTGGTGGTACCCACTCTCCACACTTCGGCAGGGTCCAGGCCGGCCTTCATCCAGGGCAACCGTTTCTGGCCCCCGAGAGAAAGCCACCTGGCATCCTGGCTTCCCTCCACGCACGGGAAGCCATCCCTGACCAAACTAGGCTCAGCCAGTAAGGAGGCCAGAGCATCCAAAGCGGCCGCCGAAGAAACCGCAGGCTGCTTCGAGGGAGCGTCCAGGCGAGAGAAAGGAATCCGGCGGTAGAGGTAGGACTCCTGTTCCCCGTCCTCCCGGGAGCGACGCACCTCCAAGTCCGGAACTGGGCCCCACGAGCCGTCATCCAGACGACCGATGGCAACAAGCCGCCCGTCAACCGACTCACAAGCAATCGACGGCGGCATCGGTGCCCAGGTAAACAGGACGGAGGAAGAAGGAGGGAGTCCCAAGGCATCCTCCGCAGCGGGACGAAGGGAAGTGCACCTAGAAGACACCTCAGAAGAAAAGGCGGAGGAAGGGCCCGGCGGACAGGAATCCGGGGGGCGGAAGTCCCCGAACCGTCGTCTCTTGGGCACGGGTAGGGCAGCATCCTCTTCCCCGTCGGAGCACACCAGGTAGTCATCCTCGACTACCACAGACTCAGAAGGAGGCACCGGTGAGAGGGAAGCAGGCGATGGGGACCTGCGACGCCTCGGCGTCGGAGAACGGGACCCAGAAGTTAAGTGGACCTCCATTCTTGCCATGAAGGAGTTCACTGAAGTCATCCAAGCCGACAACCCCGGAGGCACAGGAGGTGAGGGTGGGGAAGGCCCAGGAGACGCCTGACCAGCCGTAGGAGCCACAGACCCACCCGGCAAGTCCTCGACCTGGGAGTCGCGGTCATGGTGAGGGACTGAGGAGACCGCCAGATCTTGATCTCCACCGTCAGGACGATCGACGCCGAGCTCATGGAAGCAGAGGCAGGGGGTCGGGAGGTGCGAGACGAGGAGGAGATGGACGACTTGGTGAGGCCCAGCCGAGAACCCAGAGACCGGTCCGCCCAGGACAGACGGAAGTGGCTGCATTGGCAAGACTTCAAAGCCTTCGACCACCACTCCTTGAGGTCAGCATAGGCCTCGCCGGTAAAGCAGGGCACACCCCCCTCCGGGAGGATGAGCCGCAGCCATCCACAGCATACCGGGCAATCGGCGGGACGAAAGAGGTCCGACAGAAGGCACGGGGCGTGCGAGGAGCAGAGCTTGTGGCCTCGGGACCTAAAAGACACCGAGCAGCCCTGGGCCTCACAATTGATCCGCTGGAAAAGAAGGGTAAAACAGTGAGAGGGAAAGGGACTAGACGCAACACGAAACGCCCCCAAACCCCCACCTGCATCGCCACACGCACTGCCCCGACCCCCAGGAACGTGGATGATCGGGGGAGGGGGGGAGGGGTTGACATGGCAGCCAGGGACCGCTCAACTCCCCTACCCGGCCCATGGGAGGGTCTCAGCTCACATGTGGCAGACCAGGAACCACCAAACCCCCGCACCAGCCCTTGGGAGGGTCCGGGCGGGGGGTGGGGCGTGGCTGGGTGAACGACGTAACCATCCGCCCATCTCAGCTCACATGTGGCAGACCAGGAACCACCAAACCCCCGCACCAGCCCTTGGGAGGGTCCGGGCGGGGGGTGGGGCATGGCTGGGTGAACGACGTAACCATCCGCCCATCTCAGCTCACATGTGGCAGACCAGGAACCACCAAACCCCCGCACCAGCCCTTGGGAGGGTCCGGGCGGGGGGTGGGGCGTGGCTGGGTGAACGACGTAACCATCCGCCCATCTCAGCTCTTATGTGGCAGACCAGGAACCACCAAACCCCCGCACCAGCCCTTGGGAGGGTCCGGGCTGGGGGTGGGGCGTGGCTGGGTGAACGACGTAACCATCCGCCCATCTCAGCTCACACGTGGCAGACCAGGAACCACCGAACCCCCGCACCAGCCCATGGGAGGGTCCGGGCGGGGGGTGGGGCGTGGCTGGGTGAATGACGAAACCGTACAGGTGTCAGGCCAGGGACGCCCTGGCGGGGAAATAATGCCCAGGGGAGAAAGGGTGAAAGCCGCGCCCCTGGGGCGTAGCGTAACACCACAGACACAGACACCAGCCGAATAAAATATTTTGAAGACACAGCTGGGCCCAAACCAGGGATGAAGAATAATCTACACTCATGCCCGTGAACCCTACAGAAGGATTACGAAGCATGAATGGGTAAAAACTTCACACACACCCACGTAAACACGAAAAAACAGCAGGTGCTCACCATATGGCCTGAAGAGAGACAACACGTGTTACAGGAGACGTCAGCAGGTGTTGACTCGATGAAGGCAAAAAGAAGAATGATAGCTCCGGGCCGGCTGGCGGACCACCGGCCTCAGCAGGGTTGGCACGGCGTTGCCAGACGTGTGTTTCTTTTTCTTTCAGATCTGAGTGTAGCCTGGTTATCTAACCAGATGTGGGTATTGGTTGCCTGTATACCCAGGGTTTGCCCTGGGTGGCGATCTTTCCTATCCTATAGCTTAGTGCACTAGCTCTAAGGGGACCTAAAATACTTTACATAATAGTGATGCCTGGGAAGGTCGGCACCGGTACCTAGACAAGTATGGGGAAAACTCTGCGGTAACACTTTGCCACATTTCACTAACTCCGTATACATATTTGCATCATGTCATATTATTATTATCATTATCATTATTATTATTATTATTATCTTTGTTATTATTAATATTGTAGCCACATAAACTTACTCCCGCCCCACCTCCCCTGTCCTTGCGGCTTGCCTCCCCAGCGCACATCTACTCTACCGTATCAGCCCCTCTTTCAAGTCAGCTCATAATCTTCATCCAAATATTTGCCTATAAGAACAATCTTTCATCTCTATCGCTCAAAATCCTTTCCTTGCATATTTTCGAATGTATCTTTACACGATAAGCTTCATGATACATCTCGAGTATTACCGGTGAGCGGCCTTCGGCCAACACTGAGGGGTGTCGTTGATACGGCTATACCCCAAACAGTAAACACCATCGGATCGGATCGGAAGTAAAAAAAGGAAATAGGACACCTAAATGTGAACCCGATAAAAAACATGAGCCAAGCAAAGCAGAACGCAGAACTTAGTGAGGATAGATGGGTGAAGCAGATTCTGAAGGAGGTTGGGACAAGCTCAACATGGATAAAGGAATTAGAGAGGTGGAAAAGGAGGGAAAACTTAGTAGAAACCTGGGACAGGATAAGAACCAAGGAGGTGAAGATAAGAATAGAAGACAATGGACTAGCGAGGTGGAGAGCAGGTATGGAGGGTAAATCCACGTTAAAGTGGTACCGCAAGAAAGAAAAGCCTGAGGCACTTCACTGGCATGTAGGTGATTGGGGAAGCAGGCTGCTGGTGAAGGCAAGAACAGGAACGCTAGAGGTGAAGGCGAGGAGTAGAGATGGACAAGACCAGCCTGTAGCTTTTGTAGAGGAGCAGTAAGAGAAACTACAGAACACCTAATAATAGAGTGTGGTAGGTATGAGCAGGAGAGGAGGAGGCTGGTACAATCCATAGTAGGAGTGATAGGGGAAGGAGAATGGGAGAGAAGGATGCACGAGGTGGATGGGGGAATCCTTACTGTGCTAGGACTGTATGGCAGTAAGGAAGAGAGAAAGCAAATTGTAGAGATAACTAAGGTGTTTTTGAAGAAGGCTTGGGAGGAAAGATTGCGTGGGAATGTAGAAGATGTCTAGGAGGGTAGGTGATAGGAGGGACTTATATCTATGTATATACTGCCCTGTTGTGCCCTTCTCTCCCCACAGGTGGCAGAGAAAGAAAGGCACGCAGAGAGGCAAGAAGGAAGATGTATGTTAAGTTCGACCTCGAGCTTGACAGAGGACCTACAGAGCGATAATAAGCAAAAAAGGTCACAAGAAGAAGAAGAAGAAGAAGACTCAGCTGGCAGTGACGTAATTCAAGAACGAGACTGTTGGCTGAGTGCCGCTGTACCCTGCTTTACATCACTACGTCCTGCGCATCACCGGCTTTGAACCTTCATCGCACAACGAGTACCTTGACTTGCCTCAGGGATGCTTCCACGGCTGGTGCTTAGCGGCGTGAGGACCCACCGGGTGTTGTGGGGCGCGGCGCCGAGGGTGACCTCCTTCAGGCCGCTCAACACATCCCCGCAGGACGCCTCTACACCTGCTGTAAGTAACTGTTGACCTCATGCATCACAGGGGGGGGATGTGAACAGGCCAATCGGGTAGAGGAAAGCAAAATGCAGCGTACGAGTGAAATTTTTATTGTGTAAATAGAAAGCACCGAACCATTGATTACCAAACGTGCGTGTGAAAGTTGTGCAGGCCTGGGCAAAGATTCGGTAAAGGGACCAACCTATTTTTTGTTACGAAGCTATGTATTCTGATAGTGTTTGATGTGTTTTTTATTAATATAATAGTCGTTTTTCTTGGAAATCGCTAGGTATTTTTGGTATTATCTTAGTATTGGGCACTAGCTACTACTGGTTTCGCACACCATTATTTTTGGTATTATTCTAGTGTTTGCCCATACTCTCCCACTCCCACAAAACAAGCGTGGGGACCTGGGGAAATGCGGGATATTTGACTGGGGTACAAAATATGCGTCGCAACCACATAGTTTTTGAGTTTAGGGGTTAGGGGTGATCAAAGGTATCAAAGGTAAAGGTTGAAAAAATTCCCTAGATCTAGGGAACATTCATTGGATTTCCTCTTAAGTCCAGAGACGTGTGAACCTGACGATCCTCACAGAATGATGACCGAAGTGTCGAGAACCCCCCCAATCCCCCGCTAGGAGGGTAGGATAGATTTGTTTAGGTTAGGTTACATTTGGTTAGGTTAGGCTATATTTGGTTAGGCTAGGTTATATTTGGTTAGGTTAGGTTAGATTTGTTTAGGTTAGGTTATCGGTGGGTCAAGCCCCCGGCTAGGTTAGGTTAATTTTTGCTAGGTTAGGTTAATTTTGGTTAGGCAAATTTATCTAGATATAAGGAAATTACCCTAGATCTAGGGAATTTTACCCACCCTACACAACTTTTAAATTACGTGTTTCCGACGCATTATTTGTTCCCCACCCGAAAACCCCGCATTCCCACAGGTGCCCAAACTTGTTTGGGGGAAGTGGGGGAGTATGGGCAAACACTAGAAATTTACCTTATTTTTTTAAGGAAAATATGCATTTTGGTATATGTGCAGTTTAAAGCAATACACGATTGGTGGTTTTAAGTATTCTGAACGTTTTGTTCACATCATAAGGAGTATTTCTTACCCCTACAACAGCTGGCGGAAATTAAAAATAAGACAAGGGGGATCTGGGGGGGCAAAAACCCCCAGCGAGGTTAGGTTACGTAATCAATGCCCGGGTTAGGTTAGTGAACTAGCGGGAGGGTCTGGGGGGGCTCAGCCACCCCATTTAGGTTAGGAAAGTATTGGTCAATAGGGAGTATTGGTTGAAACTGAATATTTACCTGCGTTTTCATCCAATATTCCCAATCACCGTTTTCTTTTTCCCTCTGGACAGTAAGCTTGGGGATTGGTCTGAAATTCGGGTTTTGGGGTGACGGAGGCTAATATAACTGATTTATGGCGCCCCCCTAGGCCACATTGTCACCAACGTGGTGCAGTGGCTAGCGTGCCTGGCTACGAATCTGCAGGCCCTGGTTCGATCCCGGGCCAGGGCAAGTCGGTGACCAGCCTACCCAGCTGTTCTTACTCCCTTTCGGGGTTGATAAATGGGTACCTGGGGTAACCTAGGGAAGGTAACTGTGGTAACCCGGGAGTCACACTAGCCCTGTGTCCCGGGGTACCAGGTCCTCACCTACCACAGGCTCTAAGGGCTAATGCCACGGAGATGAGCACCGCATGCCACGCGCAGCTTAGCGTATGCTCCCATCTTTACCTTTACCTTACCTAGGCCCCATCGGGCCCCACCCCTGACACTCTCCAGTAAAATAAATTTTAAACCCCCTACACCGTTTCTACTCCCCCCCCCCCTCCCCTGCTAGTTCACTACCCTAACCTGAACATTGGTTTGGATACGTAACCTAACCTAACCTAGACTTCCTCCTAGCAATGAGTAATTAGCAGCCATTAAATACCTCACTTTGAAGTTCAGGACGGTCGAGGACGTGGATTCTGAAGTCGTGAATCTCACAACCGGCGGCGGCAAAATCTTCAGCATCAACGTGTACAGGACAACACATTATGGCAAAACACCATAGGCGTGCAGAAAATCCAAACATATATGGTTTTGGGAATGAAATTCGACAATAAATTGCCGGTCATCATATTGACGTGTTTCACAACTAGTATCGTCAGCGGTAGCTATATCAAAACTGAGGTGAATTTCTTACGTGGAGTGATTCTTCCAGTTAAACAAGGCGTGCTGTGATAAGATTGGCAGATGAAATGTCAATCATTCCTATTTTGTGAAAGATTGACCACATGATTTTAAATGTCACTCCGGGCACACCCAATACCCATAACAGACTCACGAATGGCCGCCCATATAATAGGGGTTAGAAATACTCCTTATGATGAGAACTAAACGTTAAAGTAATCGTCCAGACCCATTTTTTTTTTGCCTAATTATGTTGAATGTACATTCAAAACACCTAATCCACCAAAAATAATTGATTTCCGGGCCTTATTAAGGTAAAAACACGTCTTTTGTAAAAAGTGCGCGAAGTTAATTTTTTTCCCGCCAACAGGGTTACGAATGTTATTGATGACGTCAGAAGAGTAAGTCCCTCTCTCTCTCTCCTTCCTTTCCTTTCCCTTCTCTCTCTCCTTCCTTTCCTTTCCCTTCTCTCTCTCCTTCCTTTCCTTCTGTTCTCTCTCTTCTCTCTGCTCTTCTCCTCTCTCTCTCCTCTCTCTCTCTCTTCTCCTCGCTCTCTCTCTCTCATCTCTCTCTCTCTCGTCTCTCTCCTCTCTCTCTCTGCTCTCTCCCCCCTTCTTCCTTCTCTCTCTCTCTTCTCTCCTCCTCTTCTCTCTCTCTCTCTCCTCTCTCTCCTCTCTCTCTCTCTCCTCTCTCTCTCTCTCTCTCTCTCTCTTCCTCTTCCCTTCTCTCTCCTTTCCTTCCCTTCTCTCTCTCTTTCCCTCTCTCCTCTCTCTCCTTCTCCTCTCTCTCTCTCTCTCTCTCTCTCTCTCTCTCTCTCTCTCTCTCTCTCTTCTCTCTCCTTCCTCTCTCTCCTCCTTCCTTCCCTTCTCTCTCTCTCTTTCCTTCCTCTCCCTCTCTCTCTCTCTCTCTTCTCTTCTCTCTCTCTCCTCTCTCTCTCTCTCTCTCTCTCTCTCTCTCTCTTTACTTCTCTCTCTCTCTCTTCCTCCTCTCTCTCTCTCTTCTCTCTCTCTCTCTCTCTCCTCTTACTCTCTTTTTTGCTCCTCTCTCTCTCTCCTCCTCTCTCTCTCTCTCCTCTCTCTCTCTCTCTCTTCTCTCTCTTTCTTTTCTCTTCTTTTTTTTTATTTCTTCTCCCTCTTCATCTTCCACGAGAGAGAGAAGGGAAAGGAAAGAGAGAGAGAGAGAGAGAGAGAGAGAGAGAGGAAAGGAAGTAGAGAGCGAGAGAAAGAAGGGAAAGGAAGGAGAGAGAGAGAGAGAGAGAGAAGAGAAAGGAAGGAGAGAGAGAGAGAGAGAGAGAAGGCACAACAGTCTTGCTGCACCCATAAAGGATGCATGCATGTGGCATATCGCAATTTTTTTTTATCAGAAACACCCAAAAATCTTCAAGTGCTATATTTATCTCTTGTGTTAACGTGCTTCTGATCAGCGCGCTTCCTTTTGTGATGTCACCGAGCCGTGGCGCATAGTCTGCTTGTCGTGAGGGGCGTTGAAAGGGGGATTTGCAGATTTTGATTGCGGATTATTTAAAAACGGTTGACTGGATGCAAAAAGTGACGACATATTGTTGATATACTCGTTAATGGTTATAATTTGATTGCATTAAATCAGGAATGATGAAATGGTCTGGACGATTACTTTAAAGATGCTTAAAACCACCCATCGTGTATTGCTTGAAACTGCACATATAACTAACTACCTTTTCTTATAAGTTGACATGTGTTTTTGAAGAATTTGGCACTCGTTTCTAGCGAAAATCAATATATATTTTTACTGCGTCAACTCCCCTTTCTGTTTTAAAAACTAATTATTTCAGCCAAAAATTGTTAGCTAAAGTTAAATTTGGTTAGATTGTCAGGTTAGACATGGGTTTTGATTTAGTAACAGATTATATCTAGGAAAAAGAAACTTATATAGGTAGTAACTTATAAAAATTTACTACAGTCTACAGCAGTGTGAAGTGTTTGCAGGGTGGGCTGCTCACAACTGAAAACAAACATCGATTTCCGCCAGAATAGAGTGCCAGATTAATTAGGTTAATCTGTATAAGTCGTCCTCCATAGTATAGTCCATAGTAATTACTCAACCAGAAAGCACGGGTGAAGCAAGTTTTGGTCAATCACATGTCTTTCGTCAGAATATCTGTAAATTAATAAGATAAATGCACTGTGCTGCACCTAGTTAGGCTACGTGGCCAAGATGACCTCCCCGCCAGTCCCCAGTGACAGCATCTCTTGTGAGCTACGTCAGCCTGTTGCCATTTTTTATAACCTCACCTCACTCATTAACAAAATTGATGTACCCTACCAACCTGTTTCCCAGGATGTGCTTTTTTACCTTTATATTTCTGTTCATTTTTGTATTGCCATATTATGCTGTTGTAAAACTGATGATGAGGATGAAGTGATTCTCAGCTGTTGCACTTAGCATTTTTCCCTGACAAACTGTGTCCCTGCTGCCTGAGTTAGTATTGTAATTGGACATCAAGGAGTAAATTGAAAGGCTGCATCGTAGCTGTACAATGAGTTGGACGGCTATGTTGATTAGTAATCATGTGTGAGATTTTGAATAATCTGTCGTGACCTCCTCCTTAAGGGAGATCTAAGGGACAAGGGCCACGGTAGATTAGATTAGCTTATCTCCCCTGATTCACCCACATAGGATACCTACAACAGTCCTTTAAATAGTCTTTGTTTCTGCTTTCAGTTGAACAGGCATTCACTGGATCTTTTTTTTCTCTTTTTTTTCAACAACATAAATATGATTTTTTTCTCTTCAAATTTAACTTCTACATTTATAACTACAACTGTTTAACATTTAACCTACATTTAAAAAAAAAAAAAAAACTTACAAGGATATGTGCAATTTATTGTGAGATGAGAACCTTGGTAAATATTGGATAAGACCATTGGATGCAAAATTTTGGGATAGAGATGCTTGGAATATATGACTTTACTGAATGCCTTTGTTTATTGCATTGAATTAAGACAATAGGTTGGCCAAGTGTTTATTAATAACAAGAATATAAATGAGATTGATCACTTTTTGTCAATCTTAGTAAATGTAAAGATGCCATCGTCATTAGCTTGAGAGGCATGTTTTGTGTACACGGGTCACCCTCTGCAGTGTTACGGCTGCTTGTCAGCTTTCTACATCTACAGGTTTTTAGATCTTTTGTAGAATATCATTTTGTATTATCCATTATCTTCTTACAGATACTCTACTTTCCACTATATCTAGTCATTTTTGTACTATTATTTCCACTTAACCTTTCACGAGGATGCAAAGTGCTTTTATTGTTAAGAGGGAACTTATTCCCTAAGATTTTCCACCACTCCTAACTCTCCTTATATCACTAGTCTTTGCTCCATCTCTTGCATCAATCTTTTTCCCCAGCTAGCAAAATTTATTAAATCTGCATAATTCATTTCCAATATCAACATTTTCCACCCTAATCTCTATAATTTTATACCTGATACATGCACTCAAAGTAAGATTATTCACATTTCTTAGGCTACCGTTTACACCATGAAATTAAGTCTGCTTTAGTCATTTCTGCATGTTATTTTTATGTAATGCTCAACTTATTTTATCGATTACATATTTCATTATATCTCTGTCTGGTTGATAGTCATCAAATACTTAGTTCTTTACTGTGCTCTGCCATCAGGTCCAGCATGTGGAGGAGACGAGCACTGCTCCGGCAGGAAAAAAAAAAAAGCCTAAACATGAACCCTTCATTAAGAATTTATTCCTGGGAAAGTAAGTAAGAGAAAGCATCAGGCATGATGTAACTCACGGCCGAGGTCTGCACTAAGGGCTTTGTAACACACCCAGCTGACTAACTTGCTTCACTGACCCTCCACAAATCTTCATCATATAAATATATAAAGTAGTCATACTTCAACAATTGTGGAATTAAGCTTCGAGTCTACTCTTGAAGCCAAATATTTGCTTTATGTGCCCGGTATTATTTATTTATTTATTGACTTCTTTTAAGGTAATCGTCCAGACCCATTTTGTCTTTACATAAATATGTTGAATGTTCATTCAAAACACCTAATCCACAAAAAATAATTCATTTCCATGCCTTATTTCCATAAAACCACGACTTTTGTAAAAAGCGCTGGGAAAAAAGTTTCATCCTTCCAACAGGCCCGCGAATATTATTGATGACGTCATTTGAGGAGTTCACCGAGAGAGAGAGAGGGGGGGGGGGTGCTGGAGTCCTTCTAGAATCTGCTATTATTCACTCTACTTCATCCCCAACACCCACCCACATCCCACAACACTCACCCCTGTTCCCACCCACATCCCACTTCCAACACCCATCCCCTTCCCCCACCCACATCCCCCAACACCCACCCCCGTTCCCACCCAAATCTCCACTTCCAACACCCATCCCCTTCCCCCATCTCCAACATCCATCCCCTTCCCCCACCACCAACATCCACCCCTCCCCCCACCACCAACACCATCCCCTTCCCCTCCACCAAACATCCATCCACTTCCCCACCACTAACACCCACCCCCTTCCCCCACCACTAACTCCCATCCCCTTCCCCCACCACCGAACACCCATCCCCTTCCCCCACCACCAACACCTATCCCCTTCCCCCACCACCAACACCCATCCCATTCCCCCACCACTAACACCCACTCCCTTCCCCACCACTAACACCCACCCCCTTCCCCCATCACTAACAACCATCCCCTCCCCCCACTACCAACACCCATCCCCTTCCCCCACCACCAACACCCATCCCCTTCCCCACCACCAACA
>JACEEZ010020941.1:119647-252147 GCA_016584305.1 Chionoecetes opilio
CAGGAGCCAATACAGGGATGGAAAAAAGCAGAAAAAGACAAAAAGAGTTTCTTGAAGGATGTTGAGGAGTACACTTTTTCATGCAAATGTATTTGTGTATTGTATTGGAGAACTTGGACCACAAAATAGAATTATCAAGTGAAAAATTCCAACTAAGATGGTGCTAGAGTTGAAGGATCTAACCAATGAGGAAAGACTAAAGGAATTAAACTGCTAACACTTACAAAGAAGAGAGAGAGGAACTCTAGGGAGAGAAGAGAGAGAACAATATATTGAAACAATATATGAATTGTAAATGACTGATGAAGTTGACAGAAAAGACCTACTATTCAGAAGAAAAAAAAGAGGCTGGAGTGGACATTTGAGGGAACACTAGGCGAAATTTTGAAAAGGATGATATTTGAATAACCCAAAAAAGTATTGCTTCCACCATATAAGTATAGATGCCTGGAATTGACCACAAGAAGTGTAAATCAATTTAAAAACAACCACATTAGTATAGCTCAGGCCCTGTATGCTGCAACTAGATAAATACACATACTTGCTTTTTTGTTTAAAGCAGTCAATCATTGCTATTGCTCTACTTTTAATGAGAGAGTTGTTAGTTCAGGGGCCATGCCACTGGTGCCACCACACACAAACACTCACTAAGTCAGAGCTGGTGCTCATTAACTTGACAGTAAGATCAGAGTGTCTTGTCATTCATTCTCTAATATGTGAGCAAACTGTAGTGAAGTTAAAACTTTAATAAGTCTAGAACTAGAAGTCCAAACTCTGCCTGGTTGGAGACTCGAATCCTTTTTGTTGTGAGCCAAGTTCACTAATCATTACACCGCATGGATTCAAATCCCTGGTCTGGTCGAAGTAATTTAGGCCTGTCTCCTTTCAAGTTATAGCCCCTGTTCACCTTGCAGTGAATGAGTACGGGATGTACTAATCCAAGGAGTTGTGACCTCTGAATCTCGGTAGGAGCTGAGGGTGGAAATTATTACCTGTGAGTGAGGAATGTGTGCAATTCATCCACAGTCTTGATCTAGGGCACTGAACTTATGATTGTCTGCTTATACCCTCCCAGAAAGATCTTAGAGCTTATAGAGAGTGTGTGTCTGTTTGTGTATATACCCTTGTGAAAAAACAGAAATGGTCTGCATTCTTTTGAGTGTAATTAATTTTGGAATAAGTGCATTTATATTGTCTTTATTTATGTTTCTTATTATTTGAACAGGAAGTCTTGCCCAATGGAGAGACTAAAAACAAGGTCACAGCATTCATTGTGGAACGAGGCTTTGGTGGAGTGGATAGTGGGCCGCCAGAAGACAAGCTTGGAATTCGTGGCTCAAACACTTGTGAGGTGAGGCTGGTGTTGGTGTGGCTGTCAGTATTATTGTGATCTCCATTGTATTGATGATAAGCTGATTCTGTCAGAGGGAATGTTCTTATTCTCTGTTATCCACAACAAGTTTTGAAAGTTTGAATACTACTAACAAGACCACAGTGAATGTGGATGTGGATGGTTCAAGTTCAAACATTTTATTGGCGTAACAACAATCACAAACAATATATCCATCACTAACATTTCATGGAAAGGTCTTGTGAGAAAACTCATTAGCAGACCAAGTTATTAAGCAAGGTAATATGTGCACATTTAAGAGAGAGAAGACAATTATAACATGTCTATGTAGTTGTGAAGGTTTAGATTTTTACTGGGGGTTTTAAGTACTTAGACTTCACTACCTCTCAATAATTAAATCACCTTCGGGTTGTTTGTTTGAAACTCACTGTGAAGCTATCAGTCCAGAACTACATACAGGGTAAACAATAAACACTTGGTAAACACCTTATCTAGTTTATTTACAAGATCTACACATAACAAAAATAGCACCCCAACACAAGATTCATCCACTCACTCACGCCCTAAATATCTTCCCTAACTTCGCCTACGATAACCTACTGTCTGGTATCTGGCTAGGGAATAGATATATAAGGGGTTATGGATTATGATTATAAGAACCTGTAGCCTCGAGCCTGTGGTCCTCGTCGCACACCCACGTGGTCGCCCTGTCCACGACTCCTCCTCTTCCCAGCTCACGTCTGCCCCAACCAAACCCTCCTTCTCCTCGCGGTGTGACTTGCCCTGCGTCTGTTAGCACGAATCAAGCACCAGACACGCGGGGAACTGGAAGGAGGCGGCAAGAGGTCCAGAAGACGTCCTCAGCTGGGGGAGATGTAGTCGTGGCCGTGACCTGTAACAGAGTGGGGACGAGGCAGGTCGCCCTGCCTCGACCTGGCTGCTCCAAGATGGCGGCTGGTGGCGAGTTGCCACTTCGGCTCATCTTAAACACATTTTCTATACCCTTTTTCTTATTACGCATGCCTGATTTCCTATCAGCCACCACATGCAATTTACTTCAGGCGTTTCTGCTAGCGCACCCCACTACTCGTGGGGAGGCAACTGTGAGACTGAAACCCCTCCCACAGACTGGAATCCTTTCCCGCCACCAGAAAAACATTAACTGGCATCTCCCAGTATTAACAAAAGCCTGGTGCTACGCGCACGCAATGGGGATACTAGCACTTGAATGGCTGAAATTAAGTCTAGCCATTACATTAGTATTCATACAAAACATCTATAAATATACCTAAACTCATACTAACGTATACTATATATATAGTCACACATACTCATACATACATATTTACATAAATATGCACAAACATAAACATATACGAGCATACAGTAAACATATTCATACATATATAAATTTATGAATCCACACACACACACACACACACACACACACACACACACACACACACACACACACACACACACACACACACACACACACACACACACACACACACAAAACCATATACTGTACACTCATCCACACACAATGTAGCTACAGATACTCAACATAATCATTGATATTTACTTGAATTATCGAAATATTAACAAACTATACAATTAGATCCTTACAATATTTTTACATCATAATGTGCAACGAAAAGAGCTTAGAAATTATAAGTATTCTTTCATAGTGTTTGTAAATGCAAAAGAAAATTTTTCATTCTACACTACCCTCCCGAGTTTCGCGCCTGCTTTCTTCCGGAGGCATAGCGCGAAACTCGCGGATCGCGAAACTCGGGTATTGTAAACCCTATAAAAATGCTCATTTAGTCCGGTTTTTTTTTTTTTTTTTTTTTTTATAAATATGACTCTTTTTTTTTCCAAAAAAAAAAATCCTGAAAATGCCCCAAGCCCCTGTCCACCCAGCAGTGAATGGGTACTGGGTGTTAGCCTAGGGTTTGTGACCCGCTTCCCGGGGTGGTGGCTTCGGCCAACACTACGTAGAGAAGAGGAAGGAGGAGAGGAGCTTGAGATTGAGCTTGAGTTGGGAGTCACCCAGCGGATGCTGCTTTGGTCTGAGTGAGTGAGCCTGACACATATCTTGTCAGCTGATGGTTGTGTGACAGTGTTATATGACAATAACACTGTCACAATGCCTTCCTCTCTTCTCTCCTGTCTCCTCCAGTACCTCCAGAAACCACAGTACCACACACGTCATGGTTAATCCCTTATAAAGGAGTATTTTGAGGTAAATAGTAAGGTAAGGTGCTACTTATTTCGAGGTGTTACCTATCTTATGCGACACCGGCTGTTCCTGTAGAGAAAAACACAAACAAATGGAAAAAAACAAAGCAAAACTACATACAGCTATACTAAGCCTATTATTATACTATACTAAGCTGGAAGGAAGGAAGATGTGTCCCGTACGTCTCTTATGGGAGGCGGTAGCAGAGTGGGTAGCGTCAAGATATATGTCAAGCTCGAGCACGAGCTTGACAGATGACCTACAAAGTGATACTAAGCAGAAAAGGTCACAAGAAGAAGAAGAAGTCTCCGAGTGGCGTTCTCGGTGATCCGAGTTCGATCCTTGATGAGGGCTGTAAAATCCACTTAAAATCTTTTTCTGCACTGTTGAGTGGCCTAAGAACACCCACATGCTGCCCATTAGCTCTACCTTCGATTGCGAGTGCATCGGAGGATACTGGGGGCGGCATGAGCCTCTAATCACAGGCGTCACTATAGAAATTCTGTCTGCGCCACCACGGGCGAGGGCCAACCATCACAGCCCTCAAGTTAATCTCCAGGGCCTACCATCCCACTCCTGGAGGTCACTGCCTAACGGCGCTGTAGGCACACACACACCAAAAAAAAAAAAAAAGCGAAACTCGGGGATACAATGCGCGAAAGTCGGGATGATAAGCATTTAGGACTCAGCGCGAAACTCGAGGATCGCGAAACTCGCATAGCGTGAAACTCGGGAGGGTAGTGTATACTTGAAGCTGTTAATGGTACAAACATTGATATTATTTCCTACTAGACTAGGTAAAGAGTTTCACACCTGAGGACCGAAACACATGATAGAAAGGTGATGGTGTTAGTGTGAGGGGTGTGGCATCTGAAGAGTGTATGGGCAGGGTAAGAGTACATAAGAAAGGAATGGTAGGAGAGTCCAAGGCATTATGCAATTTTGTCACAATGTTGCATGAAAAAATTATTGCAAATAGTAAAAAGAAAAATTATTCTAATGTATTTCGGATGTAGGGATGGAAAAAACAGAAGCAAGAATTGATAGGAAGAGATCCATATTACCTATTCTGGCATTCCACGAACATACAATTGTTCTCATGGGTTAGTCACTATATATGTCAGTGGTGGAATGCAGGAATGGGTAATGGAAGATTTCATCCATCCCAATTCTTGTTACTAGTGATTACTTATGTGTCTGCATAGTGACAAACAGTATAATGTAAAGTTTGTCACAGTCACTGGAGTAATCTTTTTAACTCAGAGGGAAAAATACAAGACATATTTATTGTAGAGCTTATTTGCTTCATTTAGGAATTTGTTACACATGACTTAGTAGTGTTGTGTAGGAGTCCTCTGCCGGGTGAATGTCTGGTGTTTTCTGTGGTTAATCCCAAGATAGGTGCTTTTAAGAAGTAATTAGGCGTAATCTGTGATGGTGAAGGTCAAGATAATACAGATTCTCTTTCAATGTTTTAACCAGGTGTACTTTGACAACACTCCGGTGCCGGTGGAAAATGTTTTGGGTGAGGTTGGTGGAGGCTTCAAGGTGGCCATGAACATCCTCAACTCTGGCCGCTTCTCCATGGGCAGCTCAGGGGCAGGTCAGTATTTTTTTTTTTTTTTTTTTTTTTTTTCCCCTTGAGGGCTAAGGTGGTTGGACCCGCACATTCTGGAGGGTCATAATGGTCCTTCGTCCGTGGTGGCGCAGGCTGGATTTTTATAGGTTTTGTTGGTTTTGGTATCTGCAAAAGTTGAGATATATTTTTGAGATTCAATGTATTCAATAACCTTAAAAATCTGCCACAAACAAAAACAAGAGTCAGTAAAGTGAAGCCTGTGAAAATGAAGTGTTGAATGTAAACAAAATGAAGAGTACATCAGTGGCATGCCATGCACTACCTAGAGTACAATTAATACTATTGAGGCCACCACTAAAACCTTGACACAAAATTTTATGGGGAGGTAAAGAGTGCATGATAAGCATTCCATTCGATGTGTGTAGCTGATCCTGTGTGTGGTATTACATTGACGCACTCAAAAATTCAAAATGATGTAGGTATTTTGTTTGCATCTGTTAGTGCGCCAGACTGGGTACTGGCAGAGGTGTGTGCTCTTGTTTTGAATGTTTGCCAGCAGTGTGTTTTTTGCTATGTGCCACCCCCCATTGTTTAGGAAAAGATAAGGTATGAAAATTAGTCTTACCAAAGACTACTCTATACTGGACTTGCTACTAATTTTGGGCTATTTCCAGTGGAGGTCTGTTTTGCGATTCCTGCCATTTTCGAACATCACTCCCTTTTCCCTTCCTATGGTTTATCAGTATATATGATATACCGTTATCTTCGTAAATGTTTGTTCTATAATATTATCAAATAAAAAACAGTAAAATACAATAAAGAAATGTCATTATGAGAGAGTGAAGAAATATGCATGAACTTCATATTCACTTGAACTCATCGCCATTTAATATTTTGCGTGAAGACTTTACATGCAACATATCAATAGAAGCGGATTTTCATTAGCTTTCCATTGCTATATTTCGTTTTCTGATAAATTAAACATAACCATGCATAAATTAGCGTTAACTAAAAAAATAACATCATCTATCGGGATAATTACCCGATTGATGATGTTATTTATTTAGTTAATGCTAATTTATGCATGGTTCTAATTCATTTATCAGAAAACGAAATATAGCAATGGAAAGCTAATTAAATTCTGCTTCTATTGATATGTTGCATGTAAAAAGTCTTCATGCAAAATATTAAATGGCGATGAGTTCAAGTGAATTATTTACATGACATTTACATTACATTTGCATGTTACATGAACATATTATATAATATGTTCATGCATATTTCTTCACTCTCTCATAATGACATTTCTTTAATGTATTTTACTGTTTTTTATTTGATAATATTATATAACAAACATTTACGAAGATAACAGTGTATCATTTATACTGATAAGCCATAGTCTACTGTATTCATGGAACACTCTTTTTTACTTGCCGATCCGATTGATGATGTTAATTTTTTAGTTAACGCTAATTTATGCATGGTTCTAATTCATTTATCAGAAAACTAAATATATCAACGGAAAGCTAATAAAAATCCGCTTCTATTGATATATTTCATCTGAAATGTTTTCTCGCAAAATATTAAATGGCGAAGAGTTTAAGTATATATTGAGGTCATGCATATTTCTTCACTCTCTCATAATGGAATTTCTTAAGTGTATTTTACTGTTTTTTATTTTATAATATTATAGAACAAACATTTACGAAGATATTGGTATATCATATATACTGATAAACCTTAGGAAGGGAAATAGGGGTGATGTTCGAAAATGGCAGGAATCGCAAAACTGGCCTCCACTGGTCATGGGCGGGTTGGCGCGGGGCACGAGTAGCAAGTCCAGTATAGAGTAGTCTTTGGTCTTACATAAGAAAATAAGGAAGCTACAAGAGGCCGCGAGGCCTACACGTGGTAGTTCCTGTCACCTAACACTACCTACATTCACCTTTCATCCCCATCCATGAACCTATCCAGCCCCTTTTTAAAGCTCCCTAATGACTCCGCACTAACTACCTGTCTACTGAGACCATTCCATTCATTCACCACCCTATTTGTGAACCAGTTTTTCCCTATTTCCTTTCTAAATCTACGCTTTTCCAGCTTGAATCCGTTACTTCTTGTTCTACCCTGGTTAAAAGTCGTAAGAACTTTTTCTACCTCTCCTTTATTAAATCCCTTTATCCACTTAAAAACTTCTATCAGATCGCCCCTTACTCTGCGTCTCTCGAGTGAGTGTAATTTTAATAACTTCAATCTCTTCTCATAACTAAAGTTACGCATCCCTTACAAGTATCATTTTGGTCATCCTTCTCTGCACTGTTTCTAACAAGGCTATATCCATCCTATAATATGGAGACCAAAACTGAACCGCATAGTCTAGGTGAGGCCTGACTAGAGCCAGATAAAGCTTTAGAATAACTTCCACACTTCTACTTTTAACACTTCTGGTAATGAATCCTAATACTCTATTAGCTCTATTTCTGGCCTCAATACATTGTTTCCTAGGTCGGAGGTCTGGGCTCACCCTCACTCCAAGATCTTTTTCACCTTCTGATCTTTTCAGCGATACCTTGCGTATGGTGTTTCTATTACCAGGTTTTTTTTTACCAACATTCATAACGCTGCACTTATCAATATTAAATTCCATCTGCCATCTGACTGCCCATTCGTTAAGTTTATCTAAGTCTCCCTGCAATATGTTTACATCAGACTGTGATCCAATAATCCTACCTACCTTAGTATCATCAGCAAACTTGCTGATATCACTGCTAATCCCACTATCCAAGTCGTTGATGTAAATCAAAAATAGTAATGGACCCAAAACAGACCCTTGTGGAACTCCACTTGTCACCAGTCCCCATTCAGATTTAGAACCATTAATTGTAACCCTTTGTTGCCTATTACTTAGCCAAGCTCTGACCCAATGAAGAACCTTCCCATCTATTCCATGAGCCTTAACCTTATTTAAGAGTCGCTCGTGTGGTACTTTGTCAAATGCCTTACTAAAGTCCAGATATATTATATCATAATACTTATCATTATCTGCTGTCTCATAAACTTTCCTATAAAAACTCAATAAATTGGTGAGACCTACCCTTGGTGAATCCATGTTGTGAATCATTTATCAAGCTATGTTTATCTAAGTGCTCTCTAATGTTTTTTGCAATAATAGATTCCAATAATTTACCCATCACTGACGTTAGACTTACGGGTCGATAATTTGACTTTAATCTTCTGGGACCAGATGCTGAGAGCGAGCTAGGGCGCCTGTGGTAAGGCGAAACGCCCTCCCACCGCAATGCTCAGTCGAGATTGCTGCCTTAGTGGCACCGCTAAAGGTGCTGAAAACTAAGGCATGGTCAGACCCTGACTTAGTGAGCTGCTGTGGGCCTTTGACAGACTGTTTGTTTCATCTTCTGTTTATAAAGCAAATATAGCCTTGTTTCAGTTCCTACAACGTAACAATTGGTGTTTACGTATTAATAGTGTGGCAAGGTGTGTATGAATTGATCGTGCAAGACTAATGCGGCGTTATAGGGTGTTATATGCTGGTGATAAGAAATGTTGTGTTGTGTGTTGGTTAGGGGCGGGCGGCGGGCGGCAGGTGCTCCGCCCGCACTAAAATGTTGTACTATTATATGGTAGTATCATACTACCAGATGATATTTAGGACAGCTGAACATACCATCATCTTCACGAGACATTAGTGCATATCTTGAATGTATAAAAATTGCAGTAAACTATACCTATAATAAGATAATGAGAGCAAAATGAAATCGTGTATAAACTTTTTTTTCACCTTTTTTTATTCATCTTCTTATTCCTGAAATGTTGCTTGCATTAAATTTTCACTCACTGTCCCGGAATCAGCACACCTTAACGATTATCATGGTGTATGGCACGTCCCAATGCAAAAATATATAAGTGGTCAAAACCTGCGTTGAACGTCAAACTTGTGATGAAACAGCTTTTGGCGGGGGAGAGCGGTGTATCCTTGCCATAAGTGCTTGGTGAGGGAGGGAGGGACAAAATTCCTTGCTTCAGCAGAGGAGTGTTCAAGCCTTGTGATTGGTCGAAGCTGCCTAAGCAGCGCTCAGATAGGCAACGTGATTGGCTAGTAGGATTCTCGGACCACGCCCACGCCATAGGCTTATGGAGGTGTAAGGCAGTGCAAAAGCGCCTGAACTTTTGACTGTACATGGGCTTTAGTCGGTGCCTTAGCCGGGCCATTACAAAAGTGCCTGAAGACGGGTAAGGCGCTCTTTTCGCCTTACCTCTGTGGCACTTCTCAGCATCTCCCCCCTGTCTCCCTTCTTAAATATGGGAACAACATTTCCTTTCCTCCATAATAATGGCACATCGCCTATCTCAACCGATTTCCTAAAAATGTGCACTAACGACTCACTAACAACCTCCTTGCATTCCTTTAATACCCTGGGATACACTTTATCTGGTCCTGGCGATTTAAAATTCTTCATTTTATCTATACCCTCTTCCACCATTTCCCTAGTTATCATAATACCTTTGAGTTTCTCCTCATCGCTTCCTTTGAACATCTGTTCACTATCAGGTATCGTCTGTGTATCCTCCTCAGTAAAAATACTTAAGAAATAATAATTTAGACTTTTACACATATCCTCATCCGTATTTAAGACCTCACCCTGTCCTGACCTTAACGGCCCAACTAATTCCCTTGTCTTGGTTTCATATACCTGATAGAACCCCTTTGGGTCACTTTTTGCCTGTCCTGCTACTTTAATCTCATAATTGTTCTTAGCAGCTCAAGTTAATTTCTTCACTGTCCTTGTCATCACATTATACTGTTCTTTGCTTACCAATCCTGCCTTGAACCTTAAATAAAGGTTTCGTTTTACTCCAATGTTGTGTTTTAAATTAGTGGTCATCCATTTTGGATCACTCTCTCTGGACCTTATTTCCCTATAAGGAATATTTCTTTTCTGTCCGTCAATTATATTCCTTACAAATGAGGTATAATCCTCCTCAGCCCCGACCTCACTTCCATGTCTAACCACTCTAATTACCTCCTCAGCCCCGACCTCACTTCCATGTCTAACTGCTCTAATCTTAGAAAGAAAATCTGAAAATAAGTTGCCAAGTCTTACAATTGTAATTCACTGATGTTATTTCCACATTCAGGAATGTTGAAGAGGCTGCTTGAATGGACCATTGAGCATGCTGTGACTCGCAAACAGTTTGGGCACCACCTCTCTGACTTTGCCATGATCAAGGAGAAGTTTGCTCGCATGAGTGTTAATATTTATGCAATGGAATCAATGGCTTACCTTACTGCAGGCGCCTTGGATGGACAGGAAGACCCAGACTGTTCTGTGGAAGCTGCTATTGTGAAGGTATGGTAAAAACATTGCATGATATGATAAAGTATACAAAGGAAGCAGCGTCCAGGCCTGTGAGAGGGAAGGAAAGAGAAATATATGCTTCTATGTGCAGACTAGTTTAGTTCTTACGGTTTATTGATATATTTATGTCTATATATTCTAACATGATCCATGAAACAATCTCAAGGTCATGGCAAAGGTCTCCTCTTCGTCCTTTCCATGCAATCTGTCCCTCTACAATGTATCCTTTCCAGTGGCGTAGCTACGGGGGGGGGGGCATGGGAATCCTGTGCCCCCCTAGGTACCCCCCACTGGCCATGGCTGCCGTGTTCTATATAATGCTCTAATACCCACCACTGATCTGATCTTAGAATATACCCTTCTGTGTGGCCTCAGAGTGGCCCCGCTTGCCTAGAACCCCCACCCCCCCAACCCCACCCCCATTGATAGATACCAATCTACGCCACTGCTAACAAAGCAATCCAGTCCTTTAACAACCCACAAACTACGTAGGAAAAAAATAAGATATCCTACCCACAATTCTCTGCGACACTGTTAATGAGTTTGAAGTACTAACGAACCCTATCAATAGAAACTAACAAAATACTACAAAACTATACCAACACTATTACTAACTCACATTTATTACTAACATTTAAGACTTAGATAACGTTACAGGTCAAGAATTATTGGTCAAAGGTCAACAGGTAAGGGCATAGGAAGAAAATAAGGGAAAGGTTTAGTGTTTCGAAGCAGTGTTGAGCTGCTTGAGTGATCCGGTACGAGCGGCAGTCGAGAGCGAGCCGGTGATGGGGCAGGACGTGTGTGCAGGCAGCAGGGAGAAGGAAGAGGATGATTTTTGGCCAAACAACACTTTATTTTGTTGTTTTTCTACATATTTCTGCAGCGTAAGGTAGTAGAGAGAGAAAGGGGTAGTGGAAGAGAGTGAAAGGAATGAGTGGCGGATCTAGAGGGTGGCCACGCCCCTGAAATCTCATTGGCCACCCCAGATCTGAGTCAGAGGTCTAGTGAAAATTCATCCATTTCTTTCTAATGGCTATGCCATGGCCCCACACTAGTTAAGTTCCCAATCTTGGCTGCCCCAGTAAAAATTTCCGGGGGGCGCTACTGGGAGTGGGAGAGGGAGGGAGGGAGGGAATGAGAGCTTACCTGTGATTTGAGGTTGTTTAGTCCTCCCTGCAAAGTAATGGTTGTTGCCTCGTTATCTTTCTACCTTATATAACGTCAGATGAGCTATAGCCAATGGCGTAGCTACGGGGTGGGTACGTGTCCCCCCCTCCCCCCAATGAGAATCCGGAGCCCCCCTCAGGTGCCCCCCCCCCCCCTCCCACTGGCCATGGCTGCCGGAATCTGTTTGGACCGACTGACTATATGCCCTAAAACCCTTCTATGTGGCATCAGAAAGCCCCCGAGGTCCGCTTGCCGTAGTGTCCCCCCCCCCCCCCCCCTCCATTGATAGATACCTAGCTACGCCATTGATCCTTTCACTCTCTTGACCTACCTTTACTTAAAGCATTCACTCAACAGTGCGCATATATTTTATAGGGAACTTACCTCTCGCACCCACAGCATGAAGTGACAAAACCTTCTCAACAAAAATGCTTGGATGAAAGGAGGGCAGACTATGAGAAGTTCCATTTGTCATATTGCTGATATTTATATCATATATCTATATTGATACTTTATGCACTTAATACCCTTTATACTGAAGATACCATTCTTTGCCAAGAGAAGAATACTAATGAAATATCATGTCAACAGGTATTCAGCTCAGAGGGTGCCTGGAAATGGTGCTCCGAGTGCCTGCAGGTCCTTGGTGGTTTAGGTTACATGAAGTCTTACCCATTTGAACGTTACCTTCGAGATGCTCGTATCCTCTTGATCTTTGAAGGGACCAATGAGATTCTCCGCTTGTTTATTGCACTAAGTGGTATGGTTTACTCTTTTTAGTTTGTTCACTAACTGATACATGCCTTTATATGCCTACAAACTTATGATCTCTACACTGTATTTTTGTATTTTATCTGCCTGGGTTTTTGTACAGACCCCACCTCAGTTCCATACCTTTTGTTACTTGCTCCTAGTCCTCCCCCATCTGTGAGCTTACCTGCTCCTTGTTCTTGTTGAAACTCCTCCTCTGTCTTTTAAGTATACTGTACTAGCAAGTTTTCAAGCAGCATTTGTGGCACCAAGAAATGAATCTATAAATCAATTATTCAATCAATTTTCAACTTTTTAAGTTTCATTTTATCATGATTACTTAGTATTTAGTTGCCATTTAGTATTTACAAAACATGTATTCTAGTTGAAAGCCATAAATTCTAATTTGGCTTTCATATTTACAGGGCTGCAAAATGCTGGAGTCGGGCTTCGTGAGGTTGTCCAGAAACTTCGAAACCCATTCATGAATCCTGGTTTTATTCTGGAGAAAAGCATTCAGAGATTCCGTCAGCAGAAAGACCACCCCAAACTTGACCTTGATATTGCGGGCCACCTGCATCCTACCCTGCAACCATCAGCTGAGCTTTTGGAGTATTGTGTGAAAAGGTTCCAGTATGGTGTAGAATTGGTGCTGACCAGGTATGGTAAGTATTTATGTGTGATTTTCAGCAATGTTTATATTTCAGAGGTTCCTTACTTAGTGAAAAATTATGTGGCAATGGACTACTGTATTTGTGGTTTGCCGTCATGTGTTCTTCTACAAGGGAATGTGTGCATTGAGTATGTGTGTGGTATATGATAAGCTAATTAAAACATTTTTTTGCTGACCAAGTTAGTGCTGGTGTCCGTTGTCAGGCCTTTTCAGTATGGCCTAAACGAAGCCGATTCTGTGTCAGGATTGAAAATAATGTGCTCAGGGTAGGAATCCAGTGAAGGTAACTTTGGCAGTGATAGGCAGGCAATGAGGTGAAAGCAGAATATTAGCATGCAAATTGGGTAGGAAGTATCCTTAGAAGGCTATGCTGATTTGCTACAGGCAGACCTTGCAGGAATTTACTCGTGGGCAGAACCAAAAAATGTGTCCTTTAATAACAACACATTTAAACACTTGGTCTACTGTATTGATTGAAGCATTAACAATGAGTATTCTTACACAGCACAAGACAGGTCTCGTATTGACACTTAGGAAAATATATGAGCCTCTGTGTTACCCTCAACTGTGATGGCAGTTTCACAATCCACGTAGCCAATGTGACAAAGAAAGATGAAGTCAAGTAGGATTCTGTACACCTTTCGGATGAGCAACACACTTCCCATGCTGATGCCTTACCAGTTACTTGTAGTTCCCTTGTTGAAGTATTGCTGTCAGCTGTAGAGCCAATAGAAGGTTAGAGAGAAGCAGTCACTCAAAGCAGTGCAGCTGTTGGTTTACCTGCAAAATCTCTGCCATTTGACACAAATTAATGGGATAGGTTGGAACCATTCAACTTTTTTTCACTGGAGGGATAGAGGAAAAGGTATGCCGTACTATATTAACAATTTTATTGGTACCACAACAAACTATGTTAATAGTTTTTTAACATCCATCAACGAGTAGGCCGACTCTTGTCACATTAGGAGGGCACACCCTAGAGCAGCCACCAGAGTCAGGATCCTGAAAGAGCACATTGTTTCAAGAAGGCGCCATCTCCTTAACCCTACCCAGATTATGAGTGATTCAAATTAACCAAGTCTGCAAATATTTTAAAGCAAGTTGGATACATTTTTCCAGACAATCCTTGGCCAACTAATCTTCCCCACTATCACCTTAGTGCTGCCAGCAGTGGCATTATAAACCAGCTGATCAACACCAAAAAATCACATGTGTATTTGTAGATTTTCTAATGTAATTTCAAAAGGAAGGTTCACTTGAAATTTACTGCTGAGGTTAAAGTATACACCAAGTGAGTCTGTTTTGTGCTCTACTCACATCAATCACTTAATATTCCTTATACCATTTTCACATGACTGAGTTGAATATACATTGATCACTGCCTTGTTGCAACCCGAAGAACAATACTTAGACTAGTAAATGTCATCTTTATTCCAGGGCAGGAAGTAGCCCTTCCCAAAAATCAGTTGGAGGTTGCACGCTTGGCGGACTGTGCCATTGACCTGTATGCCATGACAGCTGTCCTGGGCCGAGCCTCACGTGCACATTGCATTGGCATGAAAAACTCGCCTCATGAGGTATGTCGTACAAATAATTCATACTTCCTGTTTATTTAGTTACTTCCTGAACCCATACAGCATTACTGGTATAACAGTCTCGCCGCTGAATTTTACCTCCTTAGGCATTATCGACCTTACAGTTACACCGCCCAAGTTACTGTAACAATATTGTGTAAACAGCTGATGCTTGGTGGACTTCTAGCTTCCCACACATAGATGAGATTTTACAACCTTTTCCAGTACTTGGGACAAGAATATGTGAATTACAATCGCAGCACTAGCAAAATCGTGCAATGTGAGCAACATTCACTACACAGTATCCCTCACGCCCGCCAACTTGGGGTGAGCTGTGGCATGCATTAGGGAGGAGGTGATATGGTTTATATAAATAGTTCCATGCTTTGCTAATATGACATTTTACAAAACATGTGCTTACACCATCGTGTTCAAGAGACTTTTCTTTTTATAAGATAGAATAGTTTATCCAACGTCAAGGGTGACCATCTTCAGGGCCAGACGCACAACACTGCCACCTATAGTAGAGGTGCCATCATCACCTCTTCCCATGACCCACCCTTGCCTGACCACTATCACTCGAAGCCCCACCTTCTGCCACTCATCCGTTTGTGTAATATACATTGTGCATATACATTTGAGTAAGGATATTTTACCCAGCCATTTCATGTGTCTGCATTGAATAATTTTATCTCCCATTACGCATGTGTACCCCATATCATGTCTTAGAAAAGATGGACTTACGAACAGCGTCTTGGAACGTACCAATTTCGCAAGTTGGGGACTTTTTGTATACAGAAATCAATCAATCATTGGGGGCATACGCCGGGGGGTGCGTCGCCTCGCCCACCCTACGATGCCACTCCCGGGGGTCACCACGCGCGAGTCCCCATGCAGGCTCCTTTCCCATACCAAGCAACTTTCGACAGAAAACATCAACTTGCCCCAGCCACGAACCTTGTGGGTGCCCCCTTGGCCTCCACGCTGGATTGTCTCTTACAGATACAACCCAGTGGGAGGGATCGGTTTCAGGGTAGCGTGCCACATGCTCATATAGCCGCAGTTGGCGCTGACAGACTATGCAGGCAATAAGAGTCGATTCAGACCAAAGGCATCGATTCGCTTCTTCAAGTCACTTTTTAGTGTCCATGTCTCACAACCATAGAGTAAGACAGGGATCACAAGCGACTTGAAGATCCGGATCTTTGTCCTTCTGCACAGGTACCTACAACGCCAAATACTCGTGCTGAGCAAGTCCATAACACCTTGGGCTATGCCAATCTGCGGTAAGACTTCATGACGTGACCCGCCGTCATTATGACTACCAAGGTTTGTAAAATTTTCCAAGATCTCAATGTCCTCGCTGGAAGCATGAACAGACTGTACTGTTTCATCTAGTAAGCCTCCAAACACCTGGACCTTGGTCTTGTCCTTGGTCTTTGAGACCTCAAGTCCCAAAGGCTTTGCCTCCTTGTGCAGCACCTCGAGAGCCATCACCAGCGACTCGGCAAAGATTACTGCATCATCGGCAAAAACAAGATCAGTGATATTGGTGTTGCCGAGGGATGCTCCACAATCACTTTGATCTACAACGTTGCCCAATACCCAGTCCATACAAGTATTGAAAAGTGATGGGGCAAGGCAAGGCACCCTTGCCTCACTTCTATATTCACAGGAAAAAAATGGATACACTTCACAACACTTTCAGTCCCAGAGTATAGGCCAGTCATCAAACCAATAGTCCTTACAGGAATCCCGCGGTCGCAATTAGATCCCAGAGTGACTCACGATACTCTGAGTCAAATGCCTTCTTGATATCAACATAGGCTGCAAGCATCCCCTGTCGAAACTCACGTCAGTGTTCCACCAGGACACGAAGCACTTGGAGTCCATTGTTGACTTACCAGGCATGAACCCAGACTGCTGAGGTCTCTGATGCTTTAGCAGATGACTGCGAATCAGTGTCAGCAATAGATGGGCAAGCACCTTGCCTGACACGCTGAGCAGTGTAATACCGCGGTAATTGTTGCAGTCCTGACGGTTCCCTTTCCAGATAGGGACGACCAATCCCCTTTTCCAGTCAGGAGGAATGGTACCTGATTGTCACACGGCACACAGAACAGCATGCAACCCGCAGATCATGGCCTCACCCCCAGCTTTGAGGAGCTCTACACTGATATTACAAACACCAGCTGCCTTTCCACCCCTCAACTTTGCTACAGCCTCTCTGACTTCGTCAAGAGAGGGTGCAGTTTCGTCAATAGGAGGATCACCATCCACTGCCCGTAATCCAGTGGTGTGAAGCTGCCCAATTGGAGGGTCCACCGTGAACAACTGCCGTAAGTACTCAGCCCAACAAGCCATCTGCCCATCCATGTCCAACACGAGGCGCCCATCTGATGCTCGGATAGCACTCGCCCGAGATGGAAAATTGGAATGGAGCTTCTTCAGGGCTCGGTAGGCGGGTCGGAGGTCTTTAGCGTTCAAATGGTCTGCAACATCCTCAGCGAGACTCCTGACATACCTCTCCTTCTGACATAACTCTCCCCAGGAGAGTTCTAGTCCTGCATGACAGAGCCATGTACTGAAAGTACTGGTCCTGGTTCCGAGCGAGCCTGGAAGCAAGACTCACTTCGATATTTTCCAGCATCTCAGTCGATACAAAACCACGCCTTGACCTCGGGCGCTCCCCAATAGACTCTTTGGCAGCCTGGAGAGTTTCACGTTTGAAGGTATCCCACAGTTCTACAGGGTCCTCGAGGGCACCGAGCACATTAAACCGATTTGAGACTACCACTGCATACTCATGGGCACATGTCAAGTCTTTAGCTTCTCAAGATGAAACACAGTATGGTGGTTACTTCTTGAGATTCTTCTGGATTTGACATGAAGTGTAGCAACAACAAGTCTGTGATCAGTTGCAAAGAACTCAGCACCCCGGTAAACCCTGCAGTTCTGGATCATCCGAGGATGTGGTTGATCTCCTTAGCTACCCCTCCGGCATTACATGTCCAACGATGCAGCTCTTGTCTCTGATACCAAGAACCTGCAATTCTCAACCTTCTGGACCTTGCGAAATTCAGGAGAGAACTGTTAATGTTCCTGGTACCAGAGCCATGGGGACCAACACATAACTTATAGCCATCTCTCACAGTGCCAGTAGTAGCATTGAAGTCGCCCAAGACGATGAGTGTGTCCCGAGGAGGACACTGGTCTAATACAGAGTCGAGTTTGGCGTAGAACATCTCCTTTTCAGTTTCACGCACCTCGGTAGGAGCGTACAGTGCAACAAGAGACATGAAACCCAGTGTGTTTCACCCTCACCTGCATTATATACTCATCAACCGGAGTAACCCCAACAACAGACGGCTGCAGTTTGCTGGAGATGCCTATAGCTACTCCCCGGACATGGTGACCATTGCTCATGCCGGACCGTTAGTAGGTGTAACCCCCACTGCTAGTCTCACCACTACCAGACCTCCTTGTCTCAGAGAGTCCCACTATATCCACCCTCAGCCTACTGAGCTCGCCCGATAGGAGAGGTAGTCGATGGCTGTCTGAGAGGCTCACGATCCAGGAGCCCACACGTAGAACCCTCCAGAGGTTTATTCCAGGAGTGAAACGACAAGCAGGCCGCCGCCTCTGTACAGGAAAATACCTTTTATCCGGATATATCCGGACTTCCGGGTAGCCGGTTAATGGAAAAGTCCGGTTAATGGGTAAGTATACTTACGAAAGATGCATTTACTAAAAATAAACATAATATTGTATGATTGTTTGTATTGTATGACACACACCCACACATACCACCCAACACACACACACACACACATACCACCCAACACACACACCCACACATACCACCCAACACACACACACACATACCACCCAACACACACACCCACACATACCACCCAACACACACACACACACACATACCACCCAACACACACACCCACACATACCACCCAACACACACACACACATACCACCCAACACACACACCCACACATACCACCCAACACACACACACACACATACCACCCAACACACACACCCACACATACCACCCAACACACACACCCACACATACCACCCAACACACACACACACACATACCACCCAACACACACACCCACACATACCACCTAACACACACACACACATACCACCCAACACACACACCCACACATACCACCCAACACACACACACACACATACCACCCAACACACACACCCACACATACCACCCAACACACACACACACACACCCACATACACGGGTGGTATGTGTGGGTGGGTGTGTTGGGTGGGATGTGTGGGTGTGTGTGTGTGTGTGTTGGGTTGTATGTGGGATGACTCAAAATACCACTCCGGTCGTCGGGTAGCACTGACCTTGCCCACGGACTGATAAACACTGAATTATCATAGCGCATGGCGCATTATGGCGGGAATAAACAGGTGGCGATAGGTGGCGCTCACGTCTACGGCGGCAAAATTAAAAGTTAAATATTTCGTTACTTTTTTATTTTACCCACATACACACACATACACGGGTGGTATGTGTGGGTGTGTGTGTGTGTTGGGTGGGATGTGGGATGACTCAAAATACCACTCCGGTCGTCGGGTAGCACTGACCTTGCCCACGGACTGATAAACACTGAATTATCATAGCGCATGGCACATTATGGCGGGAATAAACAGGTGGTGATAGGTGGCGCTCACGTCTACGGCGGCAAAATTAAAAGTTAAATATTTCGTTATTTTTTTTTTTTTTAATACTATTTACTTACCTGCCACAAATTCCGGTTATTGGGTTATTCCGGTTGTTGGGTATCCGGATAAAAGGTATTTTCCTGTATACAGAAAAACACCCAATTAATCCCAGTAAGCCTTAAGCTTTGTATACGATCGATCGCCATCAGATTGAGTTTAAACATGGGAATACTGTACATATTCTACTTTAATCAAGCTAAGTGTTTTTTTCATGTTAATTTGTTGCAGATTTTTAATTTTATTAGTTAACTGTTCATAATGCGAACATTTATAAAGAGATGATTTGTTTGTTATACAATCACCACAAAAAAAAATTAGGATACAAAAAATCTTAGGACGGGAAAGAAATACAGATTTGTTGCCCTTGTCGGTGGTATCGGTTGCATTTTCTCGAGTTTGTCATTATCTGACATCTTACTGGGCTGGAGGATAGTGCTCCATCGCTCAGCCTGCACTAAGGCATGAAGGGGAGAGGGTTGCCGTATATGCTCCTTGTACCTCCATATCCCCTATCACCCCACCTTCCTCTACCCCCTCACCCAGGTCTACAGAAGCATTGTGCCTGGCAAATCACTGAAATTGAAAAATGTCAAAGACCATGCTGCTTGCTTTGTCTTCTTTGACATTTTTCAAGGTCGTTCTAACCTTTTTTCCACCAAATTAGTTTCCAACTCATGATTTAAACCCTGCATGCACCAGATTGAGACAATGTTTCTGGAGATTCCCTTGCTATCTGGCTCATGGACTTGCCACCACTGTACAAAGTGACTATCAGTATCTTCTTGACAATGGATAGTGATTTGCCAGGCGCAATGCTTCTGTAGACCTGGGTGAGGGGGTAGAGGAAGGTGGGGTGATTAGGGGATGGCTTCCGAAAGATTTCTGGCCTGGGTCTCGAGATGATGACGTCACAAGAGTAGGCGGATTTTTAGGTTTTCAGTGCATTGAAATGTTGTACTTTTACCCGATATTACCAAGCTACCAGATGATATTTAGGAAAACTGAGCTTACCATCGTGTTCATGATACATTGCTGCATATCATGAGCATAAATTAATTACAGTAAGACTACACGTATATTAAGATAATTGAAGGAAAATTAAGCAGTGTATAAACACTCACTTTTTTTGGGTTCAACTTGCTGTAACTCCCTTAGTGTTGCTTGAATCAAATTTTAAATCAGTTTAAAAATTGGCACACTATTTCAAATTTTTGGTGTGTAAAATGTACCGATAAGGAAAAAATTAAGTGGTCAAAATGGCAAAGAAAGTAAAACTACTGCAAACTGGCACTGTGATGGTTGAGCTTCCCTCCCAACTGGAGAGATGAGGCCTTAGCTATTATAAGGGCCCGTCACCACCTCACCCGTCACGGTGCCAGTTTGCAGTACTAGTTTTACTTTCTTGGCCATTTTGACCACCTAATTCTTTCCTTATCGGTACATTTTACACACCAAAATTTTGAAATAGTGTGCCAATTTTGAAACAGTGATTTAAAATTTGATTCAAGCAACACTAAGGGAGTTACAGCAAGTTGAACCCAAAAAAGTGAGTGTTTATATACACTGCTTAATTTTCCTTCAATTATATTAACATACGTGTAGTCTTACTGTAATTAATTTATGTTCATAATATGCAGCAATGTATCATAAACACGATGCTCAGTTTTCCTAAATATCATCTGGTAGCTTGGTAATATCAGAAGAGTACAACATTTCAATGCACTGAAAACCTGAAAATCCGCCTACTCTTGTGACGTCATCATCTCGAGACCCAGGCCAGAAATCTTTCGGAGTCCACGGTGATAGGGGGTATGGAGGCGCAAAGACGGCAACCCTCTCCCTTTCATACCTTAGTGCAGGCTGAGCAATCTGGAGCACTACAAGCACTAACCATATCTGGTTATCTAACCAAGCCATATCTGGGCTGGAGCCCAGTGAGATGCCAGATATATGACAAACCCGGGAAAATTCAACCATTACCTCCGAGAAGGGATAAAAAATCTGAAGACTTCTTTCGTATCTAAGATATTTTGCGATGACTGTAGAGGATAACCACTGTAAATGGGAAAAGTATTATAATAGCATTAATTTCCTGCTTGCCTAGAATTTAAATATATTTTTAATTTTCTCTGTTTACAACAGATTCTGCTTGCTGGGACATTCTGTGCTGAGGCATCAGAACGAGTCAAGAATGCAGTGAACGCCATGGAAAAAGGACCAGTTGTGAATAATGACAGAGCATACTGCCTCATTGCTGATGCTATTGTGGAAAACAAGGGCTATGTGGCTGAGCATCCTCTGACCCGCACTTTTTGGTAGTGATCTGTTTGATGTACAATAAATGTTGGCAAGTGTTGGTTGCATGGACTAAATACAAAATGACTAATGTGAGTGTACAGTACTATTTATGTGTGATTTTTTTATTGATATGAAGTTGTAATGGGTTTTGCAAAATATGTATATATGGATATATTTATGTAATCTATGTAAGTTTATTTTTTATCCTCAAGTTGTAAATATTGTGTAGAATTAGTAATATATTAGTCGAAAGTTGCCCCTGCCACACTAAGCTAACAGCTAGCTATTGGTGTGTTCTGATTGAGCTATTGGTGTATATCAATTGCAAATTTAAACTACAATTCATTATTTTGTTTTATATATATTACTAGGGCAGGGCAAAAGAAAGATTGGCCAAACTGATAAAATCAATATTGTACTACAGGAGAACCTCGTTTAACCGGCATTTAAAACAACGGCAGCCTCAAAACAACGGCACTAATCGACCCAGGCTTTTTTCTTTCTTTTTTTTACCCACTGATAAACTCTGGAACTCTCTTCCTGTTTCTGTTTTTCCACTTTCCTACGACTTACATCTTTTCAAAAGAAGAGTAACAAGACACCTCCCGAACTAAATTGGCTCACCCCACTTTTTTATTTTATTCTCTGACTGTCTTCTTTATAGGGACTGGCAACTAAGCGGCCTTTGTGTTACCCATTTTTGTTGTGCCCTTGGCCAGTTCCTTGTGATGGGGGGGAAAAAAAAAAAAAAAAAAAAAAAAAAGGGATTTTGGGGGATTCCATAAGAGTAACTCTCAAAACAACGGCAAAATGAGTTATCCGGCATGCGCTCCCCCCCGAGGGTGCCGGATAAATGAGGTTCTCCTGTATGTAGAAGTTTCATTCTTATCAGTTTCGCCAATCTTTCTTTTGCCCGAGTGGTTAGTTAAATAGTCAGTAGTAAGTATAGAATCGCTTTGGCTCCAAAGCTATTTAGTGAAAGATTCTGAGTTTGTGGCCGAGTTATGGATATACAGGGAGGTCCCGAAGATACGAGCAGTTAGGTTCCACCTGGCATACTCTTAAAGTGAAATCTCGTATAGCGAAACACATAACTAATGGTAAAATATAGGTTTGGTTCCAGGACCCCATTAATAAAAAATAAAAAAAATAAAAAAAGACATGTTTTTCAAGCTAAAATAAACTATAGCAAACACAACAAACACACAGCGTCTATATTACCCACACTGTAGCCTACTACCTATTCTGTAGAAAAAGCATTTTTAAAGAGAAAATAGCACACAAAATAACATAACTGCACATTAATTAAACATAAAACATGCATAACAAGCAAAAAAGACGTTGTAATGTATGGGACGCCATGTGATACAAGAGAAGGTAGTGTAGCGGTCCCAAGGTTGGGGCCGCATACCTGCTAATTACCCCTAAAGGTCAGGCCGCGCCATATGCTTAATTACCCTTCAGGTCAGGCCTTGCTAGGGGTGATCTGACTGCGGTCCCAAGGTTGGGGCTGCACACCTGCTAATTACCCCTAAATGTCAGGCCGCACCATATGCTTAATTACCCTTCAGGTCACGGCTTGCTAGGGGTGACCTCACTTGGGTCAACCAAATCCCCCTTTGTCCAGACAGGGAGTGGTAGGGCACGCATTTTGAGCTTGATAATTTTACTCACCCCAGTTTGAATGTCGTATCATTGGATTTTCGATCTCGTATATTGAAAATGGTCCCTAATTTACACATCTCGTATCATCGGATTCTCGTATACCGAATTCTCGTATAACGGGACCTCCCTGTATACATAACGGCCCTGGCATTTGTTAGAAGTATGGATGTCAGCACTTTGGGATCGGGTTCTATTATGTAGTTCTATCCCTATAATGAGCTGTTTGGCTAAATCTTTCTTTTGCCATGTCCTAGTTTAATAAAACAGGATAGATGATCAATTTGTTTTATATGCAATTAATATACACACCAATAGTCACTCAAACTTAAAATCAATACTGTACTACTATGTAGAAGTTTTATCCTTAAGTTTGAGTGACTATTGGTGTGTATATTAATTGCATATTAAAGAAATTTATCATCTATCCTGTTTTATTAAACTAGGACACGGCAAAAGAAAGATTTAGCCAAACACAGCTGATTATAGGGATAGAACTACATAATAGAACCTGATCCCAAAGTGCTGACATCCATACTTCTAACAAATGCCAGGGCCGTACATAACTCGGCCACCACTCAGAATCTTTCACTAAATAGCCGTGGAGCCTAAGCGAATTTTACTTACTACTGAGGATGTAACTAACCACTCATTCTGCTTAACCCTGTTCCCCATGTCTTCTACTCAGAAGAAGAAATTCACCAGCATTCTCAACTTCTGTACAGCATAGAGAATTATAATTTGTTCAAAGCAAAGGAGGACCATTTTTAAAGGTAGTTCCTCAGCAAGCTTACATCATTGAGAAAATTGTGCCACATAGTCATTTCTTCACACCATAATGATAATGACCCAATTATCATCTTGACCGACGTTGAGGCCTTACCACACAGAACGGACCGTACAAGGCTCCCTCATTATGTCCATCTGGTTTGTGAAGTGTCTCAACAGCGGCGTGTGTTAATGGGTTGGCTCACCAGGTTATGATAAATGTACCCTGGACGTCTAGGCAACCATCCATTATTATATAGTTCATGAACTGATATATATGATCAAGCAGATTTAAATCCGATTGAGTAATCAGTTTGTGAACTATATATCAATCTCTGAGAGACTTCCAGCTCACATGTCATAATCTCTGTCACATACGTTGCTGAGACTTCTCACAAAGCAGGTGGACAAAACGAGGCAACCGTGCAGGTCCCAGTCTGTGTGGCGAGGGTCAAGGTGATAGGGTTACTATATTGATTGATCGATTTAATGCTTAAAAAGGGGAATGTGCCAGACATCAGAGGTCATATGGCACTATGGCAAAGCATATAAAGGGGAGGGGTTAAAGAATAATAGTGAAACTATGAGGGAAGGGAAAGAACGGAATGTTACAGCAGGATGGTTAGATCAGATGTAGGATATGGATTTGTTGGAGGAAGGAGGTTAAATTTTCCAGGGAGAAGGAGGGGGATTTCGGGAGAATGTACGCAAGACAGGGAGGTCGAGAAAGGGAGGACAAATGAGGGAAGGAACTGGAACGGGCAGGAGTAAGATGGGGGCAGGATATTAGGACATGTTGGACAGTGAGAGGAGCTTGACAGGGTGTGCAGAGGGTTGGGGAGGAGCGTGACATGAGATAGGAGTGTGTGAGGTTGGTATGGCCTATGCGTAAGCGTGCGAGAGCAGTCTCCCAACGTCTATTAGAGTGGTAAGGATTTGACCATGGAGATATAGAGGGTTTGATCAGGCGAAGTTTATTGGCAGAGAAAGTGGTCCAGGAGGATTGCCAGCGGTCGAATAGGAAAGATTTAAAGGAAGGGTAGTAGTCGGAGGCTGGCAAGTTTGAGAAATGGGGGCAATGGGACATAGTGGCCGAGCGCGCCAAAGAATCAACGCGTTCGTTGCCCGAGATACTCACGTGACTCGGTACCCAGCAGAAGCAAATTGTTTTGTGGCATATAGATAGTCGGAATAACCAGTCTTGGATCTCCCGAACAAGAGGGTGAAGTGAGCGAAGAGATTGTATAAGAGAAAGGGAATTGTGGGAATCAGTGAAGATAGTGAAGGAACAGGATGGGTAGAAAAGTATGCGTTTCAAGGCGAAGAGGATGGCGTATAATTCCGTTGTAAGAACAGTGGATTCTGTAGGTAGTTGGTATTGATAATGAAGAGAGGGGAAGAGGACAGCAAAGCCAGAACTAGAGTGGGATTTAGAATCGTCAGTGTAGAAGTGGGTGCTAAAGGAATGAGTGGAAAGGTGTTCAAGAAAGTGAGAGCGGAGGACAATAGGAGGAATGGTAGACTTGGGAGAGGTAGTGGGGACAGAAGAACAGATATGGGGGGAAGGTATAAGCCATGGAGGGAAGGAATGAACGTAGAAAGGGAGAAGATTAAGAGTAGGAAAGGAGTGGGAGAGCGCATTCGAACAGGGAAGGGCGGTGGCAAACGAGGGGAGGAGGTGATCACTGTGAGGAGAGATTGGGGGACTGCAATCTTAGAAGTAGGAAATTGATGAAGGCGAGCATAGCACCGAAGTGATAGGAGGGCTCGACGGCGAGAGAGGGACGGGAGGCCCGACTCAGCATAGAGGCTCTCAACAGGGGAGGAGCGAAAGGCACCTAGAGCCAGACGGAGGCCTAGGTGGTGAACAGGGTCCAGGAGGCTGAGGAGGGAGGCAGAGGCAGAGGAATAAATATGACATCCATAGTCAAGAGTGGAGAGGACCAGGACAGTGTGGAGATGGAGGAGGGTCTTGCGGTCAGCACCCCAAGGGTTACTATAGCCATGGCGTCAGCAAAGGAAATGATTATGTGATGCGCCACAATTTTCCAAATGTAGGGAAGCTTGATGAGGAGAGATACATATACTGATTACTCTTCCTTTTAAAGGAAATGGAAAAGCTATGACAGTTAAAGAGAGGATGCTAATAAATTCTTGGTTTAGAGCACATGACAAGTAAAAGTGTAAACAACCCTAAGTGTAAAGCAACTATGTATAGACACTTAGGTCCCCATGACAGCAGTCTGTAAGCTTCTGTGGCACACTCACCAGTACAAGTACTTAGCGTTCAAGAGGTGAGGCAGAGGAAAAGGACAGGTGGACACCCTTACCTCATATGCTACACAGGTAATGCCGTGTCTTGAAGATCAAATTTGATGAGTTTCTCTGTTCGCCAAGGATCCAGACGTTCCTCTCTTCACTGACACGAGTCATGTTCTCTTCCTTGACTTTATGTAAATCTTCCAGCCTTCCGTTCAAAAAATTAGTCTCTCCTGTACAAGAGAGACAAAGTAAGTCATTAATCAAATAATTCCCCAAAACAGATCACCTAAGAGAATATGCCTGCACATATGCCTAGGCCCCCCCCATCCCTCTCTCTCTCTTGGGCACATTACATAATTACATGTTACATAATTACATTACATGTCCTCCATAATCAAAGGGGGAGTAAGAGGGGGCCACCCAAATTAGACTGTCAGGCGTGTGATCACTTTTTCATCATTTTCAGAATTCATTCTCTGCAAATTTTGCCGTATATATAAAACATTACTTAAATTTGATTTACATATCTGAAATCCATATGCCAAAGGCAGTCAGTACCAATAATTTGAATGTTTTGTGTTTGAAGGACATATATTGCCTCTAAACATTGTCTTAACCGTATATAGTTTAATATTATATAATAATTTTGGCATAGAGATGATCGTTTTTGCAGGCTGCCACAAACACTTGTCTTTATGTGATATAGCTGAGATCAATAAACAGTGAAGATGGCAAAGTATAATTTTTTTCATGCAATAGTGGCTATGAGGGATCGGGATATATATATATATATATATATATATATATATATATTATATATCTCTCTCTCTCTCTCTCTCTCTCTCTCTCTCTCCTCTCCTCTCTCTCTCTCTCTCTCCTCTCTCTCTCTCTCTCTCTCTCTCTCTCTCTTCTCTCTCTCTCTCTTCTCTCTCTCTCTCTCTCTCTCTCTCTCTCTCTCTCTCTCTCTCTCTCTCTCTCTCTCTCTCTCTCTCTCTCTCTCTTCTCTCTCTCTCTCTCTCTCTCTCTCTCTCTCTCTCTCTCTCTCTCTCTCTCTCTCTCTCTCTCTCTCTCTCTCTCTCTCTCTCTCTCTCTCTCTCTCTCTCTCTCTCTCTCTCTCTCTCTCTCTCTCTCTCTCTCTCTCTCTCTCTCCTCTCTCTCTCCTCTCTCTCTCTCTCTCTCTCTCTCTCTCTCTCTCTCTCTCTCTCTCTCTCTCTCTCTCTCTCTCTCCTCTCTCTCTCTCTCTCTCTCTCTCTCTCTCTCTTTTCTCTCTCTCTCTCTCTCTCTCTCTCTCTCTCTCTCTCTCTCTCTCTCTCCTCTCTCTCTCTCTCTCTCTCTCTCTCTAAACATTAGATTCTGAAACAGATTATTGCTACTGATATCACAGCCACCCTTTAACTTCTGTAAATGCCATACCTGATGTTGGCATAGGGGGTGTAGGGGCACATTGAGGGGTGAGCAGGCATGATGGAAATTGAATCCTCAGTTTTCACCCTCGTACAGCGGGAGACACTGGCACGGGTTGGAGGTGGTGCACTCTTCTTCTCTATTAAGGCTTGGAGTGGAAAGCTTGCACTCATATTGAGAGGCTGGACACATCCGTATTAAGATCCATGTTTGATTGCAGCACATCATCTCCAGTTGTAAGTGAGCCAATAAAGTATTTTCATTTGTCTATAATTTTTCGGAGAGGCGGTGGCCGAGTGGTTAGCATCTTGGTGTACAGAGTTTGAATCCCGCCAGGTGCCAAAATCTTTGGGCAATAATGAAAATAAATAACCCAGCCCAATACCCAGGTGCAATGCCTGGCTGCAGTGCCTCCCTGGCTATGGAATAACAAGATGATTCAGTCCCTGAAAGTAGTCTGGAATTACCGAGATAAAAGTTATTGGATGTTAATGTTATGTTAGTTTGTTATTCGGTTACCTTATATCCTTTACTTTGTTTCCTTATTACTTTTCTTCCTACATTGGGTTCATGGTTATGATTGGTGACAGCCGTCTCACCTGTCTCTCATTTCCCGGTTTATCCGTCGTCCCCTCAAGTGCTTCCTCGGTCGTCACTTCACACCTGAGGACAACTTGGTGCTTGTATCAGAAAACACTAATCGCTGTCATCGCCTGGTTTATAGACTGATTATTATTGATTACACATGACAAGAATTCACCTTCGAAGCCTCGTCCACTCATCTGGCCAAGCCACGGAACACCCACATGTTCTAGCTTCCGTTATAATTTCTTGTGAGGAACCAGATCTAATGTCTTCTATAATTGCATATACCTATACACAGTCAACCCAGCTTTCTCCTTTTTGAGTATATTTTATCTAACACTCAAGTGAAAGCTTAGTAGGTTAGTGAGACGTTAACTCCCGTCTTACAACTCCAAATAAAAATTTTGATATCGAGTAGTGCATGTGAGCACTTTCTTTCATCATCTGAACCTAGAAATGTAAACATTATTTTCAATATTAATTTGAATAATTTGGTAAGTCTTCTTTCCTCTTTAGACAAAAGCAAATATTTTTGGTGCTTTAGTTTGTTCTCGTGCTTCTACTATTGCTAGGAGAAACTTTTGATATGTCTGCACAAAAACAATTACATAACTACAAGTGCTGCATAATCAATATAATTAGACCAGGTATATTTCAAGCATATTTTTGTCTACTATTTCTACATTACCTCATTATCATTCTTGATTTTACTTCAGGCTTTTTAATCCATCCATGTGTATATCAAATAATAAGTGACACAACACAGTATTGCTTGCATTACTCTATTCAGTATTAGGACCCCAATAGATGTTACGATTTCCTTTCAGTTTTCGTCCGAACGCTTGCATACAAAGACGTCCTTGGTGTAGACATATCATCGTGTCACCACTGTTGTTCATTGAATAAATCACAGCCTAGTCGTGGATGCGTAGCCTAGCATAATGATCAAGGTCTGGCCAAATAAATCTGTGGTCTGTCTGGTCAGGTAAAATCCATGATTGCATTTAGTTGCAGTGTGTTAATTCCATGAATCTTTCTACTAATTCCAATCTAGTTGTAGGTTCTTATTATTTGACAGTGAAAACCAAAAATGTTACATCATTCAGTCTTTGATACTGAGATTTACAGCATGAACAATTATTATGAAATTAATAACAACCCATGTATTACTTTTGTTTGAAGGATGGTGTATAACAATCCCTGATTCCCATAACACATCCATTGCAGGTTGGAGTACATACCAGTTATTGATAAGTCACTGTAATTTAATGCAATTCCACAACACTTTATGACATCTTTGAATGAAGGAAAATGATCATCAATAGATCGTTGTTTCTTAGGAAATTTTCATTATATATCGGATAAGATTTTAATTTTTCTCCAGTACAAGACTTAATCCTTACATAGATACTATACTAATATCTTCACTTCACACCAATTACTTGCTTCATGTTGCAAGAAGAGAAATCTGAATGTGCAGTTTTTATGTGACAATCATCTAACCAGTCTCAAGCTTTTAACAGAATAACAGAACTGAAATATCATTATGTGCCTGGAATGAAGATAAAAAAGGCACATGAATTTTAAACATGATATTTTTCGACAGAAGCTAAACTAAAGTGACAAAAGTATGTAAGTTATGGCAAGTTTGATTTCTAAATGACTGTTTCTGAAAATTATTAACATTTTTCTTGTTTATAGCTACAGTATTTCAGATTTAAAAGATTATTGTATACAGGAGAACCTCGTTTAACCGGCATTTAAAACAACGGCAGCCTCAAAGCAACGGCACTAATCGACCCAGGCTTTTTTTTTTTTTTTTTTTTTTTTTTTTTTTTTTTTTTTTTTTTTTTTTTTTTTTTTCCCCCCACTGATAAACTCTGGAACTCTCTTCCTGTTTCTGTTTTTCCACTTTCCTATGACTTACATCTTTTCAAAAGAAGAGTAACAAGACACCTCCCGAACTAAATTTGCTCACCCCACTTTTTTATTTTATTCTCTGACTGTCTTCTTTATAGGGACTGGCAACTAAGCGGCCTTTGTGTTACCCATTTTTGTTGTGCCCTTGGCCAGTTCCTTGTGATGGGAAAAAAAAAAAAAAAAAAAAAAAAAAAAAATTGGGGGGGATTCCATAAGAGTAACTCTCAAAACAACGGCAAAATGAGTTATCCGGCATGCGCTCCCCCCCGAGGGTGCCGGATAAACGAGGTTCTCCTGTATCTACTTATGGCTGCATTCACATCAAACAAGTCACACTGAGTCAAATCACTGGCAGTCTTGAGTGTTGCCTTGACCATGCGTGAGTGAATACTATATCGCTTGCAATATTTCAGAAAAATGTTGAGAACCAAATCTGCAGTCAAGCTGAGTTGCAGTGTGATTTTTGGTCAGTTTATGAACATGATAACATCCATATTCTTTTAATTGCTCAACGAGTCTATTCTGGTGGAAACATCATGCAGTTTCATAAAGGCTTGCATGGGTAGCCTATACTCATTTCTCTGTGGTGTTGAGGGCTGGAGATACTGAGATGGTGATAATTATGATCTGTACAATGAAACGAGTTTCCACTGTCACTCCGAGAAAATGAGAGAATATTTCAAGTGATTTAATTAGTGCTAAATTTGAAAGCAGGTGATTTACATTTCCCAAATTTTTAGCTTCCCGATGAGTTCATGCCCTCATACGACTGCTGAGTCCGCAGCAAAATATACAATACACTGGGAGAGTGAGTGTTTGTACCACCTGATGGATGATCGGCTGCTGACATGTATAAATACTGACTCTTTCTTTACAAGCGTATGTTATTGCAGTCACTTTGACTGGAGTCTAATGAGTCTACCGACATATGACTCAACTTGACTTGGATATTGAAAGGCAGCCTTAAATAAGCTTCATGCTTCTCCCCAACAAATAAAAAATGTTTCATAAAAATACGAGTACATACGGAAAGTGGAGGTGATCAGTATAAGTTCAATATACAATCTTACAGCATAGAGAGTACTGTTTCTGAATGTTAGATTTATCTGGTGAGTTTTACGTAATTCATCAATGAATGACCTAAAGGGACGACATTGACTGACTGATGGACTAATGAACCTGACTGCTGCCTTAAGGCTGGTTCACACCGAGGTTTTTTCGGCCTTTTGTCGACAGAGAAGTCGGTCTGGGTCTGGGGCTGGTGTCATGATCGCCTAGGTTTTTAAAAAAAATCACACACCGCTCACTCGGTCTTTTATCGACTGAGTTGCCGAGAATTTCGCGCGCCAAATTCAAATAAACGCAGAAGCCAGCACTTCCCTCTTCCCCACTCACCCCAATTATTGGTATAATTTCGGTATTGGGCACTAAAAACGAACAAATTTAACTTACATCATCGTGCAGATCTTTTCATCCTTAATTTGAATCCCAATTTCCCATGCCAATGGCGATACATATAATACCGAAAATTTTCCATTTTAGCTAGCCATAAACGGTCATTAGTTTAAATCAGATTATGTTAGGTTAGACGTAGGGTTTGATTTAGTAGATGATATCAAGGAAAAAATGAAACTATCAATACTACTTCATAATAAAGTGCGCGAAAACGTATCTTTCGTGCGCCAAATACACACAAGCCAGCCACTAGCCCCTAGCCCCTAGCGCGACGTGACCCCTGACTCTGCAGGTCAGGCACGGGAAGTCAGGGACGACCCTGGTCGTCAGCACGAGCTTGACAGACGACCTACAAAGCGATACCAAAGACACTACAATGTAGTGTCTTTGGCGAGCAGAAAAGGCTAAGCAGAAAAGGTCACAAGAAGAAGAAGAAGATTTGTCGACCGAAACGAATTGCGTGTGTGAACGTAATCTCCGCACTAGCCCGCAAGAGACCGACTTCTCTGTCTACAAAAATGCCGAAAAAACCTCAGTGTGAACCAGCCTTTACTGTTTAACATTATGGCAGCGCTGCTGTTGTACACACACAGCAAACACAGCAAACTAACATACATCCTTCATTGTACACATCAGAGATATTACTCATGACCAGCTACAAGTTGAATGGTAGCAAGTATAAACAACTGACCAAAACAGTAATGGAATATCATATACCTCAAACGTACCAGACTCAACTTCTCTGAAAACCAGCTACAGGAGAACCTCATTTAACCGGCATTCAAAACAACGGCAGCCTCAAAACAACGGCACTAATCAACCCAGGCTTTTTTTTTTTATCTTTTTTTTCGGGCTAGCTTGAGCCCGTCAGAGAGATCCTGTGAAAAAAGAGAGGAGAGTGTTCGTGCTGCTGGCGTGCGACACGAGGACTGGCTTGTCCATCCTGATGAGGAGTGCGGGGTAGAAAGGGGCACTCAGCAGGATAACCCGGTCATTAATTAGGTATAATTATTTCGAAAACTGAGAAAATCGGCAGAAATTTAGTTCAAATTTGGCGGGGTACGCAGGGTTGGCAACCCTTTCATCCCTTTCACTGGTAAACTCTGGAACTCTCTTCCTGTTTCTATTTTTCCACTTTCCTATGACTTGCATCTTTTCAAAAGAAGAGTAACAAGACACCTCCCGAATTAAATTGGCTCACCCCTCTTTTTTATTTTATTCTCTTACTGTCTTCTTTATAGGGACTGGCAAATAAGCGGGCTTTGTGTTACCCATTTTTGTTGTGCCCTTGGCCAGTTCCTTGTGATGTAAGAAAAAAAGAAAAAAATAATAATAATTTATTGGGATTTTGGGCGATTCCATAAGAGTAACTCTCAAAACAACGGCAAAATGAGTTATCCAGCATGCGCTCCCCCCCCCGAGGGTGCCGGATAAACGAAGTTTTCCTGTATAAAGATTGACATAAAAACTGTTACACTGTGATTAGTCAACTTTATCTACTGTATATCATTACCATGCACATTAAAATTATATACTACCATAAAAATTTCAATCTTAACTGTTACACAGTTTACAAGAAACAAATAAATACGATTTTGTACCCCATGCTCATAATCCTAAGTTAGTTAGGATCTGATTCAACACTTTACAATTCCTTATATGGGGAACTGTCATTTAGCTATCACAGAGATAACATTTAATTATTCTGTTACCTCATGCAACTTTTTTGTTATACAGTACAATGAAAAAACTTTTTCCTGCCAAGCTTAATTTGTAGCATTGCATTCTTCACAAGCTTGGTATTGCAGAAATCTAGATTAATGATGAATTTCAGGATAGAAGGAGACAAATTGCAATGACAGTCATTAAGAATGATCCTGAACTAAAAACATACGGAAGGATGAAAAGAAGTGAAGCAAGCAGCCATCACGGGAGCACTGTTTTGGTCAATGGAGAATTTTAAATGATTTGGTTTAGTTTACCAAGGACAATGGCAAAGGCTGAGCTCCCTGGAGGAAGGGCTACGAGGCAAAGGAGATGCAGATCCTAGGCTACTTCAAAAAGTTAAAAGAAAAAGAGATGGGGGGGCAAACGCTATGCCGCGCACGGCCTCGGTGCTCATCTCCGTCACATAGCCTTTGAGCCTGTGGTGGGCGAGAACCCGTTACCCTGGGACACTGGCCTAGTGTGACATCCGGGTTACCACAGTTACCTTCCTCAGTTTTCCCCAGGTACTCATTTATCGACCATCCCTGAAAGGAAGGATGAACAGCTGTTTGGGCTGCCGCAGACTGTCCTGACCCAGATTTGAACCAGGGTCCGAAGATTCGTAGCTAGGAGTGCTAGCCACTACACCACGGAAGCGCTAAAGTTAAAGGAAGAGGAGAAATGTGGAGGTTGTGTGTAGGACAAGATAGATTCCAAAGAACGGTGCTGGCATTGCAGTAGGAAGGTAGAACAATATAAAGAAGTACAGTGTGGTTACTGTAACATGTGGTGCCACGAGGACTGTGAGGAGATTGGACGTGAGGACTACCAGCAGCTTGTAAGAGAAAGGGTAATATGCATTGCTACTGTAAGATCTGCAGCCCAAGAGTGATTGATTTGATTTAATGCCAAAAAAAGGGGAATGTGCCAGACATCAGAGGTCATATAGCACTATGGCAAAGCATAAAAAGTGGAGAGGTTTTAGAAAAATAGTGAAACGGTGAGGGAAGGGGAAAGAACGGATTACAGCAGGATGGTTAGATCAGATGCAGGATGAGGATTTGTTGGAGGAACAAGGTTAAATTTTCCAGGGAGGAGGTAGATTCTGGGAGAATGTCCGCAAGACAGGGAGGGCGGGAAAGGGAGGACAAATGAGAGAAGGAACTGGAACGGGCAGTAATAAGATGGGGGCAGGATATTAGGACATATTGGACAGTGAGAGGAGCTTGACAGGGTGAGCAGAGGGTTGGGGAGGGGCGTGACATAAGATAGGAGTGTGTGAGGTTGGTATGGCCTATGCATAACATGCGAGAGCAGTCTCCCAACGTCTATTAGTATGGTAAGGATCTGACCATGGAGATATAGAGGGTTTGATCAGGCGAAGCTTATTGGTAGAGAAATTGGTCCAGGAGGACTGCTAGCGGTCGAAAAGGAAGGGTAGTAGTCGGAAGCTGGCAAGTTTGAGCCCAAAAGTGATGAGAACTGCGGAAGACTTAAAAGCAACAAAAAGAGGCTTATACGTATGCTGAAATGAGAGCAGAGCTTGGTAAGATAAAAAGAGAAGATAATGAGAAGGCAAACAATTAAGAGGATGAGGGTGTATGAGGATAAATGGAGGAAGGTGGAGAAGAAGAACTTAAACCGGGAGCTGACAGATGAGTTAGAATAAATCAGGTTTAAGAATAAGGAAATGTCTAAGAATATTATTGACTTACAACTGAGGTGGGTACAAAAACAAGATAAAATATAACAAATAGTGATGAGTGGAGTAATGGAAAACTTGAAAGATAAGGAAAACAAAGAGATAAAAGCATAATGTAGTAATGTTTAATGTACCAGAGTACAGAAGGGAACATCAAGACAGAAAGAGAAGATATGAAGGTTTGTAGAGTTAAATCTTTATAGCCCACTACTTTTGTGATTATAAAGTATAAAAGAGTATTCAGTACTATTGCATTAATGTTAAATGACAGTTCCTTGTGCAAGAAAAGTGGGGTAAGTTAGTTCATGATAATCCTTTCTTATATTAAGGTCTTGCATTGGCCCAGATTTGTAATTTTAACTGATTAAAATATCATAAGCTTTATAGGTAAATTCTAATCATATAGACAAGGCATATGTAAGGAACAAAACGAAATATGATTGATTGATTTAATGCCTAAAAAGGTGAATGTGCCAGACATCAGAGGTCATATGGCACTATGGCAAAGCATATAAAGGGGAGGGGTTAAAGAATAATAGTGAAACGATGAGGGAAGGGGAAAGAACGGAATGTTACAGCAGGATGGTTAGATCAGATGTAGGATATGGATTTGTTGGAGGAAGGAGGTTAAATTTTCCAGGGAGAAGGAGGGGGATTCCGGGAGAATGTACGCAAGACAGGGAGGTCGAGAAAGGGAGGACAAATGAGGGAAGGAACTGAAACGGGCAGGAGTAAGATGGGGGCAGGATATTAGGACATGTTGGACAGAGAGGAACTTGACAGGGTGTGCAGAGGGTTGGGGAGGAGCGTGACATGAGATAGGAGTGTGTGAGGTTGGTATGGCCTATGCGTAAGCGTGCAAGAGCAGTCTCCCAACGTCTATTAGAGTGGTAAGGATTTGACCATGGAGATATAGAGGGTTTGATCAGGCGAAGTTTATTGGCAGAGAAAGTGGTCCAGGAGGATTGCCAGCGGTCGAATAGGAAAGATTTAAAGGAAGGGTAGTAGTCGGAGGCTGGCAAGTTTGAGAAACGGGGGCATTGGGACATAGTGGCCAAGTGCGCCAAAGAATCAACACGTTCGTTGCCCGAGATACCCACGTGACTCGGTACCGAGCAGAAGCAAATTGTTTTGTGGCGTATGGATAGTCGGAATAACCAGTCTTGGATCTCCCGAACAAGAGGGTGAAGTCAGCGAAGAGATTGTATAAGAGAAAGGGAATTGTAGGAATCAGTGAAGATAGTGAAGGAACAGGATGGGTAGAAAAGTATGCGTTTCAAGGCGAAGAGGATGGCGTACAATTCCGTTGTAAGAACAGTGGATTCTGTAGGTAGTTGGTATTGATAGTGAAGAGAGGGGAAGAGGACAGCAAAGCCAGAACCAGAGTGGGATTTAGAACCGTCGGTGTAGACGTGGGTGCTAGAGGAATGAGTGGAAAGGTGTTCAAGAAAGTGAGAGCGGAGGACAATGGGAGGAATGGTAGACTTGGGAGAGGTAGTGGGGACAGAAGAACAGATATGGGGGGAAGGTATAAGCCATGGAGGGAAGGAATGAACGTAGAAAGGGAGAAGATTAAGAGTAGGAAAGGAGTGGGAGAGAAGGGTGCGCATGCGAACAGGGAAGGGCGGTGGCAAACGAGGGGAGGAGGTGATCACTGTGAGGAGAGATTGGGGGACTGCAATCTTAGAAGTAGGAAATTGATGAAGGCGAGCATAGCACCGAAGTGATAGGAGGGCTCGACGGCGAGAGAGGGACGGGAGGCCCAACTCAGCATAGAGGCTCTCAACGGGGGAGGAGCGAAAGGCACCTAGAGCCAGACGTAGGCCTAGGTGGTGAACAGGGTCCAGGAGGTTGAGAAGGGAGGCAGAGGCAGAGGAATAAATATGACATCCATAGTCAAGAGTGGAGAGGACCAGGACAGTGTGGAGATGGAGGGTCTTGCGGTCAGCACCCCAAGACACATATGAGATAGTTTGTAGGAGGCGGAGGCGACTAAGGGCATTTACCTTTAGAGTTAGGATATGTGCCTTCCAGGTAAGACGAGAGTCGAAAGTGAGGCCAAGGAATTTTCCAGAGGAGCAATACTTGAGAGGTATGTCATATAGAGAAAGTGGAGGTGGGAGTGGTACACGAGAGCGAGAGAAAAGGATGGAGAAGGATTTTGTGGGAGAGAAACGAAAGCCATGATTAGTAGCCCAGGAAGAAGCAGCGGAAATTGCAGATTGGAGGAGACTGCGGAGGGGTGCCGGGGAAGGGCCGGAAGCGTAGATGGCTAGGTCATCCACGTAAAGGGAGGACCGGACGCCAGGTGGTAAGGTGGAGACGAGTCCATTTACTGCAATGAGGAACAAGGAAGTGCTGAGGACACTTCCTTGGGGGACACCTTCATATTGTGGGAAGGACGAAGAAGTGGAGGAAGATACTTTGACTCTGAAGGAGCGATCTCATAGACTTGAGAAAGACCCCCATGTTACCAGCTATGCCGAAAGTGGTTAGCTGGTGGAGGATATGGTGTCGCCAGGCGGTATCATAAGCTTTCTCTAAATCAAAGAAAACAGCAAGGACTGATTCGTGACGGGCAAAGGCTGTGATAATGTATGTTTCCAGCTGGGCTAAGGGGTCAGCTGTGCTTCGGCCATGTCGGTAGCCAAACTGAGAAGGGGAGAGAAGACTTTTGGATTCCAGGAACCACATAAGACGGAGATTGATCATGCGTTCCAGTAACTTGCAAACGAAATATGAATATTGCATCACTTGTTTATCAAAGAAATACGCAAAATTAAGTATGATCTCTGTAATGATGCAAATAGTTTTCCAGTTTTATGCATCCTGCTCAAAACTGTTCTAATCTGAGGCTTAGAGGAGGAAAAATAGAACAGAGAGCATCTTCATTCATCATTGAAATATAATTTATTTTGCAGAGTATGAAAAAAACTCAATATGGTCTCTCTCTCTCTCTCTCTTACACACACAGGCACCAATAATGTTCTTAATTTACAACCATAAATGAATAAATGACATACCAAATAGAGTAAGTGGTTTTACAAATCTGTTTGCAGATAGTGCAATGTTAATGAGGAAGATAAGGAACCATAAGGGTTGTGAAGGATTGCAGAACAATTCAAATGTGATATGTATATGAATAAGAGTAAAAGACGGGAAATGGAGTTTGATGCAAATAAATGTCATGAACAGTGGAACCTCAGTTTTCGTCATTTAATCAGTTCCTGGAAATAGGTCAAAAACCATAAACGACAAAAACCGAAGCAGTGTTTCCTATCTAAATACATGTAATTAAATAAAGTATAATTTCGGACCCAAAAAGTAATTACGCAAAAAAATTTAAATAAAGCTATAAACATTTTTGCACTGATAAAAGATATGTCATAAAATTAATATAAAAATACATACATGTAAAATAATGAAAAAAAGTGTTGAACTTTACCTTTACTTAGTGGAGCATACTGGTACAAGTTGAAGTTGCAGAGGTGAGAGAGTTGCTAGCGACCATTGTTCTAGCCCTACCATATTCTTTTGCAGCATCAACCACTTCTATTCCTTGTTCAATCTCTGCAACAATTCAATTTTCTTAGTTCAAAAGTTAATTGGAGAAAGGGAAACACTTCTTCAGGCATCGCCCAGTCAACGGTGTACCACCAGTTACCTCTTCCATGGTGTGGCTCATACCGTGCCTCTGAGCCAGTTCATACTCCCCACGGATATTCCACATCAGCACCACAGCTCCAAGGTTGACCCGCTTTGCCACGCGCCTTGAAGCTTCGTGAGTCCTAGTGTGAGGTTACGTCTCCTGTCTGCTGGCGTCCCTGGCAGAGCTCTTGGACCATGAAGGATGCGTAGTTCACCTCCACTCTGCTCGTGTCTCTTGGATCACTGATGCTCGAGACAGTCACTACTCTCCATGTCGTTTTGCTCCTCTGAGTGTCAGCGCTCACTATTGTAAGTTCGAGACGAATGGTGATGTGAGCCGAGTGGTAGTATCCAGAATCTGTTGTTGTGTTGTACAGTTGCTTGTCTTGTCAGTTGTTGTGTTGTGTAATTGCTTGACCTTGGAATCAGGAGGGTAGCAATCAATTTTCACCCATCCCCTCACAATCCGATATTTTTTTTCTTTATTTCTTGCACTATTAGTTTCTTGAGCAATCAATCAATCAATCATTGGGGGCATACGCCGGGGGGCGCGTCGCCTCACCAACCCTACGACGCCACTCCCGGGGGTCACCACGCGCGAGTCTCCATGCAGGCTCCTTTCCCATACCAAGCAGCTCTCGACAAGAAACATCAACTTGCCCCAGCCACGAGCCTTGTGGGCGCCCCCTTGGCCTCCTCCACACCGGATTGTCTCTTACAGATACAACCCGATGGGAAGGATCGGTTTCAGGGTAGCATGCCACATGCCCATATAGCCGAAGTTGGCGTTGACGGACTATGCAGGTAATAGGCCTCGATTCAGTCTCACGGTGCAATCGCTGATTTGACATGTAATCATCCCAGCAATACCCCATGATTCTGCGAAGACACTTATTACCAAAGGCATTGATTCGTCTCTTCAAGTCACTATTTAGTGTCCATGTCTCACAACCATATAGTAAGACAGGGATCACAAGCGACTTGAAGATCCAGATCTTTGTCCTCCTGCACAGGTACCGACAACGCCAAATACTCCCGCTGAGCGAGTCCATAGCACCGTGGGCTATGCCAATCCGCCGTAAGAATTCTTGAGCAATGGTCACTAATAATTTCAACACTTATAATTACAAAAGAAACACAAAAAACTTTACAAGTATCACATATAAACAGCATTTGATGAAACGTATAATGAAACTAGAGAAAGTACAGAGAGCAGCTAAAAGCTACCAACTATCATAAGTATAAGCTGTAAAGAAAGATTGGAGAAGTTAAGACCATAACCTCCAACCTGGAGAAAAGAAGGATAAGAGAAATTATTTTGCTGTACAAATGTGTTACAGAAAAATATAATGTAGAGAACTTATTTCAACAAGGAAAGTCAACGTTAAGTAAACACGGTAAGAAATTCAGTAAGATAAGATAAAGATGTGCAAGAGTTCTGTTTCTTTATAGATCATTGGAATGCATTGCCAAAGGAAGTAGTGTGTACAAGTAGCATACAATTTTTTTTTAAATATATGATAAATAGATTTTAAAAGACGGGGCATTACAAGCTTGGCTCGATACTGTTAATATACTAATGGGTAAATACAAATACTACACACATACCAAAGCATGGAAAGAGAGAGACCTTGGTGTAATAATTCAATATAACTAATTATCAATTGATAGGATAGTTGGTGCTATACATAAGCACCAAAGGAATATAAAAACAGCCTTTGTTTATATGAATGAGAATATGTTAAAAAAGTTAATTGTGGCCATGATCCACTCTAGATTACAATATGCTATGGAGTGTCCACACAAGATACAAGACAAAAATAAGATCAAGAGAATACAAAGATAATAAGAAGATTGTTCTTAGTCTGGCAGATCTGAATATGGAGATTGGAGTAACAGGGACTGCCAAGTTTTGTAAGGAGTAAACTTCTGTTAACATTAAGAAAGGTGTTCTTAGAATATTCCTGTGAAAGGAAGTTTACTTAAGTCTTCCCCTTCGCCAGTCATCACAAGAATCTAGTCTTGCCTCTGTCTTCTGCTTATATTTACTGTCAGAATCTTAGTTCAATTGGTAACATAATCAGTCTGAGTGCCTGAGTCTACCTAAGACTAAGACTGACAAGCTACAAACAGAATACAATACAACAGTTGAATAATTTAAGGTCAGCAGGTTGATTGGCTGATTGACTATTGGCTAATTGACTGGCTCTGACTTCTGAGGTACCTCATTTTTGAGAACATGGAGGTGACTACCTCTTAAGGGGAGTTAAGTAAAGTTAAAGTTTACGTTAAGTTCTAAGTTGAATATCTTTAAAATATAAAAATTTCAGTTAAACTGCACACTGTGTTGGCAAGGGCTTGAAGTTCCAATGAGGTGACGTTTTACAACAAAATACTAAAAAACTGCATAGTTATAACAAAGTTTAAATACCCCTTATGTCATGACATCGCCTGGCATGTGCGAGTGTTCATGTGATATGTTATTGAGGTTGTTATATATGTAAAATTTTCACACAAAAATATTTGCAGCTTCCTACAGTGATACCCAGCAACCTCCACACAGTGGGGTTAGCCTTCACAGTCTACACTCAGTGATAAGATTCAGGTCGCAGAGTAGGGGTGTGTCACTTCACTTCAAGGTTCACTTATCTATCTTTTCTGACCTATATGAAGCATGGTAAGCAAGAGGAGTCATCAGAAAAGTATGCTGAGTAGCCTGGCGAAGGCGAGTGATGCTAAGTCACCAAAACCTCGCCCTCCAGTGAACAACACCTTTTCAAAGGGGGAACGGATGCCTCATTGAGTTTTCTAGTGAGTGGAAGGCACAGGAAATGGCATGTGAAAGTTACATGCTAATCAAAGAGAAAAAAGACACACAACACTGAGGACATGAGAAAAATTATTTTACAGATGATTCTGAAAAAATCAATATTCTTGCTATTTTTTGCATCATTACCTAAACTACACATGCCATTTCTTTTGCTTTGTACCATTCTAAATAGCAACAACAGAACAATTTTTCATGTAAAAAACGATTTTTTTCTTTTTTTTAAGAAAAGTTATCAAGAAATCAAACATTTGAGAATATAATTTTTTTTCTACAAAAAAGATACGAAAAACAAACTTTTGCTGCTATGAATTGTTCATGTGTATAAAAGCTTTCTAGAACATTTTTTTCAAACTATTTGATCAGAAATCATTAAGTGTAAAACAATATATAAATAACCATAAATACGTACTTCAAAAGTTCTATACATACATCAAAAAGTGAATAGCGAAATTCTATGAAATTTGCACACAAACAACACTATATATGTATGTAAAGGGACATAACATCAAGAAACAGAGACATGGGGCCCAACCTCAGGAAACAGACATAAACAAAACAAAACAAAAATTATAATAAATAAAAAGAGAAATAGACGTATTTAATAGAATTTCATATTCATAAATGACAAAAGGCCACTGGCCATAAGCCAAAAAGGAAACACCCCTACACTGGGTCAGAACAGGAAGTCTAGAGTTCCATTGCCCTTCAAAGCAAGAGGACAGGTACACTTGAGTAATACATTCTAACATACATTCTCCTGTTCAAAGAATTGTAAATGTGCAGGATCATATCCACTTCTGACAGAATGATAAGCAAAGGACAGAGTGAGGGCCAAGACAGAGGCTTTGAGCATATCACAGACTAGGTCAGCCTCAAGACCTGAGCATATCAGGACTACACAGAGGCTCCATTGCAGTATGCTAAGTAAGCTTAAATCGTCTACTGGACTATTTCTAGCATGTCACTTTATTTTAAGTGCAAAAAATTACTACTATAAGTCACTTCTAAGGGTGTAACAAATGAGCACAAAATGGTTGGGGTACAACTGAGACATATCATACAACACATACTCAGAAATAGGAAAATATGATAAACTATCTATGCATTGACTAGTAAACATTATACAGTAGAACCTTTGAAAATTGGGATACCTGTAACACTAGTCAAAGATGGCAATAATTGACCATCAACCTTAAAACTGAGGTCTTCTGCATTTCATGAGCATGCTTGTGGTCAGTAACTCAAGGGCTCAGATCTGCAAGGCAACCACAATATCCAGATATCATGCGCTAAAGACACTATTGCTAGTTGCTTCTTATACCTAGCTGATTAAAGGGTGCATTATACCACTTATAGCAGTTAACAGATCAACTACCAAATGCATTCTCTAAAAAATTATAGTACAAAAAAAATGAACTTCGCAGAACCAATAACACGTAAATTATTGTGGTTGATCTCATAAATAACTGCAAGGAAAAAAAAAGATGCAGGTACTGACCATTATTGAGCAAATAAAAAATAAAAAATTCTAGTTTAGACTTTCTTGAGATTTTATGGGAACGTCTACTTATTTCAAGATACATGAGGTATGGTGAATGAATGTATACAAAGCCATTTTGTATCATTGTAATTGCAAATCAATGATAGATGATAGAAATGCAAATGAGGTTCCTAGGAAGAGCTCAACAAAACAAAAATTCGTGCCTCTTTTCAACCTGAAAGAACTCATTCAAGGTATTCAAGTTTTATGGTATAACAGATTATGTCCCTTGAGTGAGCTACTTAAGCCTCAGTTTATCTTCCTTTAAAGACACATATCTTAGGTTCTCAGAGGATCTACTGTATCATATAAAAACTGCTATGACTAGGTATCAATTCCTGGACCTATAAAACACACAAAAATAAAAAAGAAATATGATTAACAACAAACATCTGCCCGAGACATAATAATACTGCAGATGGATGTCCAACCCAACCTCACATTATCAATGGATGGCACAGCTCACAGACCATACAGCACACATGAACTTCAATGAATAACAAATACATTCATAGCCATTACAGTAAATCACGATAATCATTCACATATCTATGGATGCATTTCAGATACAACCACATGGCACTTCAGTTGATACTGTTGTAACTTTTGCAAGAGTATGCTTATTGCCCAACTTTTTTTGTTCCGTAGAGCATAATGGTATAAATTCTTCAAGGTATGTGACGAGGCAGTGTTTACATATACGTAGTGTGCATATTTGCCTCTTTTTTTTTTTTTTTTTGGCAACATAACAACTCAGTATATATCATACAATTTGATGACTTACATAGCATTAAGTCAGGTGTCGGCTTTCACCTGGGACTTTTCAAGTAAAACTTACCAATTACCTTACTTTTTAAGAGTTGAAAACAGCAAATGATTTGCTTTCTTACATGACTGAGTACTTAAAATATTAAAGCAATTTAAATACAATGAACCTTCCTTTATATGATACAATTAATGTGATATCAATTGTTGTTTTTTACTGCAAGGAAATTTGGGTAAAATATATTTCAATTATGATTTTGTGCTTCATACTTACAGCTCTCAATTTCTTGTTAGCTGCTTCATGACCTTATTAATCTGTGTTATATTCTCAAATCCCTTATGATAACCAATTATAGTCCTATAATTTCAGTCAAGTACAGGAGCTCCACCCACGGAGATCAATTGTCACACCCTTATTTCCTACAGCTAAGTACCTAACTGGTTCACATCAATTATTTGTGCATGTATAAATTTATATAAAACTCCACACCTACAGGTAAATCACAGGCTCAGACATCACAGGGGAGAGCTAATTGACCAATCAGAGAGTGACCCCGTGAGGTAAGAGTCTGAGTCCAATGGAGCAGAACCCATGTATGTAATGTGAAAGTTAGGGAACCAATAGTATACAGGGCCTATGTGCCATCACTGAGCTAAAGAAACGTTAAGCTACATAAACGTTTATCTATCTATCTATGGTGTCAGTTTCAAAGAGCTCCTCCAAGGGGATGGCCATGACAGAAGTTTCCATTTATTCCTGTCCTTGCATTCCCTCCTCACAAGCTGTAACCCTCTCCTTTTTCTCTTGTCCTTTTCTCTCGCATACTCTAGCAATCTGTCCTCCCATTTCACTAGGGGTCGTCCTCTAGTACCCATCACATCTACTGCGCTTACATGCTCTCTTAAGTCATCTCAGTTTCCGCCATCCTTTCTATATGATCTAACCACCTCAGAATGCTGCACTTTACCCTCTCAACCACTCTACATTAATCCCTTCACCTTTACTTGGTATACCAAACCTGTTATACACACTTTCATTACTTTCCCCATCCATTCCTCTCATACCACAGGTACTTCTCAAAATAACTCATTTCACCTCCCTGGATTCTAGATCTTTGTCTTTCATTCCACATCTATGTCTCACTTGTATTTGTGATTGTTGGTACAAAAAAATATTGCACCTCAGTCTTTTTTTGTTTTGTTTACTCAGTCCTTACTTTCATCAAGCATCTCAGGGATCCAATAGCTTTCCTCCCTTGCAGCGTTCTTTCTCTCGTCTAACCCTCCATGCTTGCACATCATCTAACAAAGATTCTCAAATTCTTGAACCTCTTCCTATTATTTCCCATTCAGCTTAATTTCACATTCCTTAGGACACTCAACTCTTACTCTAGATGAGTTCTCAAAAACTACCGCTTCACTTCTACTCCTTTAAAAAAGTATCACCTTATTTTAGTGGACATGTACCCTGAGCTTTAGTCTCCTGTGCACATTATCAAACTTCTCTAAGTCATTATCATTCTCTGCAATCAGAACTGTCATCTGCAAAAAGATTTGTTTTCAACAATCTTTTGCCACCCTTTACAACAATTTCCATTCCAACATCTCCAAGTTTTGCTTTAATCTCTCTTATTACCAAATTAATGTTTATGTGAAGCAATCAGCTACTAAGTTGAAAGAAATGGGCAGGGTCACTGATCTTCGTGGGTATAGCAGCTGGACAAATCAGTAGACTTCAACGCGAAATTACTGAGACCCTATTGTTGGTATAGTATAAGAAAATTAAAGTAAAAAATACATTCAATAAAAGACACATCTGACAATTAGGTCACCACTTTCAACTGTGATATGTGAATGTTCCTATACTAATAATCATTACTTTCATTGATGAAATATCTGAAACATGAATACAAGTTTATGATGTACATGATAATGTACTGATTGAATAGCCTACAAATGATGTGTGATAACTATGGTAAAAAATACAGGTTTTTTTCTGTATTGAGGCTATATCATGTCATTTCGTACACGCAGCAAGTTTACTGTATTACTGTATATATCTATATATAAAAAAAGAGCAAGTACCGTATATGGCTGCGTATAAGACGACTCGGTGTATAAGACGACCCCCAAAATTTCTAGTAAAAACGTAGGTTTGGGGCTATACTTGCCGTATAAGACTACCCTCCAAGGTAGACCACTCAGCTTATACAAGGTTAGGTACAAACAGCACATATGGTCAAAAGAAGAAGAAGAAGAAATAAACAAACCAACGCCCTGCTGATGTGAAGGCCTACATCTATGCAAATTCCTCTCTTGCCTGCTGTTAATTCATATACCACTCACGTATATTCTCTGTGTACAGTATATATATAGGACGATGGTTGCACATGACACTCCTCAACACATAATTCTGGTTGCAACCATACACATAGTTACATTACACGTCCTGATCAGCTTACTCATCTAGCTACAGTGGCCTAGGGTGCCAATAGCGCATATGGGTAAATTTAAAACTTGATATTTTTTAACGGCCCTTGGTGGGATACTGTGCAGTAATGAGAAAACCTCTCATGTAAAATTTGAAGCGAATCAGTTTATATTTAGAGGTGGCGCAAGTGAATTGAAACCTATACTATGTGTACCATGTGATTATACCTGTACCGAAGTCTGAAAGGCTAGGGTTCTAAATCACCCATTTCTTTTTCAGAATGGCTCATTTACGCGCAGCTACGATTGTTTGGCTGGTGGGACAGCCAAACCCCGACCCCATCCTCGGAGCCAAACTCCCCTCTCGTGGCGACGTGCTCAAGCGGGCTTTCTACTTCCACAACGTGGAAAAGAAAACCGTCGCCACCAGTGCCGCGGCCACTGTCCAAGAGGTGCTAAGGTTCTGGGAGACCGCGAGGATCCCAACGATGACGGCAAAAAGCGCCGTTCGCAAGGTGGAGGTCTTGTTCAAGGACTGGAAGGCGCTCGTGAAGAGCAAGGGAAGAGCGACGAACAAGACGAAGGAGTTAAGAGTTTCAAGAGGCCCTCTGCGACCTCTTCAACGTCGCCCACGCCGACGCGATGACCCTGATGACGATCCCGGCTGATCGCGAGTTCCTAGCAGCGCAACGCGAGAAGGGTCGCCGAGGGATCATGCAGGGAGCTGACAGGGTGCTGGAGCGCCGAGTTCAGCGCCGGGAGATGACAGTGGCGGCAGAGAAGCGATCACGAGAAGCCTCGACGTCGCAGCTGGACGAACGCGCGGTGCTCACGTCCTCCTCCTCCTCCTCGGTTGAGTCCAGTCCGGCATGCGGCGGGGCGGCTGCTACCGCTGAGCCGACCGGTGCAAGCCCTCCGAAGCGACGAAGCGACCGAGGTCACAGGTCGTGCTCTCCCAGGAGTTAGCGAGCGCCCTCGACCGGACCGGCGTGAGCGACCGCAAAGCGCTCCGCATCGTCGCGGCGACCGCCAGTAGCCTCGGCCACAATCCTCAGGAGCTGATCCTGAATGCCGAGAGCATCCGGCAGGCTCGCGCCGGCTACCGGTCCCAGCTGGCCGCGGAAGTCAAGACAACCTTCGTCCCTGACACGCCTCTTACCGTTCACTGGGACGGGAAGATCCTGCCGGATTGCGACGGTACGCGGGTGGATCGGTTGGCTATCCTCATCTCCGGCGACGGCGTCCAGAAGCTCATCGGCGTTCCCAAGCTGGCAAGTGGGACTGGAGAGGCGATGGCGAGCGCCGTGGCTGAAGCGCTCGACGACTGGAGGCTCGCAGAGCGTGTGGTGGCTATGTCGTTCGATACGACCGCCGCCAACACTGGAGCCCTCGCCGGTGCCTGCACCCTGCTGGAGCAGAAGCTTGGTCGGCGTCTGCTAAGCCTCGCCTGCCGGCACCATGTACACAAGCTGGTGCTGGAGAAGGCGTTCTCTATCTGCATGATGCCGTCGTCGGGTCCTGACATCGGCGTCTTCAACCGATTCAAGGAACGGCGGGCTTTCATCGACCAGAGCCAGCCGGAGCCGCCAACGCCCGACGAGCTGCCGCCCACCCTCCTGAACAAGCGGGACACACTTCTGCAGGAATGGGCCGCGCTGTTCAACACCAGCCACCCACGGGACGACTACAAGGAGATGCTGGAGCTCTTCATCATCCTGCTGAGTGGCGAGGGCGACATCCCGAAGGTGAAGTTCCGGCGACCGGGCGCCATGCACCGCGCGCACCATCTACGCGGCGAAGATTACACTGTTCGCCGCCCAACTGGGGGAGCTCTGCTCGCCGCGCGAGCTGTCCAGCCTCCGCCGGTTCACCTTCTTCGTCGCTGAGGTCTACGTGACCCGCTGGTTCGAGGCGCCCGTGGCCGCCTTCGCGCCAGCGAATGACTTGAAACTGGCCGCCGACCTCCACGACGCTGAGATCGGCAAGGCGTGCGTGAAGACCTTCTCCCGGCACTTCTGGTACCTGAGCGAGCCGCTGGTCGCCATGGCTCTCTTCGACCACCGCTTGCCAACCGCCGAGAAGAAGGCGCTGGCGGAAGCGATGCAGCGGGAAAAAGGATCCGAGGAACCGCCGAAGCGCATCACCGTCTCCGACGCCCACCTCACCTCGTCCACGCTAGCGTCGTTCGGAAGCCAGGCGTCCTCCTCGACACCGTCGGAGCGGAGAGGGCGTTCCTCTCGAAAGAGCCGGAGGAGTGGCCGAGTGACACTGGGTTCGTCGCGGCGTCTCGGCGCGTCGCGAGCCTACATGTCACCAACGACACGGCAGAGCGAGGGGTGGCGCTGTTCCAGTCCTTCAACCTCAGCCTGACGAAAAACGAGGATCAGCGCCAATTCCTCTTGCAGGTCGTCGAGAGGCACCGTCGACAACAGCCAGGAACATTGAAGGCTTCCCTTCCCCGGCCAAGCGGAAGACGATGAGTGGCTTGGGCAACCATGATAGCCCCTAGAGGGGCTAATACTCGCTTTGAAGAGCGAGGGGGACCAGCAGCCCAGCTGGAGGAAGGGGAGGTCTCAAAAGGCTTCAATATTGCCAACAAACACCCCAGAGACAATGTCCTTCCTTGTAGTCCCTATCGGAGTCTATAGGGGGAACAATCAATCAACTTGCGCCACCTTTAAATATACTTCGATTGCACTCAAATTTTACACACGTTGTTTTCTCACCACCCCACAGTATTCAACTAAGGGCCGTTCAAAAAATCCAACTTTCGTTTTTTATTGGCACCCTAAGCTACACTTATTATTTTATTAAAATAATGTGAATTACGGTAAGTGATTTCAGTAGAAAGTATCTGTGTTTTTACCAAGGCAGGGGTCAGCCTACCATCAATCATTACCCGCGCTAACAACGTCCCGTACACCACAGGATTTAAGGTTCACATTTTATACTGGGCGTATAAGACGACCCCCAATTTTCTTGGCTATTTTTTAAGGTTAAAAGGTTGTCATATTAATCAATTAAAAGCTTATATGCAGCCATATACGGTAAACCTTTTTGATTGCCTGATGATCCCACACAAAACTATTCTGCAACGCCATAGTTGGGACCCTTTGATCATCAAAGTTTGATGTACCAACTCAGATCTGCAATTGTTGGCTGATAAATTTGTTCGGAAAGTTCTGTAGTGTTGATGATGTTAAGTGCAACCAAACATTTTATTCTAGATAAAAAAAATCTACCCATAATCGCAATGTTACTGACAGTACCAACCTTACAGAGCTACAAGTTTAAGGCTATGGATACCCTTATGATTTACTGTAAACATTCAGCAACTGTATTAGTATATCTCAAGAAAGTTAGATACAATATAAAATAAGAATGGATAAATATGTTAGAAAATTGTGCAGTATAATGTCAAAATACATACACTAAGTTTATGAAACCATGAAGTGGTTAATGAGAACAATATCACAATAAATTCATTACCACCATTACCCCATTTCTCATACAGAGCAGGGGGCAGAGACCCAGCAAATATTACAAATGTGGCGCCCCCTGCTGTAGTGAGGTAAGCGACACTTATAAAACCAAGAAAACAACGTTTGAAGTTGAGAGGCCCCGAGCAAACATGGATTCTGTACCTCACTCCCGCTCTGAGCGGGAACGATGCAAAGAGCACGGCACAGAGCCTACCTCACTTCAGAAAGCCGGGAGGCTGCTCGGTGCTCCAACTGCATTGACTGAGAGGATCGTGACGTAGAAAAAAATGCTTCGAACTCATTGACCCAGCATCTCTCTATGTCGCTTATACTGCTTCACCACGGAAATTGCCGATGCGTGATAAATCGCAGGAAATTCCAAAGTTATGTGTGGGAGTTTCGACTTTATGGATACTTCCCATAGAATTCAGGCAATTTGGCTTTACCTCGGATATGTAGGTAGAGACCTTGAGCTATACGTTGCAACCACCAACTCAATTTCTCAACTCGGTTGTGTCGTTTACCTCGCTTCAGCAGGGGACCACAAATGACAGTCAGAGGAACAAGGTCATTTACAAAGGGCGAGTCCCCTTGAAAAATGTCACTCTAAGTTTGAATGCAATGATCAACATATTACATATGAGAATGGCTGGCTGGGGTCAGTGAGAGCTGTACATATTTTTCCATACAACTTTGATTGACATAAAGGCTTTGACCAATGGTAAGTCAATAGTCAGTAAATGTTCCATTGTATTTTGACTTTCCTTATGATGAACTAGTTATAACTGTCATAAAGGGTATAAATTAAACATCCAATTCATAGTTTTCCTGGACTGTGGAGGATTTAGGGGATGCGGGGCCCTAGGCCACAGAAAGGTGAAAGAACCCCAACATTTTATCAAAGTCGATATTTTTTCGAATTATGACAATAAAAATCATCCGAACAAACCCTTGGCATGACTCCTGATGGAAAAGTAGCTCATACATACACCTTGAAGCATATATAAACTATGATAGGGTACAACTATCGATTTTTAATGTACACTTTATCATCTAAAAGTGGCGACAACTTCAATGGGGCCCCCGCTTAACTCAAGATTCGTTTTGTCCATTTTATGTTGCTCAACCACCAGCAGTCAACCCTGGCAAAAGCTGAGCGGGGATCCCCAGTCAGCGCGGGGCCCTTGGCCATGGCCTACTCGGCCCCCTCTAAATCCACCACTGCTCCTGGTATTAGACTTAAGACAAGAAAGACTGTCAATGCTAGCATATTTGTGCATATTCTTTTGTGACTATCGACATGAAGGAGCTGAAATTATCTTTAATTTCCTCCAGCTGTAATATGTGCAGCTTCAATAATGATTTAATTCCCCTTTGATCAACTTAACTATTCTTGAAGTCATCCTTTGTCCAATGGGAAGGGGCAGGAGGAGGCACCTGCCAGTCATGGGCGACCGCACTCTGGCTTGTTGGCAGAGGTAGCTGGCTGTATGTCAGGGTACAGCACAGTCAGGATGAAGTGGGACACATCGTAATTAGTCCAGTATGAGGTGTGGGAGGTGACGGCTGAAATGTAGCTGCTTTCCATGCTTCCCTCCCTCAACACAAAGTCCACTCGATCCATGAGACCTAGAAGGAGTCCAGAACTGCTTATCACAATGTTCATCACCACTTGCCTCTTCAGTTAAAAATAAAGAAGTCCTCAGAAGTATTGCTCATGGGTATCCAGTTTAACCCTCCCTATGTCAGCTACTTGAATACCCCCTACCATACTTCGCTGCCGGCCAATTTTAGAATTTCTACAAATGACCTAGATGGGTTCAGACACTTGCAAAACCATGGAAAACAATCATAAAACAACTCACTGAAGCAGGGAAGGTAGAATATTCCACCACCTCTTGTCGAGTCTCGAGTCGGAAATGTTCTGATCAAATCACCAAGACGTATCCGAGTTCAGCGACTTCTCGTAATTAACTTTGTTTGAATAGATAATTTCCCAAGACAGAATAAACCAATTGGTCTGAGACGCTCACACCATGATCACCAATGTGGACATAGTTCATGGGCACAATGATGTGCAGGGGCGCTATAGGACACGTGAGTGAGTGGTGGATGTCAGGTAAACATATCTTCTTCTTTTTTTTCACAAGACATTGTGTCTGGGACTGTCCTCGTGTCTATACACTATATAACAGCAATTTTTTCCACAAATGAGTTTCAAACACATACGTACAGGGGATTTATATCACTAAACACAGGAACAAGTGTTGGAATTTACAGTAAAACCTCTATAAGTCGGAACAATAGGGGCTCCAGCCTTTTCCGACTTATATATAACGACTTATTCAAAAATTTACCTCCCCCATACAATAATTGTATACTATAAACACAAAAAATCAACACTCAGTCGTTTTAATGCAGCAGATGAGTCTTGTCCACAGAGGGAGGCTTTGTATGTGCACTATTTTTCTACCACTATATAAGTCACTCACTGATGGATTCTGTTGGGTCTACCGGAGCCATGCCCACCTTTAGCCCCTTCATTACTGACTAAGCACCGCCCCCGCACACCATACCATACCCACCGAACCAAATTGTCCACATGCTGCGCGCAATTTCATGAAGGTAGTTTATATTCATCTTTACACTTATTTATTGGTTCATAAGGTTTTTTTACACGGTCAGTTACATTTTGGCCATGATGTGTTATTTTTACCACAGGCACCACTAAAAATATCCTCCCTGTGCCACCACGGGGGAGGGCCAACCATAAGAGCCCTCAAATGAGCCTCCAGGGCCTACCATCCGAGCCCTGGAGGTATATGCACCTACAGGTGCTATAGGCCGGAAAAAAAAAAAAAAAAATTAAGCAACAGACTTTTTAATAATGGTTTGGTCTACTTGTTCGATAGCAGATGGAGTCAGTTAAATCCAAAGTCCGTTACATCAATCAATCAATCAATCATTGGGGGCATACGCCGGGGGACGCGTCGCCTCGCCCACCCTACGACGCCACTCCCGGGGGTCACCATGCGCGAGTTCCCATGCAGGCTCCTTTCCCATACCAAGCAGCTCTCGACAAGAAACATCAACTTGCCCCAGCCACGAGCCTTGTGGGCGCCCCCTTGGCCTCCTCCACGCCGGATTGTCTCTTACAGATACAACCCAATGGGAAGGATCGGTTTCAGGATAGCGTGCCACATGCCCACATAGCCGAAGTTGGCGCTGACAGACTATGCAGGTAATAGGCCTCGATTCAGTCTCACGGTGCAATCGCTGATTTGACACGTAATCATCTCAGCGATACCCCATGATTCTGCGAAGACACTTATTACCAAAGGCATTGATTCGTCTCTTCAAGTCACTATTTAGTGTCTATGTCTCACAACCATAGAGTAAGACAGGGATCACAAGCGATTTGAAGATCCGGATCTTTGTCCTCCTGCACAGGTACCGACAACGCCAAATACTCCCGCTGAGCGAGTCCATAACACTGTGGGCTATGCCAATCCGCCGTAAGACTTCTTGACGTGACCCGCCGTCATTATGGACTGCGCTACCAAGGTATGTAAAACTTTCCAAGATCTCAATGTCCTCGCCACATGCATGAACAGACTGTACTGCTTCATCTAGTAAGTCTCCAAACACCTGGACCTTGGTCTTGAGCCAGGAGACCTCAAGTCCCAAAGGCTTTGCCTCCTAGTACAGCGCCTCGAGAGCCATCACCAGGACCTCCAGCGACTCAGCAAAGATTACTGCATCATCGGCAAAAACAAGATCAGTGATCTTGGTGTTGACGACGGATGCTCCACAACCACTTTGATCTACAACCTTGACCAATACCCAGTCTATACAAGCATTGAAAAGTGATGGGGCAAGGACGCACCCTTGCCTCACTCCTGTATTCACAGGAAAGAAGCCGGATACACCTGCCCCACACTTCACAGCACTCTCAGTCCCAGAATACAGACCAGTTATCAAACCAATAGTCCTTGCTATCCCTCGAAGTCGCAGAAGATCCCAGAGTGACTCACGATGCACTGAGTCAAACGCCTTCTTGAGATCAACATAGGCTGCAAGCATCCCCTGTCGAAACTCACGTCGGTGTTCCAACAGGACACAAAGCGCTAGGATACGGTCCGTTGTTGACTTACCAGGCGTGAACCCAGACTGCTGAGGTCTCTGATGCTTCACCAGATGGCTGCGAATCCGTGTCAGCAATAGATGGGCAAGCACCTTGCCTGGTACGCTAAGCAGTGTAATACCGCGGTAATTGTTGCAGTCCTGACGGTCCCCTTTCCCTTTCCAGATAGGGACGACCAGCCCCCTTTTCCAGTCAGGAGGAATGGTACCTGATTGCCACACGGCAGTCAGGACAGCATGCAACCCGTGGATCATGGCCTCACCCCCAGCTTTGAGGAGCTCCGCACTGATATTACAAACACCAGCTGCCTTTCCACCCCTCAACTTTGCTACAGCCTCTCTGACTTCGTCAAGAGAGGGTGCGCTTTCGTCAATGGGAGGATCGGCATCCACTGCCTGTAACCCAGTGGTGTGAAGCTGCTCAGTTGGAGGGTCCACCGTGAACAACTGCCCAAAGTACTCAGCCCAACGAGCCATCTGCCCATCTATGTCCGACACGAGGCGCCCATCTGCTGTTCGAATAGCACTCACCCGAGAAGGAGACTTGGAACGGAGCTTCTTCAGGGCTCGGTAGGCGGGTCGGAGGTCATTAGCGTTCAAATGACCCTCGACATCCTCAGCAAGACTCCTGACATACCTCTCCTTGTCTCTCCCCAGGAGGGTTCTAGTCCGTTACATCGAGGTCCATTAAATCGAGGGTCGAGTGTATATGCATCCTTTTCCACCAGAAAAATCTTTTTGCATTATGTAGGTGTATGCACTTGTACAGTGCAGGCATATATATGTGCAAACGGTTACTTCAGGTCATCTGGCCACTTAGACGTGGCCTCCCCAACCCCCTAGCTTTTCCGGAAATCTGCCAGTGGAATCACTATTGCTAGCGAAAATCTGGGCAAAAACCTGGAAAAATCTTGAGCCAGAGCATTACTGTACTGGATTTGATATCAAACAGCACAAACTGCCCGCATGGAGGCCCCTTCATCAATCCTGGCAAGGAGGCGCAACTTATCTTGCAGACTTTGAGTCTTACGTTTCATGGCCTTCCTGCTCTATGAAGCCTCGGGTGCAGGAGCAGACATAGTGAAGCTGGATACCAAGTCACGCAAACATCTAAAAATACTAATTTGTTTTCTTCAAAATTTGAAAATATTTTATATATGAATATTTGCTTGCCATTATGGTAAAAGGTAAAGTTGGGGGCATACGCTATGCTGCGCATGGCCATCGGTGCTCATCTCCGTGTCATTAGCCCTTTGAGCCTGTGGTGGGTGAGGACCCGTTACCCCAGGACACAGGGCTAGTGTAACAACCGCGTTACCACAGTTACCTTCCCCATGTTACTCCAGGTACCCATTTATCAACACCGAAAGAGAGGAAGAACAGCTGAGTTGGCTGGTCACCGACTTGCCCTGGACCGTATTTGAACCAGGGCCCGCAGATTCGTAGCTAGGCACGCTAGCTTCTACACCACGGAGGTGACTACAGTAAAAGACTTATAACTCGGCACGATAGGGGCTCTGGCTCTTGCCGAGTTATTTAATGTGCCGAGTTATGCAATGTCCTCCTCTGATATGGGTTATAAAAAAAAAATAATAATAAAAAAAAAAAAAAAAAAATACAGTACTGTAAAAGCATAAAAACTACACTTACCAATGAACGTGTAGCAGCAGGCATGTAATTCAAGGAGAGGGGAGCCTTGTTGTAACATGTAGAAGATGTTAGGGGGACTCAGTCGCATTTTAACACTGGTATCACTTTAATCACTTTATAATCACAACTCTGTACTGTATTGTATACAGTACTGTACCTGTACAACTTAATTTTACATCACTTGAGCACTTGATTACTGCAACACTATGCCTTGTCCATTAACTCTACCTTCGACTGCGAGTGCATGGGAGGACACAGGGGGCGGCATGAGCCTCTAATCACAGGCGTCACTATAAGAATCCTGCCTGCGCCACCACGGGCGAGGGCCAACCATCACAGCCCTCGAGTGAGCCTCCAGGGCCCACCCCTGGATCTCACTGCCTACACGCACTATAGGCATAGGTGTGTGTGTGCTTAGGGGGGAAAAAAATAATAAAAAAAAATAAAAAAAATAAAATTCAGAGTTATAAGGGTTTTACTGTATTGCCATTATGACTTATCCGTAATTTCAACTTAACGAATACCGACTTATGGAGGTTTTACTATACAGGGAGGTTCCGTTATACAAGCATTCGATATACGAGAATCTGATGATACGAGATGTGTAAATTAGGGTCTATTTTCAATATACGAGATCGAAAATCCAATGCTACGACATTCAAACTGGGGTGAGTAAAATTACCAAGTTATCTACTAAAGTAAATTACAAGTAATATTTATTAATATTTACTAAAATTATAAAGTCATTTACTGACTACAGGAGAACCTCGTTTATCCGGCACCCACGGGGGGGGAGCGCATACCGGATAACTCATTTTGCCGTTGTTTTGAGAGTTACTCTTATGGAATCGCCCAAAATCCCTTTTTTTTTTTTTTTTTTTTTTTTTTTTTTCCCATCACAAGGAACCGGCCAAGGGCACAACAAAAATGGGTAACACAAAGGCCGCTTAGTTGCCAGTCCCTATAAAGAAGACAGTAAGAGAATAAAATAAAAAAGTGGGGTGAGCCAATTTAGTTCGGGAGGTGTCTTGTTACTCTTCTTTTGAAAAGATGTAAGTCATAGGAAAGTGGACAAATAGAAACAGGAAGAGAGTTCCAGAGTTTATCAGTAAAAGAAAAGAAAAGAAAAGAAAAAAAAAAAAAAAAAAAAAAAAAAAAAAAAAAAAAAAAAAAAAAAGCTTGGGTCGATTAGTGCCGTTGTTTTGAGGCTGCCGTTGTTTTGAATGCCGGTTAAACGAGGTTCTCCTGTATATGATTTTACCTAAGGTTGTACGATATCAATCTGAAAATATGATAATTCTGGTGGCTCGGTACGACAATGTGGCCTACAAAAATTCACAACCCTGGGCGAGAAGGTAGCAACGGAGGTAGTATGGCCAGCAACAACCTGCTCTCGCACTACCTAGATACTACTTTCCCTAATGACAGAAGCTACAAAGCTCCCTCAATAGGTTGTAAACGAGTAGGAAGGTTGTGACTGGCTAAGGCGTCATCCGTCACCAGCCAATGACAAACAGTTTTTAAAACTTCTCGACCAATAACAAGCCAGCGAGACATATTTCCAGGCAAGAATGGCATGCCAGACTGCCTCTCTCCGCCTTCTGTCCCCGTCATCTAAAACTAATTCTCGTTTTATTTTTAATGCTTGCGTTTTAAGTAGCTTTAATGTATCAGATAGTAAGATATATAAGTAAGGAGCCTGTGTTGCTAGTGTATTGGTGGTAGGTGTGTATGTGTGTTAAAATAGTGAATATTTGTTATGGGTCAGCTCCGCGGCAAGAATTTCTCCGTCACTCACTGCCCCGCCAGCTCGGCCAGCAGTCACCTCATCATAACATCTTTAAATCACCCTTATTTAAGGTGACACACGGTGCTACATTGATTTAGATAATGACACGTATACAGGGAGGTCCCGTTATACGAGCATTCGATATACGAGAATCCGATGATACGAGATGTGTAAATTAGGGTCTATTTTCAACATACGAGATCGAAAATCCAATGCTACGACATTCAAACTGGGGTGAGTAAAATTACCAAGTTATTTACTAAAGTAAATTACAAGTTATTTACTAAAGTAAATTACAAGTTATTTACTAAAATTATAAAGTCATTTACTGACTATATGATTTTACCTAAGGTTGTACGATAATCAATCTGAAAATATGATAATTCTGGTGGCTCGGTACAACAATGTGGCCTACAAAAATTCACATCCCTTTTGGCAACACTGCAGGCGGACAACAACAACACGCGCTTGCCAACCTATCTCGAGCCTTGTTTTAGCGTGAAAATACGTCAAAATGTACGACTTAAGTCATAGACGAGGTGAGTGAGAGGTGCAGGAAGATGTGCCGCGTGTGTGTGGATGTGTGGGGAGGGCGGGGAGGGTGTGAGAGGTGGAAATAGCCAGCTCTCTTGTGTCTCAGTTAGGGAAAACGTGAGGAAAAGTGAACGAAAGACTGAACGATGTACAATGATTCAGATGCGCAGAGACGAGTTTGTGGGCAGTGGAAGAGGTCTGCGCACTCCTCCCTTGTCCCTTACCTACCGTACCCTCTCGAGTATAGTGTATCACGCGGCGTCCCCAAGAGTACATACGTCTTTGTTGCTTGTATGTATTGTGCCTTGTGAGTCGATTTTAGTGATTTGCTGGTTTACTTAATGCGCTTATTGTGACTTATTTGTGCTCTGTCCTACTGTGCTGTCACACTCTTAATTCACTGTGTTTTGTGTGGTGGTGTGGTATATAGAGCCCTATATTTGAGAGTTTGAGAGTTTGTTGTGTTTGCTATAGTTTATTTAAGCTTGAAAAACGTGTCTTTTTTTTCTTTTAATTGATGGGGTCCTGGAACCAAACCTATATTTTACCATTAGTTATGTATTTCTTTATACAAGATTTCGCTTTACGAGTATGCCAGGTGGAACCTAACTGCTCGTATCTTCGGGACCTCCCTGTATATGTAAACAGGCGTTAGAGACAAACTGTCGCTGGTCACTCAACGCTCGGCGTGGTTGGGGTGGGCCTGCCACATGCAAAACTTTATGCCCATCCATTATCTTAGTATTATCACTGCATTTAGATTAATGCCGAATATTTTAATTTTAGAACGTTATTGTACATCACTGGCACTGCTCGCAGCAGAGGGTGTGAGCGTAGGTCGTACGGCATGGTTAAGCCATACTTGCAATACATATTTCTTCATTCAAACAACTGCCCATCACCCAACCATGTAGCATAGCAACTATAAAAAATACTGCCAGAATTCAAGAAACCACTACAAACAAAAATGAATAAAATTTATTGTTTCTTCACTTTTAGATGTTCTAAAGTTATGAAGTCTATAATCATAAGCACTTTTGTATACTCTTGTAATACAAATCTCATATTTAGTCATTTAGCTAAATGACATTTAAGACACATAAAAAAAGTAACAATTACCCACGCTATTTATCAAGCATTACAATTTTGAGAATCTATAAAATTGCCTCTTCACTCCTCTCATTTTCAGATCCATATGCACTGACAATCTTGCATTTGGCGATAAATGCATGGGGAATCATATGGGACCAATATTTACTATTGTGTCTAGACTTAACTTAATAAAAACTCACCTCTTCCTTCCTGCAGAACTGGTGCAACTTCTGGGATGCTAGAGCCACTGTCAAGCGACTTCTTGCTGCCTTTCATAAGTCCCCACAGGCTCCACGAGCTTGCTCCTCCTGAAAGATTGAAACATTAATTTGTGGAAGATTCACAAATTCATACAGGCTTTCTCCAGTCACACACATATTTGCCCTCTTTTTCTTTCTAAAAACTAGTATACTGCTTAGTACATATAGCTATACATCAAACTAGCAATTTAGCACTAGTAGAGTCCAGTAGAGAACAGCACTAGTATATAGCTAATATACAGACTACAGCAAGTTTGGTAGGTGAAGCTCATCTTCATGTTAATGTAGTTTTTCAATGTTTCATGTATCATCCTATCATTTCATGTGTCAATATCCCTCTGGAACTGACGACCCCATCGCCCACCACTGGCATGGTGCGAGCAGCCTTGTGTGTTGCTAGGATACACGGGGAAGAGGTTGGGGGCTGGGAATCTCACCTCCTCTATTTATTCCTGTAAAAGGTCACATAGCTTTGAAGCTGAGGCCTCTGTCTGCTAATAACCCTGTATAACTAATCAGGCATGTATAGCTGTTGAAAATTAGGATTTTCAATGGTATTTGAAGGAACATATAACCCATTTGCTTTATTCTATGATGACGTATTTTGCTTTCCAAGGTAAAAAAAATTCTTCCTCCATAGGCCTATGCCACTCCAATCCTGTTTAGAGCAAGGAATCAGGCTGGTGGTTAGGATGAAGAAAGTCACCCCAGGGAAGTAACTAAGGCCTCATGTACCACTGAATTAATAAATCTACTGGTTGCATGGCTCCTGAACATAATAATATTATTATGAACAATTCTCTCGCCAATCTCAGGCAACATAGGTACTGCAGCACAGGGCACAGAGTGACTAACCTTTCACTGGAGTGCTGGGGACTGAGGACACAGGTGTGTTAATTTCAGAGTCTGCTCTTGGCTTATCCTCAGCTTCTTTGCATTCCTTTTCCTTATCCCGTCCTGCTATTCCAATGGGCTCCAAAGGTATTTCATTGTAAGGCAACTTTTCAGCTGCATTGTATGAATGAATGAGGACCGGGGAAATATTGGAATATTCTGGGCAGAGGAGAGGCTCAATCCTGAAAAAAAAATCCAATACAAGTCAGGCACAGAAATGGAAGTTTGTATGAATATAATTAATACACTCAGTTGTTTATGACAATTTCTTATCTAATGGCAAGGGATTATGCACAAACTCCACATCGCTCACAGAACAACACAACTGCTGGTCTTCTGGTCCTGCATAATCACACATTATAATGCCCGAGTAATACAGCAGCAACAATCATCAATATGTGACAAAACAATGAGTTTTAATACTGGCCTTTGCCTCAATATCCCATATGTGCATGGACCTTAGGTACGTACTTGTCACACCTAATAAAGAGGATGTATTGTTACTGACCATGATAAACAACTACAAACGTTTAGTGATGCATACTTCAATAAATGTTTCACTGGCATGAAAGTTTTATAACTGATATAAACATGAAACACTATACAAGTGAAACTGCTGCAGCATCATTAAAAAGTTAGAAATGTCATCCACCATTTAAGGGTTAAGGAACAATATCTCGCCTCCATTTTTCGGTAACACTGAACTGAAAACACTGCTGGATGTGTGTTTTGATAAGTCATTTTATCCTTCTACAAGTACAGCTGTAGCCAAAAATAAATTACCACCATTACAGTACTTTGAAATTTTGTGCTCATCCATGTATTGTTATAGCCCTAAATAGCTCATCTTTCATCGCTCATGCACCCTTGCAGTACTTAAAACTTATTGCCTGTAAACATTTTGTAAATAATATGCTGTATGCAGTCATAAGTGTTATTAGTTGTTTATCCTGTAAGGAAGAATTATTATCATTAGTGTAAAAAGTGAGTATTGAAATGTGTTTAGTGAAAGTGAAACCAAGTGATAGCCAGTGATCAGTATTGAACTTGGTGGGTTGCCTTGGACACATCCTCCTTCTCACCTCCACACAGTGCTCGTTCCACCTCTTTGCCAGGGAGGGGTGGCTGGCCATAAAACATGCTTTCTTCTTACTAGCATTATGATCAGTCAGTACAACATAGGATACTTGAATTGATCTCATCGTTTATTCAAAAGCCATGTTAATTCTAAATTTATTTATGCTTTTCAAAAAAGCATATCTTAAGCAGGATACTGATTTTCTAAAACTACATTTTTCCTATTTATAAAATTGCCCACAACACAGGCTACCATGCACACTTGATGCCCAGAACAGAAGGGATATAGACTGAGTCTGAGAATAGAAATGAGTGGATGGTTAGGGGGGGGGGGGGGGGGGGGGGGTCATTTAGGTTCGCAGCCTACTGGAAATACAGCACCCACTCTCGAGGTATTGCAGTATGTTTTTGATTGACAATATCTCCCCACTGTTTTCTGATGACCCTCCACCAAAACATTTATCAGCCAACTTATGTCCAAATCGTCGTACAAGCAGTTAGTCAGACCCTAACCCAGTTGTAACTTGATCGGACTGTGTATATACATACCTGTATGCCACAGGATCAGCTGGATGGAAGATATTGAGCATGCGCTTGCACAGCTTCTGGGGAATGATGTCTGTAGTTTCACCTGAAGGTTTATTTCTTAGGGCTAAGAAGACTGCAAGCGGAGATCCCAAACAAAAGAAATTTTCGATCTGAAATGTATGTCAACTGCAATTCAGTATGTGTCTATATCTTGGTACAAAAATTGGTAATAATCATTATCCTAACAGCCCTTCCCTCACCACATGAGTAACTAAGGACATTGCATTGACTTTACATTGAACATCCTACCTCTAATCAGCTCTATTGAGTATTGAGGTTCACATGCTTCTAAGGTACACAAGCTGGGCTGAAAGCTCTGCTAACATTTTTCTTCCTAAATGAGATCATGGCATAGGATATCAAACTTATGCTCCTCACATCCCAGAGATTGGTATACAATTATGTACAAGAAATTAGAGATTGTGCAGAGTGAGTCGCATCATGAACCTTGAGGACATCATATATTTCACACCACAATGAAACTTGAATTTAAAGTCTAGACAACTTACTCTGTGTACTCACAAATGTGATTCAATGTTATGACACAGAAATCAGATGTGTATCCTACCTTGTGTGAGAGGTGATATATATGCAGGGAAGAAAATACAAACAAAGACAACAACAACACAAATAAAGACTTGAGTGCTGCTTTCTTTAGTAACCTTTTCCTTTTTTTCTTGCCTGACGCGCATTTACCTCGAAGGTTGACCACAAACAAATTCTTCAATTCCACCATATCCCCCATCATATATAAAACATCCATTCTTCTCTGACTACTCTCACTCATACATCCACCTCATCCTTGACCTGCTTATCATATACTGAGTGTTTAAATGTCCTTAAATACAGCACCTTAATACAGCTACATTGCATTCACTTTCAACTGCATTTTATACATTCTTTTTCTTCTTCTTTCTGTTTATCTCAGTTTTTCCCCATGATATTTTATGAGGTTAGACAGCCGATGATACGCTTCCCACTATCTCTATCCATTGTCTCAACCTCTTCAATGCCCAATGCTGCCAAATCCTCATGCCCAGATTCCAGATTCCAGATACATGCATTTCCAAACTCATTCACATGCCCCTAGAGTTCCCAATCATCCTCCACAAGACAGGCACAGGCATTCTCCAGTAACATTTCTCTTAAACGAGCAGACGTTTCCCTAACAAGTAGGAGTGGCACTCAAGAAAACCATAATGTATTGCTCCAACAACTAAAAATGCTTGAAAATAAAGTCTTATCTAACTTACAATTTTACACATACTTTCCCCATGCTATATTTCAACCTGTAACTGCATATTGGGACAAAAAATTACATGGTTTCTTTTTAATTTTTAAATTTTGGCACTGTTTTCATTGCACCTTCTAACATCACTCTTACCTTGAAATTTAATGAAGGTTGAGAGTGGCTAAATTTGTGTTTACTGAGAATTACTTGCAGTTCTTCTCTAATGCTTGTGGAATGTCCCCTCTTGTACTTCTTATCATCTTCTATGGTCTTTATCTGTGGGCAGAAAATAAGTTTTTTTTAGTGTACAGAGCCTTGATGAATAAGCAGAGGATAAGCTTTATCAGTCTACAGAATTGAAGTACATAATCTGTAAGCAGTTCAAAAGCTTTAAGAGTTTACAGAGCTGAGGTACATGATTAATTCTGATTATGATAGATATTCTTTATGATCCCTAGATTTTGTCTAATACAAAAGGCATTTTCCTTAACATGTAAGGTGGCACTTAACCGAAAGTAGATTATTCATGAACAGTGAAGACTTTTACCTACCTAAATTTTTTGTTTATACATTAAGCCTTCTCTCAACATACAGGGTGGCATTAATAAAGAGCAATTAGCTTATGAAAATATCAAATGTAATATGCAATTTGCAGATTCTTGACAAACAAAACAATATCACGATTGGACTTAAATCCTACAAAAAAAAATTTAATCTACCTTTCCACAGCAATATTTTTTCACACACTTGGCTTTCACTTTCATTCATCATCTGGCTACATTGTGTTATATATATTTATTTTTTGCATTCGTTCCCCTCGGTTTAAACCTCATTGGTTTTGTAAGATTGACTATACTAACAATATTTGTAATTAATTCAGGTTCATGTTTTTTAAGTTCAATTCTACACTCTAAACCTTGCAGAGTTTGCTCACCAAAGACTGGACAAGCTGCTCATCAAACTGTTGGGCTGGATTCCAGCCAGTGACAATGTCATAAGTGATGACACAACCAAGGGAGTGCGCCACCATGGAAACCTTGCCCCGGTTGGCCTCAAAATAAGGGTTCCTCTGAGTGAACATTGTGTAGAGGCGGTTCATTTCATTTGTCAATCCACTGATGATCTGAGAATAAAATGCAACACATTTTGTATTCCTTGATTTCATGTTTCTGGAGAAAAGGAAAACATTCAAGAGGTATTCATTAACATTAAAATATGATATATAAGTACATAGACAGAACATGACCCTTAAGGTTTACACATGGTGCTATCTTAATGCTAAACATAAAGTACTTACCCATACACCAGGGAAGGTTGTGCGACATGGGACGAAACATCAATCATTTCAATGTATACAAAAACAATAGACATTCACTCTATGTTGGTTTTCCTACAGGTCTTCTTTCCGTCACATGCTAGTGAATGCTTTATCATGCAACCATTATTGCTGAAAAAAGAATGTGCATACAAGCAAGTTCCATCGCGTGCTATTCAGCAGTCATTATGTTAACTAACAGGGCATTAGCAGGACAGGCAGATGGTATTAGCTTTGTGGTATGTGTTTCCTTCAAAGATATATGTGCTTTTATCTTATGTATTTTTTATATTATGGATGTTCCTTGCTTACACCACCTCCATTCCCCACATGATTCTAAATTCAATTATTCTATTTTGGAATGCATGGTAGAATATGACAACATATACTGAGAGACAAACAAATATGCTGGCAAAGTCTGTGAAATGGAGAATAAAGGGAAAAATGACGCATATAAATATCAGAACACAGCTTTGGCTTTGGGCCTGAGTGACTATTTACCAGACTTGTACAAATCTAAAAACAGCCATCTACAAACATAAGTTCTTGAAAATGTAACTATAGTCATGATAGTAGCCTAACTATTCCCAATTGCATTAGTCTATATAATATGGATGCTGCTAAAATTTTACAAATGCAGTGCAACTTTTGTGCTGCATTCCAACAGTCAGCGGTAATATATACAGTATACTCGCAATGATACGAACAGATGCGTTCCACGGAAAAATGACCTTGAAGGTAATTTCAAGATCACCAACTAGACAGTTGTTTGAGCTTTGAGAGCCCTAGCCATCTACTTGTCATAATGATACTACCCTTAACTCTTCCTTGACAGTTCCAGTCCACTGAGTCCGTCCCATAAGAAAAAGAACTTCAGACTTGTCTCAAACAAAGCCACACACTATGCATTAAATAGAGAGAAGAAAATATCCTACCTCTTCCCTGTAGAGTGGACTGTTGTAGTACATGATGTCCATGAATGAGGCATTGAGCATCTGTCGGATATTGAGGATTTTCTGAGGAGTAATAGACTCTATGATTCCTGCGTCCAGGACCAGGGAGGAGCGCCACTCCACCGGGAAGAATTCCACGGTGTTGCTGCTCTTACTCATGCCAGGGAAGTACTTTTGCTTCAAATAATTCACACTTTCCCTTAAACTGGTGAAAACTTGTTGTTATTCATTTGATTAGTATCAAAATTCCTTGCCATACTAAAAGAAATATATATAGGTATACGTACATAAATATTACAAATTATTACAAATATTACATTTAGTAAATATTTCCCCCCTAGGAAATGCTCTCAAACTGGTTTTGGGGTATTACCCTGGCAAAATTTAACTTTAATTTGCTTATCTTTACTTTATATCTCAGTATACAATAGTGACGGATAAAAAAAAAAAAAGTTTTAAGCCACCAAATAAGCACAATTTTTTAGACTTTCTGAGGGCTCTGCTATCATTCAATGTTTTTTCCTATTGTTTTAATCATTTGGCTATGGCAAATTTGCATTGAGCAAGCTTTCTCCAGCACTAATTAGTCACTAAATGCGAGACCTTACTGTACATTTATCCCACATAATGACCACATGACGCATTTTGACAGATAATGGCCGAGGATTTTATCAAAGGACAGCCGCTGGCTAGATATTGAAGAAAAAGTGAAACACATCAATGCCTTTAAAATTGCTATACAAAGGCTAGTAACATGACTGTAACAGAATTGAGGTTCAAAAACCTTCATAACCTAAGTGAAGTGTTGGGTAAATTCTCCTTACTCAAACCCCAGACCCAACCTAATTTACTGTGTACACAGTACATATAACTATGGTGTACTTTACACAAACTTTTATCTAATAGCAATAATACATTCGCCATTGATGAAAGGAGAGAAGAGGAAGATCAACAATTATACCCCCATGAGGTGGTTTACTCTTATGTCAGTGTAGCTGGAATAAGCAGGATGTACCTTTCCAAATGTCAAAGCAATACCTGCTAGAACAGGATCCTATTAAACAAAGATGAAGCTGATGAATATCCAGGTAAGTTCCTGTATCCTTTTGAAAAGAAAAAGTTTTGAAGTCGAAAATTTGAGAGAGAGAGAGAGAGAGAGAGAGAGAGAGAGAGAGAGAGAGAGAGAGAGAGAGAGAGAGAGAGAGAGAGAGAGAGAGAGAGAGAGAGAGAGAGAGAGAGAGAGAGAGAGAGAGAGAGAGAGAGAGAGAGAGAGAGAGAGAGAGAGAGAGAGAGAGAGAGAGAGAGAGAGAGAGAGAGAGAGAGAGAGAGAGAGAGAGAGAGAGAGAGAGAGAGAGAGAGAGAGAGGAGGAGAGAGAGAGAGGAGGAGAGGAGGGAGGGAGGAGGGAGGAGGAGAGGAGGGAGAGAGAGAGAGAGAGAGAGGAGAGGAGAGAGAGAGAGAGAGAGGAGAGAGAGAGAGAGAGGAGAGAGAGAGAGAGAGAGAGAGAGGAGAGAGAGAGAGAGAGGAGAGAGAGGAGAGAGAGAGAGAGAGAGAGAGAGAGAGAGAGAGGAGAGAGAGAGAGGAGAGAGAGAGAGAGAGAGAGAGAGAGAGAGAGAGAGGAGAGAGAGAGGAGAGAGAGAGGAGAGAGAGAGAGAGAGAGAGAGAGAGAGAGAGAGAGAGAGGAGAGAGAGAGAGAGGAGAGAGAGAAAACATAAGAAAATAAGAAAGCTACAAGAGGCCGCGAGACCTACACGAGGTAGTTCCTGTAGAGAAATAAATTTTCTTTTTAAGATTTGGCCTCACTAAACCTTCCTCTGACAAAAGTTTACATTTCACTTGGCCTACAGATCCAAACATTCCTCAATACACAATCAGAATCAAGCTTTAAGCAGGCACAAAAAAAAGAACAACTCACCCAGTGCAGTTCTTTATGATCCGGCCTCGTTCCATCTTCTGTCCAATGCCATGGATAACAAACACAATGTGGTTTATGTCTGGTGGTTTGTCGGTGGATGTTGCATCTATACTGTATCCACGGTGCAGCTTGTATCCGGCTGAGGGATGGGAATTAGTGGTGGTAATGACAAGGGATCTACAAAGCGTGATAGGCAAACACCTTTTAATATAGGCATCTGCACATGGTAGAAGACAGTACAGTATGTGCAAAAGTGGCAAATAATGATCCTTCCCATTCCCCATTCCGTAACAATTTTTAGTTTTCAATGACAATCTGGGAAATCTGGGATTGAATATAAGTAGTTCTTGCACAGTTGTTAGTTAAGACAGGATCTTTTTTCTTTTTTTTCAAGGAAAGATGTAAGAGATTTATTGAAAGAAGTGAAAGACCCTTTAATTAAACCCTTATGACTTTATGGGGATGATAGGAGAGTTGACTTACTCCACCCTAAGAGCAGGGCCTAGTAATTTTAGTTCAGAAAAATGACTTCTACATCTACTGTATATGGTCAGTGTGGGGGATATGTAGATGATGATTCAGTGATTAAGGTTCTTCAAGTAATTTACAGCACTCACTCTTCTGAAAGCCAAGTTTCTTGCCCACAGTGCGCATGAGGCGAGAGGGTGTTGCATCTGAAGTTAAGTAAACCTCAGAGGTACTAAACCACTCCACATCACCTTCAGGCAACGACAGACTGTGGAAAGCTGGAAAAAAAAGCATGAGTTCTGAAGTGTTTTCAAACCAGCTACATGTGATTTGGTCTACTTCATAAGAAAGGCATCAAGACACTGCATGACCTCAATGATCTTACTCTCCTAATATCTTTCTGGATTTGTAATTTTTGACATTTTTACCAGCTCTTCAACACTTTTTCCACTATATAGTGCGAGAAAGTTAGAGAGAGAAAAATGGCACAATAAGAATACATGCCCCTTTGGTCACATAAGGCAACTTTTAAAAAGGACAACAGCAGAGGACTGGGAACCACTCCCTAAGAACTGTCAACATTCTACACATTGAAGAAAGATTCTACACTGTGACATGGCTACATTATACATGTTCGTTATTTAGTGTAGTTACTTTTGTTGAACCCCCCCCCCCCCCCATTTATTAGAGGCAAATTTTCACGATGTGAATACTTTTACAGTATGATATTCTAGTTGAACAGCTACCGTAGATAACAGTCAAGTCGCCAGCCGGCAAATATTACGAATTATAGCATCACTACTGATTTTTATGTGCCACTGAAGATGTTACACAGTAGTTTATATCATGACTGTATAATCTACCCTGTTTCAGCATTTTTTTATGCTTTGTATCTGCAAATATAACTGTTGCGCATTTTGCTTCTCAAGTTTTTCTTCGCGCGACGACAGACAGTAGCTCATCACCATTCGGGCGGCAGGACACAAGACTTGCCAGATCTTTCAAACTTGAATAGAATTTGCTTTCACGTTGGCAGAGGAATTTGTATATATCCAAGCATCTTCCGCAGGTAATATATATAGACTTGTTTTACTTTACCTCTAATTTCCCTGAATTCCCCAGAGTGGCGACTCAACTGTTGGGTTAAAATACTAGCTGGCGACTTTACTATAGTACGTAGGTATAACAACGTCGCCACTCGGTTTTATTCTTATAATTTGTACATTTATAGCCCTAATATGACACAGATGAAGACACAAAATGACACACTTTCCAGATAGCCCCTTCTAACTTTCCTGAAACCATGGATGTAGAAATGTAAGTATTAACGCCACCACACGTCTGTAAATAACAAAGAAACGTTGTCCTGGCGACTTTACTGTTATCTACGGTAATGAGACCTTAGTGTACTAGAAATATAAGCCTCATTTTGAGTAATTATGAGGTGCTCTACAACAATAATTGACATAAAATATAAATGAGAGAGAGAGAGAGAGAGAGAGAGAGAGAGAGAGAGAGAGAGAGAGAGAGAGTGTGGTATAGTTGCATTATTACCTACGTATATAGCACCGGGGTCAACGTGACCCCAGAAATTTGCGCGCGCACAGGTTTTGGTTTGTGGTGGCGTGACGATGCCAACTAGCCACGAGGTTTGGTGAGGGAATGCCAGTCTGTAGCCTGATCTCACAGAGTGCGGACGTACAGCCCCTCAGCTGTAGCCGTTTCTTCCCCAGCAGCCCCCTTGGGTCAATTTGACCCCCCCTTTCTGCTTCTAAGGTAAGTTTTTTCGTTTTGGATTTTTTTGCTTTCGTGCCTGTGACACCTATGTTTATGTACCGATTTATGCCTGATAGTGCTTAAATGATAGGTAGATATATTCCCTAGCTTGTCATACTAAAACGATAGGCATTTGACTCCATTTAGTATTTTTTATGAATACTTTTCCTAATTTTCGATTTTCTTGATTTTGAACAGATCGCCATGGCCAACTCTGACAAGCTTACAAGGTCAGAAATATCGACCCTGCTCGACCAACTCGATGCCGAGGAGGAGGATGCCTTTAACTTTGTGGACTGTGGTGAAGATGTAACAATCGAGCCAGTTATCGCACCCCTGGAAGACCTGTACAAGCCAGATTACGTCTATGAAGACGAGGCTGATGGGACCTCTCTTTTCTTTCTTCCAGATTGGGTACTTTCTTGAAGTCTAGGATACCCAGGTCCAAGGTGAGAGTTGCCCCATTATCCGGCCCTCATCCCACAAAATTTCAGCAAAATCGGTCAGTAATATTTTTTTTTTTTAGTGGACCCAAGTTTTGTTCCTCGAAACTTTAAAAAAAAAAACAGTGCCTCGAGCCCAACATACTCAGGGAATCTATACTACGACTATGATAAATGCTAGTTCGATAATGTATGTGTATATTTAAGGCTTTATGAGCACCAATAAAGTATTAGAACTAATTTTTTCGATTTTTTTCCCTATTGGGGTCAGACAGACCCCCGTTTCACCAATTTGTTTAGATTTTTAGCATTCCCCTTCTAGGGTTACGAGTGAGAATGATTGAAAGACTGATTAAACACATCCTTAGCTCAAATTTGTAAAACTTAAGATCAAACTTTAAGCTACACACAAACCTCGTTTTCCCGGACTAATAGGGGGGAGCACTGGTCCGGGAACCGCAAAAGTCCGGGAATCGCAACAGTCCAGGAATTATCCTTAAAAAAAAAAAAAAAAAAAGTCCGATGCCATTACCCACCCCCGGACGTTTATCCTACTCTAGTATTTACTGTCCGGCAACTGCCAATATCAACTACCCCGCCGCGGACTTTTGCGTCCGCTGAGCATGCTGCCACCTGGCGGGAGGCAGCAGAAAGTGTTCAATAGTCTCAGAGATGTTCCTGCACCAGGGGGCAGTGGGGGTCAGGGGACTAACGGAGGCGGTGCAGGTGAACCGTGAGTGTCGTGTGTCCAAATGTAAACAATACGACCGCTGAGCATGCTGCCACCTGGCGGGAGGCACGGACACTGACCAGGGTGACAGGAGACGCTCGGACCGCCGGACAACTTTGTCAATTTACGAACAGGACCAGGCATAAAAAAAAACTCTGGCATATCCCCGGACCTCGGAATTTGTCCGGCAAATCCGATATCCGGGAAATGGAGGTCCGGGAAATCGAGGTTTGTGTGTATTGACTGATTGCCTAAACCAATGCTAAATACTTAGTCTAGTAGAAGTTTTGTTTGAGTTACCTGTGGAATGTCTACACCTTTTCACTCAAATTAAAACAACTGAACTTCAAATTAAAACAGTGAATCTCAAATTAAAACAACTGAAGTTTAAATTAAAACAACTGAAGTTTAAATTAAAACAACTGAAGTTTAAATTAAAACAACTGAAGTTTAAATTAAAACAACTGAAGTTTAAATTAAAACAACTGAAGTTTAAATTAAAACAACTGAACTTCAAATTAAAATAACAGAACTTCAAATTAAAATAATTGAATTTCAAATCAAAATAACTTAATTTCAAATTAAAAGAAAAAATTCATCTATTATATTTTGAAATTCATTTGTTTTATTTTGAAGTTCTGTTGTTCTAATTTGAGAGTGAAAGGGTGTATTATGAAAACCCCCAGAAAAGTAACATATTTCTTCATGCAAACTTTTTCTTATCTTTACCAGAGTGCTGCCAGCAAAGGGAAGAGATGGAAAAAATGATTTCTGAAAATATTTATAATTCTTTTAAATATTTTTACACAGCATACTACATAGGTAAAGCAACACAGGATGAAGCAACGTATAGTTATTCTATTCCGTGTATGTTAGTACACATACTGTAGTTATACAAAAGAAAACAAGTTACATTTTTGGCACTCCAAAAAAATGTGCCATTCACTCAAAAATGTTTAGCACTTAATTTTTTGGCACTCCATTTTTTTGCCACTCCAAACATTTTTGGCACTCAAACATTTTTGCCATTCAAATCTAACAGTGAGGGAGGAGTGACAGCCTGGTGGTACTACGTAGTACCCCCAGGATGTCACTCATCCCTCACTCGCTAGCTATAAAATGCCAAAAAAAAATTGTGCCCAAAATGTTTGTGCCCAAAATTTGTGCCAAAAAATGTTAGTGCCCAAAATTTTTGAGTGCCAAAACAATTTGAGTGCCAAAAAATGTTGTGCCAAAATATTTTTAGTGCCAAAATATGTTTAGTGCCAAAAAATTGAATACCAAAAATGTGAGTGCCAAAATTTTTCAGCGCCAAAAAATTGTAAGTGCCAAAAATGTTTGAGTGTCAAAAATGTTTGAGTGCCAAAAACTTGTGCCAAAGATTTTTGAGTGCCAAAAAATTTTGAGTACTACCAAAAAATGTTGAGTGCCAAAAATGTAACTTGTTTTCTTTTGTATAACTACAGTATGTGTACTAACATACACGGAATAGCTATACGTTACTTCATCCTGTGGTGCTTTATCTATGTAGATAACTATGCTGTGTAAAAATATTTAAAAGAATGATATATCTTTTCAGAAGAAAAAAAATTCCCTCTCTTCCCTTTGCTGGCAGCACTGGTAAAGATAAGAAAAAGTTTGCAGGAAGAGATATGTTACTTTTCTGGGGGTTTTCATAAAACACCTTTTCACTCTCAAATTAGAACAGAACTTCAAAATAAGACAAATTAATTTCAAAATATAATAGATGATTTGTTTCTTTTAGTTTGAAATTCAATTATTTTAATTTGAAGTTCTGTTATTTTAATTTGAAGTTCAGATATTTTTATTTAAACCAGTTGTTTTAATATAAACTTCAGTTGTTTTAATTTAAACTTCAGTCGTTTTAATTTAAACTTGTTTTTTTAATTTAAACTTCAGTTTTTTTAATTTAAACTTCAGTTGTTTTAATTTGAGATTCACTTGTTTTAATTTGAAGTTCAGTTGTTTTAATTTGAGTGAAAAGGTGTAGTCTGCAGAACCATCACTTAAGGTTCTGCTCTTTCTGCACCTTTCACAATTTTGGATTGCAAATTAAATAATACAATGCTAGGCTGTAGGCAAAGTAAGCATAGAGGAAAACATTAAAATCCTTTCTGCATTCACCCTAGTCCTGCTTTGTCCTACCCTCTTTGGTGCTGTCATCCAGTCTCTGTGTTGTCAGCAGGTGTCCCCTGAAGTGGATCAAATGGACCAGCTCTATGCGGTCTGCCACCTGTTCTTCTACTGGTCCCCATGTGTCATAGAACCAAGTACCTCGTGTTATGACATAAATCTCCCCTGTGGAAAAAAGTGGGGTAAATTTCCAGTTTGACACCAAATTTACTATTGTGGATGAAACAATTCTTTTATGTTGAGTTTTTGTGTGTTTTGAATTACTCTGCTTACCGTTTCTGTAGCAGTCTTATTATTTTATTTTTTTAGTGATTTGCGACAAAAATTATTGAAAAACAAATTGAACCTAACCGAACCTATACCTAACCTTGCATTTACCTTAAACAAAAATAGTTTCGTCCACCAAAGTGAATTCGGTGTCAAACTGGAATAATACCATAAGTGGTCACAGTATATGCTTAGATATACATAGGCACAATGTTCCTATAAATGTGACAAGTACCATAACTAAGTTTTTTTTTATCTACCTATGTACTCAGCTATGGGATACAAGCACAATGCATACACAAGTGGATGAAAAATAAGACAAAGCTTATAATAACCTACATATGATGTCCGTTCCACATTTATACAATACTTTAATTGAATGTTCATAATGCCCTTCCAGATATGACAAATCATACAAAATTACTTGACACTATTTCCAAATTTATAGGAGTGGGAAGATGAAAAATGTTCCAGTAACAAGCAGTGAGAGAGATGCCCACCTTGCCAGTATATACTCTCACACTTGTGTTGTTTGACATCCACCTCGTACAGTCCTCCACGCACCACTATCTTGTTCACGTCCTGCTGCCCTTCCTCCTGTTTGTCCTTTGGAGAGATATTTCCACCCCACTTTTGTTTGCCTGTGGGACTCCCATTCTCCTCAGACTTGACATCTTGTAGCAGGTCACGATATTTCCACTCAATACGTAATGAGTCGTAACCAATGAAAGGCGTCCACTTCTTGTCAGCTTCCACCTTGTAAAACCAGCGCACCTCCTCCGGCCCAAGATCTTCCACAGTTTCGTCTCCATAGGGCGTGATGGATCGCATGGCTGTAGCATTGAGCTGGTTGGGGTCTAGGAAGTTCTCCCCGAGGCTGCAATAGCCGTCACCGTACTGGTAGTCTCCGTAGTAATAATCCTGGTACATGCTTTGAGGATCAGTGTTATCTACGTAGTCAATATTAAACTGATAATTCCCTGAGTTTTGAGTAAAGGACTGCAGTGGATTGAAGTTGTGGTACTGCTGTTGCTGCTGCTGTACCCCCGAATAGTCCATGTTATTATACTGCATCTGTGCAGGTGAGTGTGACTGGAAGGTCTGCTGCAGGTGCATGTTGTGGCTCATTTGGCCATTTACTAGTGGCTGACTTGAATACTGGTTGACTCCCAGCATGGTCAGGTTGCTGGGTGGATGCTGTGCAGTGCCGGCATGAAACTGTGTGTAGCCTTGCACTGGGACACCCCCTGCTACTGGGTGCCAAGGGACCCCTAACCCTGCATCTGCCATGCCTCCACCCTGCTGGGGCATTTGAGTTGAAGTGTATGGTCCAGCTGGTGCCTGTTGATGGGAGAGCAGGGTGGATGCCAGTTGCTGTGGAGGCAGGCTTGAAGGCAGCTGGGCGGGGAGGGTTGATGTCAGCTGTGTGGGGAGGGAGGAGGCCAGCTGTACATCCACCAGCCTGGCCTGCCTTACAGAATGACTGCTAACACCCACGCACTCCATGTCCAGGTCGGGTCTAGGGCTGAGGGAGGCTTGGTGGGAGGCTTGGTGAGAGGTTCTCAGAGTGGATCTTGAGGGGGAAGAGGAGAGGGAGAGTGCATGGTTAGAGCTCCTGGCTGATGGGACGCTGAGTGATGCGAGTGCCTTGGGGGTGTACTCCTGAGGGATGGGTGAATGCAGCTGGCGAGGCGAGGAGGAGTGTGTCTCGGTGTTGAGGGTCAAGCTTGGTGCACGGCTCAGTAAGTCGTGATGGGTATGAAATATTCGTTGTTGATGGTGATTGTGGAGTTCACGTTCGGGTTGGCGTTGATGGGGCGGTAACCGATGGGACTCATCTTCGTGGTGTGATGGCAGATAGCCGGTGTAACCCAGCCGGTGGCGGTCCCCATACACACCTATGCCCCCGCCCCCATCTAAGGTGCTGGGGTGTGCTGGTGCCATTCCCTGCTCCTCTCGGGTAAGGGAGAGCTGCCCCAGTTGACTTGGAAGAGTTGTATGGGCATAACTGAGGTGCTGGTCGCCCCTAGTGTTATAGTCCATGGTAGAACATTCATGTCAACCAACCCATTTAGGGCGGCTCAGTGGTAGCGACTTGGTGCCCCATGCAGCGACCCTGCGTTCCAGCCCCACCCACTGCTTGAGTTCATCCTGGCGTGGTGGCAATTTGTATCGACAATACCCTCGCTGTTGGTACGTATAAATTGTCTAGATAGGATACAAGTACCTTATCTTATCTTGTCATCCCCGCCCCCCATCAAGTCTCACAAGGGTAACACAGTACACGGGGGACCTTCACCCCCGGGGGTCTCGCGGTGCCAATACGGGCTCATCTTCGTTACGTTAAGTACTTCATAAGTCTTTTCGAACCACAAAAATGCACCGCACTGCAAAATAAAACTGGGCTTAGCAAGCCAATACACTGTCAACACGAAAGTGAAGGAGCCCGGCTGGATTGTCTCAGACACTCAGTGTTGCCAGACAAAATTTAAGACAATCCTACAAACTCTGGCGAAGAATCTGAAGAAATCTGCTGAAAACAGTTCTGTTGAAATATATAGAATCTACTATAAGAACATAAGAAAATAAGGAAGCTACAAGAGGCCGTCAGACCTACACGTGGTAGTCTAATTAATGTAAAATATAAACCCGAGAAATATTTTTAAATGATTTATGTCGACAGTACGATATAATATATGAACATTCAAAAAAAGATATTTCCAAAGATAATCTGCATCGCATTTCCAGCCTGACACATTGTGTGCGACAAACAGCCTAACATGCATGCATCTATCATCAGACATAGCCTCAATTTACTTACATTTCATAGGTTTAGCTACAACTCGATCATAGGTTTGGTTAGATAATAATTGTAGCCATAAAAATATCGCTATGTCCCTCTAATAACACTGCATGATCAACATGTATATATAGGCTACCGTAGCTCTGCATATATAAACACATTGGATTAAATGCATCGGCAATTTAGTAGCAATTCAGAAAAGGCTTTTTTTTCGCAGTGCACCATGCATAACTGCATTGGACAGAGAAGAGCGTGTCATTGAAGGGGAAAACGATTCGAAGTTCCCCCTCTTCCCTTCCCGTTTCCCGACAAAGATCTTAACTTACCCCTCTCTCCTGGCTGTACAAGAGACTCCCTTTTGTCTCAACAATCCCTATTCCTATCCCTGTCCCCTCGCCCCCCTTGTCCCTACTGACTGTACTTCACCTTCTACACTTGCTCCCCCACCTGTTATCGCTGATCCTGCTAACCCCTCTACTGACGCTACCATTCCAACTATCATCACCCGCTAACCTCTACACTCTGTCTGTTCTTCATTGGAACATTAACGACTTCCGATCCCACAGACAAGACCTTTGTCTCCTTTCTTGTTATAAGCCTCAAGATATCTGCCTCGCAGTAACTTTCCTTACTCACCCCCCCTGTCCCAATTACGAATTTATGATCTCCTTCCCCCAACACATACACATCCTTCCTCTGATCTAACCCTACTACTATAACGTTCCGTTCCTTTCCCCTTCCCTCACCGTTTCACTCTTTCTCTATAACCCCTTTCCTTCATTATGCTTTGCCATAGTGCCATATGACCTCCGATGTCTGGCACATTTTCCCTTTTTTTAGCATTAAATCAATCAATCAATTCCCGACAAAGAATCCGCTGCCACAATAAATAGTACGACTGTACGACGGTTTGATATGATTCAATTGATTTAATGCAAAAAAGGAGGGGAAAATGTGCCAGACATCAGAGGTCATATATATATATATATATATATATATATATATATATATATATATATATATATATATATATATATATATATATATATATATATATATATGGCACTATTGCAAAGCATAATGAAGGGGAGGGGTTACAGAGAAAGAGGCAAACGGTGAGGGAAGGGGAAAGGAATGGAACGTTATAGCAGTAGGGTTACATCAGAGGAACTTCAGCAGTGGCGTACCGAGGGGGGGGGGGGGGGGGCATGCGGCCATGGCCCCTCCCTTTGCAAAAAATAAATAATAAAATATATTAATTATAAATAAATAAATATATATATATATATCACAGACCACTATATCTACAGTGGTCTATGAGATATATATATATATATATATATATATATATATATATATATATATATATATATATATATATATATATATATATATATATATATATATATATATATATATATATATATATATATATATATATATATATATATATATATATATATATATATATATATATATTATATATATATATATATATATATATATATATATATATATATATATTTTGGCCCCCTCCTTTTAAATTTTCTGGATACGCCACTGAGAGGAAGGATGTGTATTTGTTGGGGGAAGGAGATCATAAATTGGGAAATGGGCCAGGGGGGTGAGTAAGGAAAGTTTCTGCGAGGCAGATAACTTGAGGCTTATAGCAAGAAACAAGTGGTTGTGGGCCCTTCGGACCCATGTATTGATTTTTGTAGTAGTAGTATATATTAGACAACATGTGATTGCAAACTCCAATCGTGTTGTTGCTGTCGTTGGTCACTGGTCAAAGTGCCTCGGGGTAGACCACGTTCCGTGTGATTCCAAACCTTTGTGTTCCGTGTGATTCCAACGCACACACACTCACACACCCACACAAACGTCCATGAGTCTACTGAGTTTGTGGAATGCAGCAAAACGTTAACGCAGAGTTTTTCCTGTAATCTAATACTCCTAAAGTGTTTTTAGCCCAAAACCTCCTTTCAAAATTATTCAATCGACATGGGACCAAGCCGCTTACCACCTACGATTTATTTCCGATTTTTTGAGCCTACTCTCATCAAAATTGAATTTACAGTTTCGGCTACCCAAAACAGACAGACACACACACAGACAGACACACGGCTACCCCTATAGTATATTAGATAAGGAGACAAAGGTCTTGTCTGTGGGATCGGAATTCGTGAATGTTCCAATGAAGAACAGACAGAGTGTAGAGGTTAGCGGGTGATGATTGTCGGAATGGTAGCGGTCGGAGTAGAGGGGTTAGCAGGATCAGCGATATCAGGTGGGGGATCAAGTGTAGTAGGTGAAGTACAGTCAGTAGGGTCAGGGGGGCGAGGGGACAGGGATGGGGATGGTTGAGACAAAAGGAAGTCTTTTGTACAGCCAGGAGGAAGGGGTAAGTTAAAAAGAGACTTAACAGCGGGACGGTTAGAGGTAGTAGAAGAAGAGGGAGAGGACATAGGGGGATCAGAGGGAAGGAGGGAAGGGTGCAGTGGGGAGAATGATGGAGAAGGTGGGGAAGAGGAAGGGCAGGGGGGAAGTTGGGAGTCAGAAGGAGGAAGAGGGGTAGGCGGAAGGTGGGAGGGAATATAGGATGTATCTCAGCTGAGACTGTGAGGGTTGAGACAAAAGGTGGGGATGATGAGGCGGTTGGTGAAGAGGGCAGAGGGGTCATGTCTTGAGACTGAGCGAGGTACTACTCCTCGATCATAGCCATGGTCTCAACAGGAGAGTCAGGAGGGGAGACCTGGGAGGCACAGGGTTTCTTAGTAGGAGGAGACGTAGAAAGTGGTGTGTGAGGAACTGAGAAGGGAGAGATAGTGGAAGGTTTCGGGGGGGAGGAAGGGGGAGGACGTTTAGCTCGTCTGGCAAGAGTAGGCTGAGGGGAGCGTTGAGGAAGGGGTGTGGGAATCGAGGAAGGGGTAGAGGTCGGAGTATATATCTGGACTGAGGACGGCAAAGGGGTTATTTATGGAGAGAAAGGGAAAAGCAAATGAAGGACGAGGAGTGGGAGGAGGAGGAACAGGGAAAGAGAGGGTAGGAGAGGTTGTAGTAGGGGGATCCGGAATAGTGGGATTGGAAATAAGCCGGGAGACGGGAGTAGGCGAAAAGCCTAGGCGGCGAGCTTCCTGGCGGGCTTCCCATAAAGTGAAGCCCTTCTTAAATTTGATGGATGCCACTTCCTATTCGAAGTAGTAGACAGGGCAACCCCTGTAGAAGACGTTGTGGGAACCACCACAGTTCGCACAAGTGGGAGACGTTGCAGGACACGTGGAACGAGCATGGCCAGGTTGAGCACAAAATGGGCAGCGGGCAGAGGATCGGCAGTGCTTGGCAGGATGGGCAAACGCCAGCAGGACTGGCACCGGCGTGGGGTAGGGCGGTAAGGTTTAACAGAGTAGTGGACCCCGGCTACATAAATGCTATCAGGGATCCGAGATCTTGACTTTTGAAAGTGACTTTGGCAATGTTGGTAGGGGACTTACGGCGGCCCCGGGGTGGGATGGTGTAGCAGTAAACTGCAACGGCATCATAATCCTCTGCCAAAAGGTCGAGGAGGACATCCGCGCACTCAGACCATTCGGTGTCATCGACTGGGCAAGAACGCGGGGGGGTGGAAACTGTTCCAGTGCAGGTGTTAAGAGCAATGTCGGGCGTGATGTCGAATGGGTTGCCATCGAGGTCTTTAAGGTTGAGCAGTGCATGAGCTTGGGCCTCGGTGTCAACAGTCACCAGGAGGGACCGGTCGGGGCGGGTACGGAATGCAACCTTGCCAACTTGCCGTTGGAGGCATGCCGTGAAGCGTAGGGCGTTGGCAGAGTAAGGGGCGGTGCTAGGGACGATGAAGAAACGGTCCCACTTTGCAGGACCAAAAAGAGTGTCGAAGGAGGGGCGAGGGTGAGAAGTAGATGTGCGTGGGCGTGTGGAAGAGGCGACCGTGCGGACTGTAGTTCTCCCGGAGGGAGAAGGGTTATAGGGTGCAAGAGTAGCGATACAGGATGAGGAAGAGGACAAAAAAGGTTGGGGAGGAGGAAGGGGAGAGGAAGGATCTGTGTAATGCCAGTATTACGTATAAGGTATCCCGAGATGTGTAATGTCTCAAGAACAATTTATTTCTTTATTCTAGGCTAAGTGAGCATAGGTACAGTTGTCTAGGTGGTGAATTTTATTCCTTATAACAGTTCTTTCATGTTCTTTCTTTCTTTCTCCCCCCCCTCTTTCTTTCTCCTTCCCTCGTTCGTTCCCCCCCCCCCCGGTAAAACCAACAAGAACCAGTTATCTCTGCGGATATTTAAATTCTCGGAAGGTGTTTTCTCATGGAACACATTGCCCCGAAGCCCAATAACAACGTTAATCTATTGGTCAGCCCCATTCAATTCTTAGGATATTTGAGAGTTCAGAGTACAGACCTTCCGTAAGCAATGGACCTCAAGAGTTTTCCGCGATAACGCTAAAATTATGAACGCCTTTTTCTTTCCTTAGAACATTCTCGAACAATCTTACCGTGAGAGAATGATACGAATATGCAATTGGGTTTTGAGTTAATAACGAGAGTTAAATCGTTCTCTCCAGTCAAATTTTTCTCATCAATTGAAAGACTTTATTACACTGTTATTCATAAATTATTCCTTTTGCTCCCATATTCCACCCCGGGTGTTGATCGTTCAATATCAATGGTATTAAGTCAGTGAGATAACGTACGATCGCCGATTCCCCTCCCGCGCGGGCCTCTCCACACTACCACCCCAAGCCATGTGAGTCACTTCTCATCTCCCATCCACTCAGGTAAGACGTAGTATTTATTCTCTCCCTCCCCACCCTTTCCGTTTATACATTTGTGGTAATTTCAAATACTAGAACAGTTACTTATTACTGAGTAGCTCCGCATATCAATTATTGCCGTGTTAATTGAGACTCGACTTCTCATCTCCCATCCACTCAGGCAAACCACTCTGCAATTCAACTTGAAGCGACGGCCACATGGTTTAACGCAGACATACGATATTCTTACACTCCCTCCTTATTTCCTAATTAGTCATGCTGTTATGATTATTTTTGGTGTTAGTTTAAGTGGAAAGAATAGGAAAAACGCCACATTAGGGTGAGTAATACCTCATAGTGTATGTGAAGAAACAGTGGTGTGTCCCTCAGTGAATTCCACGTGAAAATCAGAACTATTTCTTGAAACGGCGTTGTGTTCATCCACGACCACTCGTCTTGTGAAAGGACATTAAAACACGTGTAGTGATTGGAGGTGGTAGAATCTTACTCGAGTGTGCGTGTAGTTCCGAGTATCAAATCATTCTCTCCAAATGTGTTAGTTTTTAGATCCAGTTACCTTCATATAATACTTCCTCCTAGTATTTTTTTTCAATGTTCCATTAGTCTATAGTGATATTTTCCATAGAGACGTGTGCTTACCATTAATAAATCTGAATTCATATGACTGATTCTATGTAGTTTAATCAACCCAGGTGACATACAAGGTGTGTTGAGGAAATACTTACTCACAGTCCTCTGAAATTAATTCCGTGTTAACTCGGTAAAATATTCATATGAAAAATATCAAATCCACTTTACTCTCTTGTAAATAAACATTAACATTCTGTTCAAGAGTTAGACTTTAAGGCTAAATCTTGAACTGGTGGCAGCTTACTTATAATATAATTATCCATCCCTTGTTGTCGTAACACGGCTGGATTTCAGTTGGAGGAGTAAAAAGTAATAATTATACCCAGACGGCGTTTCACGGCAACACATCTGGAGGAGTAGAGCAGGGAGGCAAGGATGGAGAAGGTATGGAAGAGGTAGTGGGTTTGTGGGCTGGAATGTCGCCTGGTGCTGAGGATGGATTCTTGATCTGGCTAGGGGGCTCAGGAGCACTAAGTGACCCTGAGGGTCGAGTTTGGGGTCTATCAGTATTCCGGGCCGTAGTCAAAAGAGGAGCAGGAGTCGGTAAACCAGGGGGATCACCAGAGTCATTTGGTAGAGGGGCCGGTCCTGAAGCCCCTATAAAAGTTATATTATCATCATTGGCCATGGTGAGCCTGGAGTAAAGTGGGAGAAATAACCGGTCATTCCCTCAAGACCCCCATGAAGGGAAAGAGCAAAGGTACATAGTTAGGGAATTTTAGCAAATTGTATTGACCATCTGTGAAAAAATTGCTTACCAAAAAATGTCTTCACTAACGTATTCATCTAGGTGTCTACTAACACCTATCAATTAGTGCAATCCCAAATCCTTGTGGAAAATTCTGGGGAGCCAATCATAGTTCGGGTGCTCAGAGGGCCTGCGCGAAAAAATCGGAAAATTAACTTTTGCCAATATTGACTTGTGGGATGTCTAACTAGGGGTTTTTTGGGGTGCCAAATTGATTTGGCCCATTATTTTTGGGGAAAAATTAATCCCTGGTCGTAAAATATTGTTATGATACATTTTTAGATATCTCACACTGTGTTTTGGGGTAATTTGGCTCAATTGATTCAGATTGTTCAAATTGTGCTGAAACCAGCATAAAACATATTTTAACCCTCCCCGGGACGATGTCCAATACATGAGACAGTGTATTGCGGGGGAGAAAGGGGGGTGAAAAGGGGGGGGAAAGGGGAGGAGCAATAGGCAAGACAAAGAACATCAAGCTTCACCAAAGAATGCAAATGCAAATAAATGCAAGGAGAAGTCCCTCATTGAGTTTCTTCCAATCATCGACGGGTAGTCCTAACGAGTACAGCACTATCTACACCACGCTAATGGAATGCCTACGGCGCTGTCCGTCTCCTGCCATCATCACATTCGACCTGCCTATATGGTTGAAAGCAACGCAGATAGTCCTCCAGTATCAATTGCCCATCATCACAAGACTAGGTGGGTTTCACCTCCTGAAAAGCTTCCTAGGGTCCATCGGGATGGTCATGGCAGACTCTGGGCTGCAAGAGTTGATACAGCAGGTTTATCCAGGCAGCACCACAGCGGAACACATTCTCTCAGGCGGGGCTTATGCCAAGGCCATTCGGTTTAACCTTCTTGCATCTGCAGAAATTGCCACGTTCGTGCTGAGAGGTGTCTTCAGTGAGCAGGAGTACGTTGAGATGGAGGTCTTCATCAGGACTTCAACAGATGAGACAATAGGTAATGAAAATTCCTCTAATCTGTGAATCTTTTCATCTTCTTAGACTGTGAAAATTGCAGTGCTGAATGTTAAGTTTCCCTTATCATGTCAATTTAATTTTCATACATTTCATCTCCGACAGGTACAACATATGCACCAAGGATTGTCACTGTCTTCGAGGAGAGGATGGCAGAGAGGTTGAAGACCTTAGCTGAAGGAGGAAGGACACCAGCACTCTGGGTCTGGTACTATGGCAGAATCGACCTCATCAGAGTATTCATCAGAAGTGAGCGTGTCCCAGACCACCCAGGTCATCTCAACTGCATCATTGGAATGCTCAATACCTTCGCAGCAGCGGGCCACCATCAGTACGCAAAGGGAGCAAGGCTGTATGTACAGCTGATGCATCAGCGACAGGAGAGTCCCATGTTCCAGGAAACTCTATCCAAGTTCACGTTGTACGGCAACCATGTAGTCAGGTTCTCAGACCATGAACGGTCAGGCACGTGGACCGACATCACGATAGAAACCACACTCATGCGTGAGGCAAAATCCTCCGGTGGTCTAAACAGAGGCCGCTTTCGGAAGGAGTCTTCTCATAAGTCTTGAGTTCAGACTCTGAACCATTTCTCGTTCGTTCACCAAGAGCTAGAAAGAAGCATGGTCAAATGTGGGGTACCTGTCCACACCGACGTTAAAAGAGCCCAAATGAAGAGAGATAACGATGCTGTCAACACCATAGTTGGGTGGTTGGAGGAAGTCAATCCTTTCGATGCCACACGGGACAAGAAGAGTCTCGTGTCCTTCTCAACTGGGTTCAGCAGCACTCCCAAAGACAAAGTCAACGCTGATCAAGCAGAAGAAGTTGGCAGAGCCATACATGCTAAGATGGATGGGAAAACTGTTGTGGATGCAATGGAAACCAAACACAAGGTCAAATCATGACTTGCAACCCTCAGATCTGGACCCACAGTCAATGGCCAGAAGCTGGTCATTGACTCACTGCAGCTATTCAACCGCCTTATTGTCGTCAGTGAGCGTGAAGTCAAGACCAAAGAAGCTCTGCGCTTTGAGTTGACGCCAACACCGATGTCTCTGTTTGACAAAAATCAAAAGTTACGAAAGCCAGACAAGGCTGCCCTAGCAAGGTCCCTGAAGGCATATGTGTTGTGGCACCTGTCGAACAACCCCCCTGCCCAAGCCTTGTGGTTGATGGTGGGTGGCTCCTGCACAATGTCAAGTGGGAGGCAAATATTACTTGGAAGGATGTTGCCGAGAGCTACCTCCGGTTTGTCAAATCCATGGGGAGCCGTCGCCTCCGGATAACGGTGGTCTTTGACGGATATGGCAGCTCCACCAAGGACCATGACCACTTGAGACGAACAAAGAATGCATGCTGCGACATTCAGATTCGTCTCGATCTCAAAATCATCATAACAAGAGAAAAGTTCCTCGATAACACGAACAACAAAGCCCAGCTCGTTGTACTCCTTGCTGAGCCATTTAGTAGGAATGGAATCAGTGTAAAGCAATGCTCCGATGATGCCGACACCTTCATCGTCCGCGCAGCTCTAGATGAGGCAAGAGAGTACCCTGTCGAGGTGAGGGCTGATGACACAGACGTCCTGGTTATGCCGATTCATCATGTTGCAGACCATCCGATCTTCCTCACGACAGCCAAAGAAACATCTTACGAAGTCGGAAAGATCAGGGAGGCACTCCCAGGAAGATACCGGAGGTATCTCATCTGCTTGTACAGCTTCTTTGGCTGCGATACAGTGTCTGCAATTTTTGGGTTTAGCAAACCAACTTTGCTAAGCAAGCTCTGCAAGACTGAAAAAGCAGAGAGGGCAATGGACGTGTTTATGGACATCCGAGCTGAGAAAGATGATATCATTAAAGCAGGCTGTGATCTTTTCAAGGTCATGTTCCATGGGAAATCCTCCAAAGACTTGGAAGACTTGAGATTCGACATCTTCAACAAGCGAGCTGCTACTGGGAGCATACAACCTGAGAAACTCCCCCCGACAACAGGAGCTGCAGCACAGCACTCTCTCCGAGCTTACCTCCAGACTAGGGACTGGCTGATGCTGCAAAGTCCATCGTTGGATGCCCGGGACTGGATGGCAACTCACTGAACAAGGATATGCACTAGTCCCTTCAAAAGACCCCATTGCACCAGACTACCTCCTGAAATTTGCCAGCTGCAACTGTGCGGGGGACTGCAACTCACTCAGGTGCTGCTGTAAAAAGCAAGGAGTCAAGTGTATTTCTGCTTGCGGCATCTGTCATGGTAACTTTTGCCTGAACATAAACCAGCTGGATGACAAGTAGTAGGGTCACTTAGGGCGATTCGCTTCACATTAGGTGAAGGAAGTATTTTGAGGGTCTTATCCTAAGCATTTTGTGCCGCTGAATCCGAAAATCGTAGTTGGGTCACTCGTTAGCGGTAAGTTTTCGCGCAATTTGCAATTTGGCAATTTGGCAATAAAATTGGCAATTACAAATTGCAGAATGAGAACCAGACGTCGTAGAGACCTCGTTTTGGACTCAAATTGAAGCTTATTAAGAGTGCATAAAATGTTATTTAGTACTCCGTGGTTGTATCTGTTCGCATTACTGAACTATAATGGAAATTAGAGATAAGTGGAAAAAAATGGAAAAAAATATAAAAGGAATAATTTTGGCCTTAATTTCACATCAAAAGTCATGAAATGTTTCTGGCTGTATCTGTTCTCATAAAGGCACTACCGTCTGATTAATAGAAAATGGTAACTTTTCTCTGACTGTCCCCTCATGGTCGTATTTTATGACATACGGTAATGAAATTTCGCAAATAAATGTAAAATTTCATTGGCTATAATTTTAGAAATTAGCTATAAACCCGTAAATAAAATAAATTCATTTATTATATCGCACTTTTTCCTTCCCAGGTCTCGCAATGAAATCGTTTCCCTTTTTCAGGGGAAGGGAAGGGGAGCAATAGCAAGACAAAGAACATCAAGCTTCACCAAAGAATGCAAATGCAAATAAATGCAAGGAGAAGTCCCTCATTGAGTTTCTTCCAATCATCGACGGGTAGTCCTAACGAGTACAGCACTATCTACACCACGCTAATGGAATGCCTACGGCGCTGTCCGTCTCCTGCCATCATCACATTCGACCTGCCTATATGGTTGAAAGCAACGCAGATAGTCCTCCAGTATCAATTGCCCATCATCACAAGACTAGGTGGGTTTCACCTCCTGAAAAGCTTCCTAGGGTCCATCGGGATGGTCATGGCAGACTCTGGGCTGCAAGAGTTGATACAGCAGGTTTTATCCAGGCAGCACCACAGCGGAACACATTCTCTCAGGCGGGGCTTATGCCAAGGCCATTCGGTTTAACCTTCTTGCATCTGCAGAATTGCCACGTTCGTGCTGAGAGGTGTCTTCAGTGAGCAGGAGTACGTTGAGATGAGGGTCTTCATCAGGACTTCAACAGATGAGACAATAGGTAATGAAAATTCCTCTAATCTGTGAATCTTTTCATCTTCTTAGACGTGTGAAAATTGCAGTGCTGAATGTTAAGTTTCCCTTATCATGTCAATTTAATTTTCATACATTTCATCTCCGACAGGTACAACATATGCACCAAGGATTGTCACTGTCTTCGAGAGAGGATGGCAGAGAGGTTGAAGACCTTAGCTGAAGGAGGAAGGACACCAGCACTCTGGGTCTGGTACTATGGCAGAATCGACCTCATCAGAGTATTCATCAGAAGTGAGCGTGTCCCAGACCACCCAGGTCATCTCAACTGCATCATTGGAATGCTCAATACCTTCGCAGCAGCGGGCCACCATCATACGCAAAGGGAGCAAGGCTGTATGTACAGCTGATGCATCAGCGACAGGAGAGTCCCATGTTCCAGGAAACTCTATCCAAGTTCACGTTGTACGGCAACCATGTAGTCAGGTTCTCAGACCATGAACGGTCAGGCACGTGGACCGACATCACGATAGAAACCACACTCATGCGTGAGGCAAAATCCTCCGGTGGTCTAAACAGAGGCCGCTTTCGGAAGGAGTCTTCTCATAAGTCTTGAGTTCAGACTCTGAACCATTTCTCGTTCGTTCACCAAGAGCTAGAAAGAAGCATGGTCAAATGTGGGGTACCTGTCCACACCGACGTTAAAAGAGCCCAAATGAAGAGAGATAACGATGCTGTCAACACCATAGTTGGGTGGTTGGAGGAAGTCAATCCTTTCGATGCCACACGGGACAAGAAGAGTCTCGTGTCCTTCTCAACTGGGTTCAGCAGCACCCCAAAGACAAAGTCAACGCTGATCAAGCAGAAGAAGTTGGCAGAGCCATACATGCTAAGATGGATGGGAAAACTGTTTGTGGATGCAATGGAAACCAAACACAAGGTCAAATCATGACTTGCAACCCTCAGATCTGGACCCACAGTCAATGGCCAGAAGCTGGTCATTGACTCACTGCAGCTATTCAACCGCCTTATTGTCGTCAGTGAGCGTGAAGTCAAGACCAAAGAAGCTCTGCGCTTTGAGTTGACGCCAACACCGATGTCTCTGTTTGACAAAAATCAAAAGTTACGAAAGCCAGACAAGGCTGCCCTAGCAAGGTCCCTGAAGGCATATGTGTTGTGGCACCTGTCGAACAACCCCCCTGCCCAAGCCTTGTGGTTGATGGTGGGTGGCTCCTGCACAATGTCAAGTGGAGGCAAATATTACTTGGAAGGATGTTGCCGAGAGCTACCTCCGGTTTGTCAAATCCATGGGGAGCCGTCGCCTCCGGATAACGGTGGTCTTTGACGGATATGGCAGCTCCACCAAGGACCATGACCACTTGAGACGAACAAAGAATGCATGCTGCGACATTCAGATTCGTCTCGATCTCAAAATCATCATAACAAGAGAAAAGTTCCTCGATAACACGAACAACAAAGCCCAGCTCGTTGTACTCCTTGCTGAGCCATTTAGTAGGAATGGAATCAGTGTAAAGCAATGCTCCGATGATGCCGACACCTTCATCGTCCGCGCAGCTCTAGATGAGGCAAGAGAGTACCCTGTCGAGGTGAGGGCTGATGACACAGACGTCCTGGTTATGCCGATTCATCATGTTGCAGACCATCCGATCTTCCTCACGACAGCCAAAGAAACATCTTACGAAGTCGGAAAGATCAGGGAGGCACTCCCAGGAAGATACCGGAGGTATCTCATCTGCTTGTACAGCTTCTTTGGCTGCGATACAGTGTCTGCAATTTTTGGGTTTAGCAAACCAACTTTGCTAAGCAAGCTCTGCAAGACTGAAAAAGCAGAGAGGGCAATGGACGTGTTTATGGACATCCGAGCTGAGAAAGATGATATCATTAAAGCAGGCTGTGATCTTTTCAAGGTCATGTTCCATGGGAAATCCTCCAAAGACTTGGAAGACTTGAGATTCGACATCTTCAACAAGCGAGCTGCTACTGGGAGCATACAACCTGAGAAACTCCCCCCGACAACAGGAGCTGCAGCACAGCACTCTCTCCGAGCTTACCTCCAGACTAGGGACTGGCTGATGCTGCAAAGTCCATCGTTGGATGCCCGGGACTGGATGGCAACTCACTGAACAAGGATATGCACTAGTCCCTTCAAAAGACCCCATTGCACCAGACTACCTCCTGAAATTTGCCAGCTGCAACTGTGCGGGGGACTGCAACTCACTCAGGTGCTGCTGTAAAAAGCAAGGAGTCAAGTGTATTTCTGCTTGCGGCATCTGTCATGGTAACTTTTGCCTGAACATAAACCAGCTGGATGACAAGTAGTAGGGTCACTTAGGGCGATTCGCTTCACATTAGGTGAAGGAAGTATTTTGAGGTCTTATCCTAAGCATTTTGTGCCGCTGAATCCGAAATCGTAGTTGGGTCACTCGTTAGCGGTAAGTTTTCGCGCAATTTGCAATTTGGCAATTTGGCAATAAAATTGGCAATTACAAATTGCAGAATGAGAACCAGACGTCGTAGAGACCTCGTTTTGGACTCAAATTGAAGCTTATTAAGAGTGCATAAAATGTTATTTAGTACTCCGTGGTTGTATCTGTTCGCATTACTGAACTATAATGGAAATTAGAGATAAGTGGAAAAAAATGGAAAAAATATAAAAGGAATAATTTTGGCCTTAATTTCACATCAAAAGTCATGAAATGTTTCTGGCTGTATCTGTTCTCATAAAGGCACTACCGTCTGATTAATAGAAAATGGTAACTTTTCTCTGACTGTCCCCTCATGGTCGTATTTTATGACATACGGTAATGAAATTTCGCAAATAAATGTAAAATTTCATTGGCTATAATTTTAGAAATTAGCTATAAACCCGTAAATAAAATAAATTCATTTATTATATCGCACATTTTCCTTCCCAGGTCTCGCAATGAAATCGTGTGTCATTTGCGGTGCAACTAACGGAGATGTGGTCCTTCGACCTCGGACGCCCAAGGAGGATGTTCGGAGTATGCTGGCCTTGTGGGCTTCGAAAGGCGAATTCGTAGAGGCCCACAGGAGGTCCTCTAGAAGGGACGATTGGTCGTGGCACCGACAGTGCATTGCTAAAATCCAGCCCCACAAATTCGCGAGGCAGTACGGAGATGAGCAACAGGACCTTGCGGCGGAGGCCGCCCACCCCGGACCTTCAAGGTAAAGAAGAATTTTATTTTTTTTATTTTCGAAAAAATCTTTCGACATGAAAAATATTGCTTGATTATGGTCTAGTGATTCAAGGATAGGGAGCGCTAAGTGCGTGGCACTGATTTCCGGATAAAACGTCGCAGATGATGATAAAATCTAACTCGCAGTGCGAGGAGTGGAAAGCCGTGGGCCGCTTGGCCGCGAGGGCTTTTAAGCTAATAAACATTCTTTGAATACTTTTAAATTGATGTTTCGAGAAATATCTTATTTGCTATAATTATTTTCATGCATAGGATTCCTGAAAGTATATTCCCATTGGTAGTTTTCCATTACATTCCCGACTAAATAATAAAAGCTTTTATCCATCTCTACTTCTAGGCCTGCCACCCCGCCGCCTCGAGTCCCCCGCCGCGCCAGCGCTCCTATTCCCCGGAAGGAATGCTTCTTCTGCGGTGATGGAGACAAGCCAAATGAAGTCCTGCACCGGGTGAGCACGACCTGGAGTGCCAATCGAATCATTGAGGCGGTCCACAATGGAACGAATTCTGAGTGGAAAATCCAGCTTCCTCCCGACCTCGACGTCCTGGCTGCCGACGTGATGTACCATAAGGGCTGCTGGAGCATTCATGTCGTCAACAAGTTGCGGACAGTGGCCTCCACTCAACAAGAGCCAGAAGATCGCTCCGTGATCGAGTTCGTGGAAGAGGTTAGCGAGAAGCTGGAGAGTGGAGTGGTTCTCTCGATGGGAGAAATAGACAGCATCAAGGAGCAGCATGGTGTTGGCCGCTCACGCTGGCGGATAAAGAACTCCTCTCCACCATGGTCCATGGCGTGGAGTTCACCAAGCCCAAGAACCCTCGCGAACCCGAACTGGTTCATCTGGCGGAGGCAAGGAAAGAGGCCCTGACAAACCATCGGACAATCGAGGACTTCAAGCTTGCTACACTCCTGAAAGCTGCCAAAATCCTGCGTGAAGAAACCCTCAAAGAACCGAACTGGAAATTCGAAGGAGACATGGCCAACTTTAACCTTCCTCCCCTCGTCAAGAGTTTCGCGACCTGGGTCGTCGGTGGAGCTGGAAGAAACAATCCGCGAACGGAGAAGGGAGCCTCGATCGTCGGACAAGTCCTCATGACAAACATCTTGAGTGCAAAGCAAGCTGCGACGAGCACCCAAGCTTCCCGAACCCGAGAGACCCCTCTCCAGGTGGCGACGGCGCTGGCCATTCATCAGGAGACGCGGAGCAAAGCAATGATTAAGATGTTCCACGGTGCCGGGCTGGCTATCTCATACTCCTCCCTTCTCCGCCTCGAGGCATCGCTTGCCCGAACGGTGCTCAGCGCTGGACGGCGAGATGGAGTGTTCATCCCGCGCCGCCTCGAGAAGGGCCTTCTCGTTCACTTTGCCATCGACAACATCGATTTCCAAGAAGACACAGTAGACGGGAAGGGCACCTTCCACGGCACGGTTAGGGTTGCCTTTCAGCCCGGCCCATCTTCTCCGTCAGAGCTGGAGCCCCTCAAGTTTCATTCTGACGCTGCTGAACCCCTCCCTGCTTCCATTTACGAGGTCAGCCCCTGTCCCATGAACCGCTCGCTTAAGCCGAAGCTTCCCCCGCTCTCTTTCGAGAAACCTCGCCTCGAGAGCGCTGAGAACTCCAAGGACAAGGACACTCTCGTCCTACTCTCCTTCGGCATCGCTGCCCTGAAAGACCTCCCGCGGAGCATGCCCAGCTGGTCAGCCTTCAACAGCCGACTCGAGGATGTTCCGCCTGTCCCACCGACGACAATCTGCACCTTGCCCATTCTCGACTCTCCAGCGCCAGAGTACTCGTCAATATTCACCATGATGACAGAAATGGAAAATTCAACAAGCGCTGAACGGCGATGGGGCTCCGGTGCTTGTTGCTGCCGACATGGCGCTCTTCTCAAAGCTCCTGGAGATCAAGTTGAACTTGAAGAAGGAAAACTGGATCGTCCGCCTTGGCGACCTACACGTCGTCATAGCCATGCTGCGGTGCATCGGTGTTTTCCTGGAGGGGAGCGGCTTCGATGAGGTGCTCCACGAGTCGGGGGTGTACGGACCCGCCACAGTCCGGCAGATTTTGGCCGGAAACCACGTCAACCGCGGAATTGAGGCACACATAATCCTCACAAGTGCACTCCTAGCTCTCAAGTTCTCTTCCGGGACAATGGAGAGCGCCGAAGAATTCGCCGCCAGGAGTTGGCAGAGGATGGAAGACTGGATTCCTTCAAGAAAGCCTCGAGATCCTTGCACCCAAGCTGCAGATCCTGAGGTCAGCGGGATCAGACGACAGTCCCTTGAGCAAGTTCTCCATGACGTACGTCAAGATGGTCCTCCTGCTTTTGAACTACACCAGGGCTGTGCGGACAGGAGACTAGGCGCTGCACCTGAAGACGTTGGAGGAGTTCGGACCGTTCTTCTTCGCCATGAATCGAAGCTCCTACGCCCGGTTCGTCCCGGTTTACGTGGCCATGATGCAGGACCTCCGCCTCAAGAATCCAAGAGCGTGGACGTACTTGGAGAAACACTGGGTCGTCCGTAAGTCGTTGGTACCTTTCATGTCCCTTGGCTGCGACCATGCCTTGGAACAGGTGAACCGGACTCTGAAAGGTGACGGTGGGCTTGTAGGGATCACGAAAATCCCTCGACGAGGACCAAGTTCTTCTTGATCCAAGACGAACTCTTGGCAATCAAGGCCAAATCATTCGGAAGTTCTGCTACGGCATCAAAGCACCACAAGGACAGCCCAGCGGTCACGAAGAAGACACACGAGATGACCAAAGAGGTTGCTGGTCTTCTTCGCCAGCATAACCCTTTCACTCGCGAGAAAGCCCAACTCACCACCGTCCTTTCCCGCAAGGTTGTTCCAGATAAGATGGTGGACGCACTGACAAGAATCGAGGAGACTGGCAAGAAAGCTCTCTTGAAGTACGAAGAGGGAAGGATCAGGACTGCGCAGCAAAGTCCATGGGAGGTCCTGCATCGTCAGCCTACCAATACATTCAAAACGCTGGGCAAGAAAGCCAAAGTTTCAATCGGAGGGAAGCAGGTGATTGTCACGGGATCCTCAGACTTCACTCGGCGCCTGCTGCTCGCCCTCCAACTCGACAGCAGTCTGGACCTTCGCACCATCATCTCCAACTATGAGCTCTCCCTGTTCCCTCTTGCCCTCTTTGACGACCAAGGCCACCCGCGGGTCACGACAAAAAGTGCCCTTCTCAGGGTTCTGGAGAAGATGAACGCGGCGGTCTCCACGGCCTCGCAAACCCCTTCATCCTCTCGCGTGCTGGTCCTCGACGGGATGGCTTATCCTTCAGCAGCACCCCGTTTCCGGCTCAGCAAACTTTAAGGACCTGGTTGGATCCCTCCTGCAGAGAGTTGCCCAACTGGGTGTTGGCTACGGGGAGTTGCACCTTGTCTTTGACAGGTACGACATCGGCGCGTCCCTCAAAGACAAGACGAGGGAACAGCGAGCCCGAGGTGGAGGATACGATATCGACATCCAAGCAGCGACGAGGATCAAAGCTGGAATGACCATGGCTAACATCTTGTCCACCAAAAGCAACAAGACTGCTATGACCTCTCTCATTGCCTCCCAAATCCAGCACCATTCATGGGATTACGCGTCGTCTGCGCGTAGCGCGACAAAGCCGTGGCAAACTTCTGGACCGGACGGAGCCAAGTTCGCTTCAGAACAAGAGGAAGCGGACACTAAGATGATATATCATCTCTCCATGCTCGACAAAGATTGGAGGCAACCGTAGTTTCTCCGGACACTGACGTCCTCGTCCTCCTCCTCCGACACTTCCCCAAGATACCTCCCAACACGTGCCTCCAGCTTGGCAAGACGACTTTCAACGTTCAGCTCATCCACGATGAACTGGGCTCTCACGCGGATGTGATCACGTCCTTCCATGCTCTGACTGGTTGCGACACCACTTGCGCCCTCTTCAGGAAAGGCAAGTTTGCAAGCTTGGCCTGTGTTCCAGGCGGCCGACCAGGCAACCCTCGACGCTTTGGGTACACTCCGAAGCCCTGGTCCGCTGACGCAAGAGAGCCTGGACGTGCTGTGCCGATTCGTGAGCAGAATTTACGGATATACCTGCTCTCTGCCGCAGGCGAGGTGGACGGCACTTCAGAAGAAGAAGGTTGGAGCAGCACTGGCCCCTCCGACAGTCAACGCCACCACCCAGCACATTATGCGAGCCCAGCTACAGGCCGTCGTCTGGGAGGGGGCTGTGAAGAAGGAGTTGGTGACCCTCGACCCGACCAAGTACGGCTACGGACCAAACCTGGCGCCTATCCCTTCCACCCTGCCTCCCGCCCCGCAAAGTATCATGGATGGGATGCAGTGCGGATGCAAGACGAACTGCTCGACCAATCGCTGCCGCTGTCAACGCCTGCAGACTCCTTGTTCGGAGCTTTGCGATTGCTCCCCCGAGATGTGCATCAACGACGAGGAAGATGGGCATGAGGACTTCGATGGTGTAGACGACTAGATATTCGATTTTTTTCAACTTGTGAACGCTCGCTATCGCAAGTAAGGGATTTTTTTGTGTTCTAATTGTTATTTTCCAAAAATACGCGGAGGAGACTCGGTTTCGTTGTTTGAAATTTTGTGTTCTGGATTAATACTCGGGTCACTTCGGGCGGAAAAAAGGCTTTCGCTTCACCTTAGGTGAAGGAAGTATTTTGAGGGTCTTATCCTAAGCATTTTTCAGTTGAAATACCCTGTTCTACGCAATAATTGTACCCACCCTTGCACAAATTCGTTAATTAAATGTGTCCTAAGAACAATTGTTTGTTATTTTACTTTTTTTACTAATTAAAATTTAGTTTTTAATTATTAAGAACTCAGGCTTTAAGGCCAAAATTATTCCTTTTATATTTTTCCCAATTTTTTTTCCACTTATCTCTAATTTCCATTATAGATCAGTAATCCGAACAGATACAACCACGGAGTACTCAATAACATTTTATGCACTCTTAATAAGCTTCAATTTGAGTCCAAAACGAGGTCTCTACGACGTCTGGTTCTCATTCTGCAATTTGTAATTGCCAATTTTATTGCCAAATTGCCAAATTGCAAATTGCGCGAAAACTTACCGCTAACGAGTGACCCAACTACGTTTTTCGGATTCAGCGGCACAAAATGCTTAGGATAAGACCCTCAAAATACTTCCTTCACCTAAGGTGAAGCGAAAGCCTTTTTTCCGCCCTAAGTGACCCGACTAAAGAGGAGTGAGGAAGATACTGGGGAGTTTGATGAATAAGGTTGTAAAAGGTGAAGAAGTAACATTTCCATTGAGCACAGTTCTCTTAAAAATGTCAATAAAATACATTTTACATGATCAGGAAGTGCTTTTTTCTCAAAATTGATGGGTCGAATCAATTCAGCACCCCAAAAAAAACCCTAGTTAGACATCCCACAAGTCAATATTGGCAAAAGTTAATTTTCGATTTTTTCGCGCAGGCCCTCTGAGCACCCGAACTATGATTGGCTCCCCAGAATTTTCCACAAGGATTTGGGATTGCACTAATTGATAGGTGTTAGTAGACACCTAGATGAATACGTTAGTGAAGACATTTTTTTGGTAAGCAATTTTTTCACAGATGGTCAATACAATTTGCTAAAATTCCCTATCTAACAAGGGTATACCGTCCCCGTGGCACCCTGAGGCCGTTCATGACTGACCCGAAGTCATGTCTACATATTCATATCTACCTCATATCCCATCAGCACGGCTCTCACACCTTAGGAGGAAAAGGGGGATAGGAGGAGGTAGAAGAGGAGAGATAGAGGGAAGGAGGGGAAAAAGGAGAGAAACAGGAAAGGCCAGGCAAAATTAGTATGACCGAGGACAGGGGCTCGAAGCCAAGGGAGTAACCAGGAGGTCGTCCCCCGGGCGTCAGGCCCCAATCCCCGAGCCCGAAGTCCCCCCACGATGACAGCGGGCCTGGGAACGGGGGGGGGGGGGGTTGATATGATGTGGCAGGTCCCAGAGAACCCGTCACTGATATCCCTGGCACGTCCAAAAACCAGATATCACGTATGTACCAGGGTTTTTTAGAGATAGGCCCTAGCTGGTATGTACGGTCCACGGAGAAGAGCGTGTATATAAAGCATAGGCTTGCCAACTATCTCTGACTGAACAACTCTGAACTACAAATCCGGGAGATCTTACGCAAACCAACTATGCATAAAATAGGGCATCCTGCAAAATGCAAGGATATGCAATTTCGTTTAGGATGCCATTCATTACCGTAGTGCAGCTGCAATTTATCTTGTTTGAGCTGTTTCTTTTAAGTTTTAAGTATACTGTGACTGAAATCACGAGGTTTATATACTTTGTATACTAAAGTAAAATTAAATTTTATATTATAAAAAAATAAAAAATAAACAATAGCTAGTTTCTGAAATAAAGCTTTGATTTAAAGGTGTTTTGTTTTGAAGGCGTCAAAAACGTACGTACTATAGGATTAACCACTGCAGTATAGTCTAGACTAGTATTAAGAGGGTAACGTCATTCATAGGCCCTATGTTAAACGCTACTGGGCGCCATCTTGCTACCAGGGCCTCTTCGTTCACCCAAGACCCCGGGAAGTTCTCAAGGCATGACCCCGCAGTATATCATGTTATACATGTTATATGTATAAAGGATATACTGTTATCTTCGGAAATGTTTGTTCTATAAGATTATCACATAAAACACAGTAAAACACATTAAATAAAGGTTATTATGAGACTGAAGAAATATGATGAACTTAACATTCACTTAAAACTCGTCGGCATGTAAAACTTTGTGGGACAGCTTATAAGATGGGAGATATCGATAGAAGCAGAATTTTATTAGCTTTCCATTGCTATATTTCGTTTTCTGATAAATGCAGTAGAACCATGCATAAATTAGCGTTAACTAAATAAATCGCCGCGTTGGCCCCTCTCTCTCTCTCTCTCTCTTCTCTCTCGTCTCTCTCTCTCTCTCTCTCTCTCTCTCTCTCTCCTCTCTCTTCTCTCTCTCTCTCTCTCTCTCTCTCTCTCTCCGTGAAAGAGAGAGAGAGAGAGAGAGAGAGAGAGAGAGAGAGAGAGAGAGAGAGAGATATGAGTGAAAGAGAGATAGAAGTGAGAGAGAGATATGAGAGAGAGTAACCAAAAAACTTTTTCTACTTATATATATATATATATATATATATATATATATATATATAACTATATATAATATATATATATATATATATATATATATATTAATATATATATATATATATATATATATATATATATATATATATAATATATATATATATATATATATATATACTATATATATATATACTCCCCCTATAAGCTGTCCCACAAAGTTTTACATGACGACGAGTTTTAAGTGAATGTTAAGTTCATCATATTTCTTCAGTCTCATAATGACCTTTATTTAATGTGTTTTACTGTGTTTTATGTGATAATCTTATGGAACAAACATTTTCGAAGATAACAGTACTATATCCTTTATACATGTATAACATGATATACTGCGGGGTCATGCCTTGAGAACTTCCGCGGGTCTTGGGTGAACGAAGAGACCCTGGTAGCAAGATGGCGCCCATAAATCAAGTTGTCGCTACTCTATAGTCTAGTCTAGACCAGTGGTTCCCAACCTTTTTTCTGTTGTTTCCCCCTTCAACCAGTTCAACCATCCGGATTTCCCCCTTCAAGGAAAAAAGTAGCCAATACACAAAATGTACTACTTGCTTCTGTACAAGTCATAGACCACTATGGTCTATGAGACCACTTAGACCACTTTTGCAGACCAAGTCTGCAAAATGTACTGTACTTGCTTGTACAAGTCATAGACCACTGTATACCTGGACTGCGCACGGAATATCGGCCTGTTGCACATGGGCCTGAACTTGCCCTGAAGTCGGAGGGCCGCTCGGATTCATATATTATATTATATATATATATATATATATATATATATATATATATATATATATATATATATATATATATATATATATATATATATATACGCATCATATAGACTGGTTTCTCAGTATATATGATATACTGTAATTTTCGAAAATGTTTGTTCTATAATATTATCAAATACAAAACAGTAAAAAACGGTAAAGAAATGCCATTACGAGACTCTGAAGAAATATGCATGAACTTAATATTCACTTCAACTCTTCGCTATTTAAAACTTTGCGCGTCAACATTTATCATGACGGGTATCAATAGAAGCGCAATTTTATTAGCTTTCCATTGCTATATTTCGTTATCTGATAAATTAATTAGAACCATGCATAAATTAGCGCTAAATAAATATATAAAATCATCAATCGGGTAATTTTCCCGATTGATGAGGTTATTTATTTAGTTAACACTAATTTATACATGGTGCTAATTCATTTATCAGAAAACGAAATATATAAGTAAATAAATAACATCATCAATCGGGAAAATTACCCGATTGATGATTTTATTTATTTATTTAACGCTAATTTATGCTTGGTTCTAATTCATTTATCAGATAACGAAATATAGCAACGGAAAGCTAATAAAATTGCGCTTCTATTGATACCCTTCATGATAAAAGTTGACTCGCAAAGTTTTAAATGGCGAAGAGTTAAGTGAATATTAAGTTCATGCATATTTCTTCATAGTCTCGTAATGGTATTTCTTTAGCGTGTTTTACTGTTTTTCATTTGATAATATTATAGAACAAACATTTACGAAGATTACAGTATATCATATATACTGATAAACCAGTCTATATGATAGTCCATAGACATATATCTTTTTGTCGGGCGCCCCGCAGGCCCCTATGCAGCCCCGCAATTCAAAACATTGTCGCGTGTGCAGTCCAGGTATACAGTGGTCTATGCACAAGTATATCGACAATATCCTCTACCTATATCTATATATACTTGAAGAAAAGTCAATAGCCGCATTCAAAAACTTTTTTTTCTGTCGACTGAATGCTAGGTAGTAATATAATTTATGTCCCTCAGAATAAATTTCCCCCTTAGCATCCTGAAATTTCCCCCCAGGGGGAAACTTCCCCCAGGTTGTGAAATGCTGGTCTAGACTCTATAGTATATTTTATTTAATATGTTCAAATTGCAATACCGGTAAGTAGTATAATAGAGCTCACAGAAATCGGCATGAGTCAAGAATGTCTCTTAAATTTCTTATCGCTTTGCTATTCAGCAGGCCAGAAATATGCTACAAGTCGATCACCTGAGACTCCGAATAACAAGAATAGTGCTCGATTTTCTTGTAAAAAAAACTTGTAACATAATTGATTTATACACAAAAAAATAATTGTAGCTGTGAATACTTTGACTTGCAAAAAGCTTGATTCTGCAATAGAATCATGAGAATCCCTCATGAGCTCTATAGGGCCTTAAGGTATTGCAGAACCAAGCTTTTTAGAGTTCAGTGTCCCTATCACCCGACACCCCATTATCATGGTTACAAAGCTAATAGGTAACTTTTTAAACGTGCGCCCTGAACCAATATATCTGCTACGTACGCCACCGAAAATATGGTCTACAGATTCTGTAGGTCTACCGATTAATATGTGTATCTGGCAATACTGTATCTGAGGGAGCCCGCATGGCTAACATTGATTGGAAAGTAGGCACTTGTGTAGCATATCTATTCTACACTTTCAATATAACATAATCATGGTAAATTTATTGGTTTGCGAGTCCTACACTACAATGTGTCATATTGCACACAATAATCAATCTTGTATTTTCTACTCGATATAAACAAGGATAGTAAGTCTATATTCACTAAATTCAGTGATATATATATCTTTGGAACATAGTAGGTAGAAACTATAACTTAGATACTTAAGTCTAAAACTATAATTTATAACAATCTAAAGAAAAAAAATACATCGAAGAACATAAACAAATATATAGGAGGTCCCTTGTGGTTACAGATCACTGAGCTGAGTCAATTTTAACCAGGACCTTCCTATAGAAGTCTGGTCAACTGCACAGGATCTAACCTGCTGATTCATTTGCATCCTGCACCTTCGGGGCACTAGAGGCTGTGGAACCACAGCCTGCACGGCCCCTTCAAACCCCCAACAACAACAACAACAAGAGTCAATTTTAGCAGCCCAAGAGAAAGTGGGTCCATTCTTCCCTCAAAACATGTAGTGTGGCTGTCGTATTGTCTTCCTACACGTGTATCTCCAAACATCTGAACAAGGCTTGGATCTACACGTGAACAGAGGTAAATAAACCATTTCCACAATATTGCGCGGATTCCCTTAATTTCCCTTCACGTAGTTACAAGGTCACCAGAGAAATTTCCCTTCACGTAGTTACAAAGTCACCAGAGAAAGTCTTGTCATAAACCCTTCCTGCCATAAACCTCACCATTCACGGTCCACCCCTCCTGACGACACGCTGTCGTCCGCCTCACCTGTGTCGACAGGTCACCTACCACGCCTGTGATAGCATCATAGGACATCACCAGGGCTCATAGGCCCATAGGGTTCCTCAACGGATCCTCGCAGCCCTGAACAACAACAACTACTACAAGGTCACCAGTCTCACCATCGCGGTAAAACTTTGGAAGAAGTCCTTCACCCTTATCTTTTTTTTCTTCCCCCTATAGCCAACAAGCCTGGGGAACTGGCGGGAATACGGGTTTTTTGGGTGGGGGAAGCAAATATAAGTGATTTATGGCTCCAAAAAAAATCATCAAAGTCACTATATGTAAAAATCTAACCTAACCTAACCTTAACCACAAAGTATACCTAACCTAACCTAACCTTAACCACAAAGTATACCTAACCGAACCTAACCTAACCTTAACCACAAAGTATACCTAACCTAACCTTAACCACAAAGTATACCTAACCTAACCTTAACCACAAAGTATACCTAACCTAACCTAACCTTAACCACAAAGTATACCTAACCTAACCTAACCTTAACCACAAAGTATACCTAACCTAACCTAACCTAACCTAACTGGACTTAGAATTTTTTGAGGCACCTCATATTTCATAGCAGCCGTGTGGGTTAACCAAGGCTGAGCGCACGCTGGAACCTTTACAGATGTGAAGTACAATAAGCATACAATACAGTGCGGTAGTTCATTTCAGTCAAAGCCGGAAGGATGAGTTCCAAAGTATTTCCGAAATATTTTTTTTCTGGTGCATTTTGATGTGTTAATTAAAATTAATTAAAATTAAAAATAAATTAAAAATTAAAATAAAATTAATCTGCTAACAGTTTCTGTCGCAAATCTTTTTTAGTTAGGTAAAGGTTAGGTATAGGTTAGGTTAGGTTAGGTAAGGTAAAGGTTAGGTATATATTCGGTTAGGTTCAATTTGTTTTTTGTCATTTTTGTTCCAAGTCACACACACACACACAAAAAAAGTGATTTGCGACAGAAACGGTTAGCAGATTAATTCAAAACACATCAACACTCATCAGAAAAAAATAGGAAGTTCGGTGTTCATCTGGAAATTTACCACTAATTCTTATGTAAAAGCTGCTATAGGATGATAGAAAAATCTTAGCAGAAGGATATGTCACTTACAGTAGTACTGTACGGGTTGAATGTTGCAACTCAAGTTACAATGATATTACACAGTTTTCTTTGCTTGTGTGGGCAATAAGTAGAACATCACAAACTAACAGTTTCTACTGTGGGAGGCAGTCTTCAGTTTCAGTCATTTGACATATTGGTATTATTCCAGAAAAAAACACCCGTCTCACTACCAACTACATTGTTATATGAGGTGCCTCCTGCATATACAAGACACTGGTATATTGCTTTTCTGTCGGAAATCACTTGTTCCTGAGATATTAATTTCTAATATATTTCAACTACCACTGTTAGGTTAGGTTAAATTTGTTTAATAACCAGTGGTTACAGTTAAAAATTATAATGAAAAAAAAAAAAAAAAGGTCTTACGGCTGGGTGGAACAGCACGCGGCGTGGGTCCACAGCGGGTGGAGGCACGACCCGCTCCGCCAAGTATGTTATTACCGTTATTACCAAAACAAAATAGTGATTTGCGACCAAAAGGGTTAGCAGATTAATTCCAAATGCATCAAAACTCACCGAGAAAAAAAGTTTCATCCACCAAAGTGAGATGGGTGCTTTTCTGGAAATTTACCAACATATTTCTTGTCACGACATTATTCAAGTGAAAATCAGCTTTGTACATTACCTGATTCATATTTTACTAGTCTACTTTATATTTTAACATACATGTTTTTGTACGATGATAGTAATGGTGTTAATATTCATAATAATGATAATGGTAATAATAATTGTATAACAATGATAATCTCAAATAAGAACAAGACTATCAAATTAGACAAGGTTTTTTATATGAAGATAAAAGTACCTTGTAATATTAATGTATGTTATCAACAGCTTATTCTCTCTTCCCTATCCATGAATTGGATAGGGAAGAGAGGTGGATGTAGGTAGAGTTACGTAACAGGAACTACCTCGTAACTACCATTATGAGGCAGTGAGTAGGCAGTGACTACAGTATCTGTCCCTTTCATGGGTGATGTAATGATTAATAAGCCTTTACCCCATAAAAGCGAAAGACATAACAATTTCCAGCCTGCATCTCTCATGAATTATGGGTCTCTATAGGTACATACCACACTTGACTGAAACAGTGCAGCAAGAACTTTCTGCCCCCTCTGCACTAAGGAGCAATGAAGCCAAGGGAGTTGCAGCAGACGTGTGGATGGTGCATCGCTCAGAGCTTCTCCAAGAAATTGTTGCATCTCAAGATAACTCAGGTTTATGACCGGGTAAGGAGTCAGCACCCTCATGGACCTGAAAGGAAGTATTTTATGCAAGTAATAAATGTAAATGAACAATTAAACATCATAAGATGCAGTCAGGTTCCTTATATGTATTGATGGTGTTTCATCATCATGTTGTGTGCTAGAGGAATCACTTAATCTATGAAGTAATTATAGATAATGTTGATTATTTCAGTAATGCTTGAATTCACACGTGTGTTTCTGTCTTGGTTGTGTATGTCTATCTTTGGAATGTGTATAGTTACATCATTTATAGCATGAGAGACTTAATGGCTGTTAAGGAAATGTGGAAGGAGATATCCATCATCATTTTCATCAACATCATCATCACTGCCTTGAACAGCAGGTTCCACTGGATATGGGTTAGCCCAATTTTTGTCATATAATGATTGCGTGCCAAGCCATAACATGTATGTCAAATTCTCTTGTATCTGGGTCCATCAGCAGGACTTTAACTCACAGTTTTACCCCCTGTTGACACTTCTTTCAAGGTTTAAAAAAAATGTAATACAATTCATTCCTTTTCTCCACTTCACCAAACCAGCATAGTCTACCTGTGCACATTGTTCCACTGAATAGTTCATTATCAGTCTGCTTCTCAACATACCTGTATTTCAATTGGTAAAGCTCTGAAATGAGCATGAGAGGCAAAGTCATGCCAGAGGAGCTTTGACATATTCAACAATGTGTATGAGGAAACAATGAGTATGTTTATCATTGCCTTGTTTTTATCCAAAGGATTAAAAAATTACCATATACAAGGGGGTCACCACTTTCACAAGTTTTAATTTTGCGATTCACTACTTTCGCAATACCATTGAAAAAATAGTTTAGTAGGTGTTCCACTAGCATAATACAAAGATTTAGATGCAATAATATATCTATTCCTATAACTGAACGTATGTAAGGATGGCACAGAGGATGATGATGGTTTCATGTTTACAGTTAACTTAATGGCAACTCACCAAGCTGGATGGTTAAATTTTATAAGTTGTCTTATTATTTCTTAAGTTTATAATGGGAGATTGAATAATGCTTATTTATGGTTTGTTGTAGGAATTTGCATTTATTTTATCATGATCATAGTGAACAGTGATCTAAATATAGTCTGTCATTCCAGCTCAGCCTGGTGGAGCTCCTTGTATCCTTTGCGAGGCACTACCATGTCATCCTTACCCATTGGGGAATAGAAGACCAGCTGTATAGGAGTCTCATAGCATGCATCAGGAACAGACAAAATCATGCCGTTTTCCTCACAGCAATGCTGGTGTATTGCTCCAAAGTGACAATAGACCAGGTGAGGGAAGTATTTCAATTTTGTAGTTATGCAGAACTGATCAATGTAGCTTGTCAATGTCAAAGGTGGACATTCCGCAATTTTAGTCCGCAATTCCACAATTCCGCAACTTGCGGAATGGTAATTCGGTTGCGGAATTGCGCAATTACGGATGCCTGAAAAAATTGCAGAATTGCGAATTGCAGACTGCCAAAATTTTAAAACTCAATCGCAATAACTTGCGGAATGGGTAATTCGGTTGCGGAATTGCGCAATTACAGATGCCTGAAAAAAATGCAGAATTGCGGGTTGCGGACCGCCAAAATTTTGAAACGCAATCGCAATAATTGTGACGGTCACCACCTTCAAAGTGGCAAGTGCCCGCGTGAACATAAGTTCCCACCAAATATTGTGGAGACGACACTGCCAACTGCCAACCTGCCAAGTGTAGCACAGTCACTCAGTCAGTGTGTGCTGGAACTTGGGGTTGAGAGCGTGTGTGATTAGTTGCCAACCTCCACATGCTGAACCAGAAGAAGTGGGAGGAGGAGAAGGAGGAAGAGGAAGATTAGTAGATTACTTAGATTAGTGATTACTAGCCAGTAGACTGTGAAGTGTAAAAGTAAAGAAAAACACTAAAAGAGACAAAGACTTAATTGTGAAGGACAAGTAACAAGTATAGACAGAAACAGAATAGGAATACAGAAGTATTAAACACTAATAAAGAATCTAGAGACATTTTTTGTTTTAATTGTAGGTGTTTAAGAGTCTAGAGATGTTTAAGAGTATAGAGACATTTTTTGTTTTAATTGTAGGTGTCAAAATTAGTTTGTGGAATTGCGATTGCGAAAAGGCCTATCTGAAAAAAATTGCGGAATTGCGATTGCGGACTGGTGCAGGTCGGAATTGCGGAATTGCGATTGCGGAATTGTAAAAAAAATTGCGATGCCCACCTCTGGTCAATGTACCATCAGATGATACTTGCATTTGGGCTCTCCCGCTCGAATTTGCTTCACCTGCTGGTTCATCATGACTCGATACATAGAAGCCAAGCTGACGTGATGGCCTAGGTGCCGTGGCACCTAGATGAAATGTGTGATGTATCCGTGTCCTCTGATGCACTCATCGTCAGAGGTAGAGTTAATGGGCCGCATGTGAGTGTTCTTTGGTCTCTCGACGATTGCAAAACTATTTTGGCACCTGACAAGAATAGATTTTGGAACACAGCTCGCCATTTGCAGGCATTTGCAGGTGCTAACCACTTGGCCACTGCCTCCCAAAGTCTTAGTATTCTGTTATTATTTTCATCACTATCTTGATTTTTGGCAAATTGTGTAAACTTTTGCTGATTGCTGTTGGTTTAGTCACTTGGCTGAAAAGCTATGCTTGGTCCTGTTGTGTTCATAGCCATTCTTGTCTATACTAGTATTTCTCCTTGAAATGATGCATTATTAGTATTGTTTGCTGTTACTTATGCACCATAAATAATGCAATAAGCTTGTATGTGACAGTGACAATAGTGATGAATACTTTCAGATTGGTATGGCGGTAAATGAATGCAGCCAAACACATGAGGTAGAGTCGGGGCTGTGTCTATCGCAGGATGAGTGTTGGGGGATGCTGCAGGTGCTCACAGAGTATCAGAAGCAGCAGTCTCAATACATGAACCAAGGGAAGGAGGAGGGCACAAAGAGCTTCATGTTGCCAACAAAATGTCTTGTACTGGAGGGGATCTATTTTCATGACTCAAATTTCGTGTCACATCTGCTAGAGAAAATGCCAAACCTTCAACGGCTATCTTTGGAGGTAGGGTGTGTGTGGTTAGTAGCACTTATATTTATTTTTTTAACTCTGGGGATGAATGAAATACTGTGAGAATATAGGTGACCCATGTTTTTTCAAGGGTTGTGATTTTGGAAACTTGCAAAACAGCAATTTACATACAATAAGAACATGTTTATTTTTACGCACTAAGTGTGGGTGATTCCCTTTCTTATCTCCTTGAAAAAATAGTGATAGCACACTAAACCACACCTTAAGAATATTCAACCAGAAATGTAAATTTTCTAAACACAAAAAGAGAAAAAAAAGAAAAGAAAAGAAGTAATAATAGGCAATCAAAATCATAATAGCAGAAACAAGGTAACAAAAATTCAAGAACCTTCTGTAATGAATTGTAGAGGTACCATTATATACATAACACTTTATATTGAATTGATTATATTATGCATTAGGTAAGACCATGGAGTAACTTGTTTTTAAGCATATGATCATATTTACAGGGAATTGGAACCCAAGGAGCCATGAAAGCACTTTGTAAACACTGCAAGCTTTTGGAATCTCTCTGTTTCTTGGAATCAGTCGTCACACAATTCTCATCGTTTGAAAATGACATTTATTTAGACTTCTTTGATATTCCATCTTCTACAAAACTCCAAGATGCAGGCAGTTTGCTGAGTAAATTTGCAAGTGACCAAGAATTCAGGAAAAATGTTGTGTTTCAGTTTCCTAACTTACGGAGACTTGATATCGATGAACTGACAATTGATGATGATACAAAAGAGGACATTTATACACTTACTTTACTTCTACAACCAAAGTTAATGTGTTGTGGAAAGCACACAGGCATTACAAAAAAAATTATAACAAATTACAAAAAAATATGGAGCACTATGAACAAAAGGGCAGAAAATGAAGCTACCTTGCAATTATCTGAAGCCAAATTTTTAGATTATGTTTTAGCAGTACCTAGAGAGCTGAGTTACTGGCAAGAACAAGCACCAATCTTTGAAAACTTAGTGTCTATCGAGTTACAGAAAAGTCTTTGGAGTGAAACTGAGGTAGCTCAATTTTGTTGGCTGTTTTCAAAGCAAATAAGAACATTTTCTTTGGGAGAATTACCCCTGAGTGACATGTCATGTCTCAGTAACATGACGCACCTAAGACTAACGCTAAGTGGCCAACACTCCTTTGACAAGTTGCACCTCATCCTGGACAGCTGCCCCAACCTTCACACACTGAGCATTCACCCAACCCTCTACCATGAAGAGGCTCGTAGACACTATGAGCGGGAGGAATTTGTGGTGGACCAGATAGTAGAGGAGAACCTAGATCTCTTCGAAAGGCTCATGTTTGCTGATGTAATGAGAGAGGTAGTGAATGTACAGCCAATGATGCAGAACCCAGAAGAAGGAAGCAGGTTCTGGAGGATGTCCAAAAAAGAACCAGCAAAGCCTCACAACCTCACAACCCTGCGCATTGCTTCTCTCTGTGAAGCAGGACAAAAACAATCAGAGGTGAGGTTTTCATTTATGATTGACCTAGCTGAAAACATTTTATTTTTCTTTGTACCTCATGCTTGTCATTGCTTATTCATCACCTTTCATGGTGACACACACACACACACACAAGGCTTATGTGAAAGCTAGAACTATAGCATGCCATAACAATAACATAGCTTGTACAACGATAGTCAATCTATTAATTACCAAACTTACTTATAATAGCACTTCTTAAGAGATTGCTGCATGCAAACTCATTCAATTATCATTCCAAAATGGTTGCCTGAGCCTATGCATTTTATTGTTATAATATAACTACCTAATTTGCTTTTGGTGTGCGTCCCTCTGGTCTTTCCCATGTGCACATTCCTTACAATTAGCTATCCCTTTATTGTAATTGTAAATCAAATGTTACATGAGCCATTTTGCATTTGTGATTACCTTTGTAGTGCCTATCATAATCATTATTCGTAGTGTTTTGTGCTGAGTTTAAGCTGTTATAAGCTTTTTTTATCTCAACAGTATTGTTTTGGGGTGAAAAATTCTGCTTTATACCTATGAAGGATGGCTACAGAAGCTTGAGAACACCTATGCTGTACTAGGATTAATATATGATAGGGTTTCAAGAAAAGTCTTATTATTATCACTTAAATGTTTTTTATATAGATGCAAAAGATGTTGTACTTGATTAAGGATAAACTAGAGCATCTGTCCTGAATACTACAATGTCTTTTTCAATTATTTGATAGATCTTCCTCCGAGGCGTATTTGAGCGCCTGCCAAACTTGCGTAACCTGTGCCTTGGCATGTGGATGGGGTCATTGAGTCAAATGCGCCAGTTCTTGACCTGTACGGCCACTGCCCTTGTCAGTGTGGTGACAGATAAGGAGCTCAAGGAACCGCTCTTACCACATCTAAGACAGGTATGACTGACTGCATATTTTCCTTTCTTGCCTTATGTCACTTCAGATTTTTATTTAACACATTGTTTTCACACATTCTTAACACCGTAAAAATAATGAACATTGCAACCTAGAATTTGATGACATGTTGCTTTTGTCACATAGGACCAGGAACATTGAATTTCTGAAGATAAGTATTATATATTATTTCCTATGTGTTAACTATTCAATCCATCATTACCAGATGAAATGTAAATGATTACTGTAGGATGTGTAGCCTACTTCTGTCATCACACAGGTATCTTAATTCATTGAAACGTTGAGAGTAAACTAAATGATTGCTTAAACTAAAGCTGCATATACCGCATATATTATTATTATAGTCAGATTGTGAAACCTAGTCCTTTCGAGAAATGCCTAAGCACTTTAGTCAATCTGTGAAATTACCTACTTGTTTAGTCATGAAACGTCTAGAATCTTTAGTCTTTACATGAAATTGCTTTAATTTTGGTCTAGTCATTAGGTTAGGTTAGATTAGGATATATATATATATATATATATATATATATATATATATATATATATATATATATATATATATATATATATATATATATATATATTATATATATATATATATATATATATATATATATATATATATATATATATATATATATATATATATATATATATATATATATATATATATACACAGGTTGCCCATCACTAATCCGGCAACCACGGGACCTCAGGACTGCCGGATTTTCGAAATTTCCGGATTATTGATGTTTTGTCCCCTGACTATATATGCTTGGCACTTGGTCCAGATCAAAACTTTTTCCTTCTGTCATTGACTTCCTTACAAACATCTGCTTTTTTTATCCACTCAGTAAAGAACTTTAGCACTTTTTCTTTATGTTTTTTTTATATCATAGACTGTTGAAGACCCAATGTCGTACATTTCACAAACACTTCGCACAGACACACCACTATCAAGTTTTTTAAACAGTTAAACTTTCTCTGCGATCGACAACGAGCGATGTTTGCATTTTACGCCACTTCTTTTATTCGCCGAATCCATGATGGGGCTGTACAGCAGCAGATTTTAGCAATTACGTTAAATAAATGAGAAGGAATGCCTGTTTGCTTTCGGAAGCGTGAGCATACAGCTGATTCTGGGTACAGCGCCATCAAAACAAAAGGCGCCTCCCGAAAACATTGGCGTGCCAACCCGGGAAATTTGAAACTGCGCTCCAAAATTCATGCCGGAAAACTGATGGAACTGGAATATTGATTGCCGGATTAGTGATGGTTAACCTGTATATATATATATATATATATATATATATATATATATATATATATATATATTATATATATATATATATATATATATATATATATATATATATATATATATATATATATATATATACATATACATATATATATATCCTAACCTAATAACTAGACCAAAGTTAAAGTAATTTCAAGTTAAGACAAAAAATTCTAGACAATTCATGAATAAGTAAATAAGTAATTTCACAGATTGACTAAAGTGCTTAGGCATTTCAATGACTAGTTTCACAATCTGATTGTAACATATATACGTATATATTCAACTCAATTTAATGGACTAAATGGGGAATTGAAGTGTCCGTTGCTTCGTATTTGCAGGCAGGACGCCATTATTTTTTATACCGAACACTATGTATTACATATAAAGACAAAATTATGAAATATGATTGAATAAGCATTTATGGGTATTAATAAACATATTGATATGTATAACCTAGACACTGTATCATTACAAAACAAAAACATGAAAATATATTGTTTTTGTTTTACTTAGTAAACTTAAACTATAGGTAGAGCTGTATACGGAACTATGTACAGTACAGGGAGGTCCTGAAGATACGAGCAGTTAGGTTCCACCTGGCATACTCGTAAAGCGAAATCTCGTATAACGAAACACATAACTAATGGTAAAATATAGGTTTGGTTCCAGGACTCCATCAATTAAAGAAAAAAAAAAAAAAAAAAATTTCAAGCTAAAATAAACTATAGCAAACACAACAAACACACAGCGTCTATATTACCCACACTATACTACCTATCCTGTAGAAAAAGCATTCTGAAAGAGAAAATAGCACACAAAATAACATAACTGCACATTAATTAAACATAAAACATGCATAACAAGCAAAAAAGACGTTGTAATGTAGGGGACGCCGCGTGATACAAGAGAAGGTAGTGTAGCGGTCCCAAGGCTCGGGCTGCACACCTGCTAATTACCCCTAAAGGTCAGGCCGTGCCATATGCTTAATTACCCTTCAGGTCAGGCCTTGCTAGGGGTGACCTGACTGCGGTCCCAAGGTTGGGGCCGCACACCTGCTAATTACCCCTAAATGTCAGGCCGCGCCATATGCTTAATTACCCTTCAGGTCACGGCTTGCTAGGGGCGACCTCACTGGGGTCAACCAAATCCCCCTTTGTCCAGCCCGGGAGTGGTATGGCGTGCATTTTAAACTTGATAATTTTACTCACCATAGTTTGAATGTCGTATCATTGGATTTTAGATCTCGTATATTGAAAATAGACCCTAATTTACACATCTCGTATCATCGGATTCTCGTATACCGAATGCTCGTATAACGGGACCTCCCTGTACTCAGAAGGCTTCTATTCTGAGTCCGAGTGGACACATTTTTCAAGCAACGGATTTATTGAATGGTTTGGTCCGCTTGTCCGGTAGCGGATGGAGTCCGTTAAATCGAGGGTCGGGTGTATAATGAAAGAGTATGAACAATTATTCAGGAATCATGCCTAGCCCCTAGTCATACACCTCTCAAAAATTTATTAATGTATACACTATGCTGAAGTAGAGAAGATTAGTATTGTCTGGTAAAAAAAAAGCTTGTTTAAGTAAAGTAAACAAGTCTCTTTAAAATATCCCTTCCAGCTGTGTTGCCTCCCCACTGGTGACAAGACACAGATGTGCCAGTCACTTGCATCCCTGGTGGAGGCACTGCCCTCTCTACACACCCTTGTATTGCCCGCCCTGGACGACGGCGCGTTGGCACCTACCCTCCGCCATTTCCAGCACAGCAGTATAGACATCCAGTACAAGTGTGCCACAGACCATGTGTTTTCGTACTGGGAACCTGTACATTGACTACCTCATTGACCTGTATTTCTATAAACCTAATTTGTATTTCTCTTAGCTTGACTTGCATTTTTAAACATTTATTTTCAAAGATGTTTGTTCAATTGGGAAGTTGAAGTTGGTAAACTGTTATGCACACTTTCACATTAGAAGGAATATGCACGTGAATGAAAGTCCACAGGAGGGCGGCATGAGCCTCCAATCACAGGTGTCACTATAAAATCCTGCCTGCGCCACCACGGGCGAGGGCCAACAATCACAGCCCTCAAGTGAACCTCCAGGGCCTATCATCCGAGCCCTGGAGGTCACTACAGGCGCTATAGGCAAAAAGAAAGGGAAAAAAAAAGAATTATAGAAATTACTCTTAAAAATTTCAAAACTACTATTTATAAATCATGTATTGATGCAATACAATTATTTTTTGTTACTTGTAGTTTTATATGCACAAGAGTAGTCTCTAAGAAAATCTTGAAAATTCTAAATAGTATTGCAATACAGAAATTGTAGTGGATGGATTCTCTAAACTGTACTTACAGGATAATGAAAGTGACAACTAATGGAAGGGGGCATGAACATGCAAGAGCAAATGTAGTTCGTAGAGGCCAGGTTGGTAGATCAGTTAAGTCAAACGTGTGTACGTGTAACGCCAAACTGAGTTTTATGAAATGGAATATCTATTGTTATGCCAGGGAATTTGTATGCAGGACATGTAATTGTTGCTCCCGTCGCAAAAGCTGCCACCGGGCGAGCAACCCCCCCTTCGCTTTCTTTCTCTCGTTAATGGAGTAAGAAAATTGTGTATTTAAAAAAAAAATTGGTAACGGATGCCGAAATTCCGGACATTCCGGGAATTTTCAAAATTCCCCCCGAACGCCGAATGTTTTCCCCTTGATTCCGGACATGTCCGTAAAAATCTGGACGTATGGCAACCCTATCTTTACTTTCCTCAAATACAAGAAAGACCAAGATGGTGTGGTGTAAGCTGCTTCCATTGCTGCTCTCAGAATTGCTGAAAACTACCTCCTTCTATAAAAAAAATAAGTGGGAACTAAACCATACATTTAACCCAAACCAGTATCACCCCCGCCTCCCCCTGCATCTCCTCATCATTGCTCCATCACCCCATAGGTTTTGAATCAGGCATATCTAATCACTCATGTCATACGGCAGTCCCTAAATCAGTTGAATGATCTCAGTCAATCCCTTACCGTTCCTCTATTAGTCATGCTTTCTCACTCAGTCACCCCACAGTGGAGGCTCGGTTGCCGCGCCTGTCCAGTGTGTGATGTCACGGTAATGGAGGATGTTTTTTCGAGCAATTAACTTTATCTTTTACAGCACGAACTCAATTAAGAAAATGAGGAAGCTACAAGAGGCCGTGAAACCTACACGAGGTAGTTCCTGTTTCTTAACACTACCTACATCCACCTCTCTTCCCCATCCATGAATTTATCCAGACTCCTTTTAAAGCTCCCTATTGACTCCGCACTGACCACCTGACGACTGAGTCCATTCCAATCATTCACCACCCTATTTGTGAACCAGTTTCTCCCTATTTCTTTTTTAAATTACGCTTTTCCAGCTTGAATCAGTTACTGATTACTAGCCGTAAGACCTCTCCCTATATCGCCTTTATTGTATCCCTTTAACCACTTAAAAACTTCTATCAGATCGCCCCTTACTCTAAGCCTCTCGAGTGAGTGTAAATTTAATAGCTTCAATCTCTTTTCATAACTTAAGTTACGTATCCCATGAATAATTTTGGTCATCCTTATTTGCACTGATTCTAACAAGGCTGTATTATTTTTATAACAAAGCTATATTACTTAATTATTTTTGTAGGAATTATATATACGTACTAGAAGAATTTTGGGTGTTTCTGATATATTTTTTTTGCGATATGGCATATACTTGCATCCTTCATGGGCACAGCAAGAAAGCTGTACCTTTCCAGAGAGCTTAGCACCCATTTCCGACCTATTTGGCCAGGTTATGTGTGTGCATCGCCGGTAAGAGTCGGGTGAGAGCCGCGCGGCAAGACGATGTGTTTCACACCGAGCGGCTCTCACCCGCCTCTTACCGGCGCTGCACACACATAACCTGGCCAAATAGGTCGGAAATGGGTGCTAAGCTCTATGGAAAGGTACAGCTTTCTTGCTGTACCCATGAAGGATGCAAGTATATGCCATATCACAAAAAAAATCTATCAGAAACACCCAAAATTCTTCATGTACTATGTTTTTTTTCTGAATCTCCTTGTATCTGTATCAGGCAGGGCTGGGAGGCTTCCTGATGTGACGTCACCGAGCCATGGTCCGTCGTCTGCTGGTCATCAGTTGTGTTTTGAGAGCTCGGGGAATTTTTCAGATTTTGAATTCGGATCATTTAAAAACGGGTGACTGGATGCAAAAAGTGACAATATATTGTTGATATACTCGATCATGGCTATATTTTGACTGCATTAAATCAGGAATGATGAAATGGTCTGGACGATTACTTTAAGAGGAGCGTCCGGCTAGAAATACGAAAATAATCGGGAATAATTAAAATGACTAAACATTCCTGAGCAATGGTAACACCTTTAGTAGCATAATTCCGAAGTTTTAGCACAAAATTCCTTATGGTTCCGTAGTTATAGATGGTTCCCCCCACCCTACTACCCACCCTACATGGCGCGACATCCTGGAGAGATGTGTCCGTGGACTGACACAGAATGCAAATGAGAGCTTCCACTGCAAGATGTGGTCATGTGCACAGAAAGCTAAGTTTGCTGGCTTCAAAAGACTATCGTTTGTTGCAGTCAGCAACATTAGACCATAACTTCAGTTATCAGAAGGCAAGTCTGCTGAAATCCTTCAAAGTCAACTCGAAGGTACTAAGAAAATCCCTGTCACAACAAGATAAAGAAAAGGCACAGCAAAGGCAAGCTACAACCCAAAGCCAAACAGAAAGAATAAACATCAGGAGACTATGCACCTGGTGACTTCTAAGTTCACATAATTGTCCTAGCCAGTGAGGAGTCTGGGCAACTCTGAAGAGACCTTGCCTTGAGGGAGGGCAGGGGGGGACTAGGAGCCTGATTTGCAATAAATACGGAATTTCTTATCAAGATGTAAATAATCCTAAAAAACAATGAAGTATACCTGAAATAATTTCATGTTTTGCCATTACAGGTGTGCGATCGATGGACAAACTTCATCGGCCCGTATCTCATAACAAAAGTTTTCTATGTTCAAAATTCTATTTCTCAGCAAGTGTTTGGTTGATTGCATTGAAAAAAAACTAAGGCAGAGCAAGAACAATCATTGCTCTTCAAACGATCGTTCCGTTTTTTTAAAATATCTATGAACTGTGATTTTTGTTAGATTTTTTTATGTCAAAAATGAAATTTTTCATACACTAAAAAAAAAAAAAAAAAAAAAATCACAATAGGCAAATAACAAAAATATTGTAACGGAGAAATGAACACCACTATGACGTGTCTCAGCCATAATATTTTGAAGAGGGAGCAATAATAACTGAGAAATAGCGTTTTGAAAATTTAGAAAGGGGTGAAAGGGCACGAAAAAAAGGGGGCTAAAAAGGGGCTTGTAATTGATGTACATGTTGTCACTACTTCATAACATGAATATCACATTGATTCACGCATATTTAATGCAGATATGGCTTATCCAATTCTAGCCGGACGCTCAATCTCATAACGGTCGGTCTTGTCATAACAGTCAACTTGTCTACTGTATATTCTAAGATGGGCTAGGATGGACGGTATTGATTGAATGTGGAAGAGGGAAGGAAGAAAGCCAAAAAAGTGAATACTGTATGATGAAGTAAGGGCAAAGAGTGATTGAGAGGGGACAGAGGAAATAAAGTGGAGCAAGTGGAAGGGGTGGGGGAGGGGAGGTCGTTCAATCCAGTAACGGTGCTGACAGGTGGTACAGAAAGGAAGCCACGCTAAACCTCCTCGCGGTCTAGACGAGTTTTGAACTTCCCACAACTTCATGAATGAATGAGTCCCGGGTTCAATGACCGATCGAATGTGTTTACCTCAGAGTGTGTGTGTGTGTGTGTTTCGCTGTTCATCCCAGACAAGAGGTCCTTGTACTCGCATGACAATGTAAAAATCGTTTACTTCATTTTGGAGGAGACATACAGTATGTGCAATCGTTTGAGTGGAGTTTTGAGTTCAAATAATCGTAGGTGTCCTGATTAAAAATTTAGAGAAAAAATATTAATGCGTAAGGTATTAGTAGTACATACACTTTTGGATGGATTATTTTTGGTAATGAAAACAATCACACACTCCAGAAGCTGGCGCCAGGATAAGGATAAGAATATTCCTGGCGGCAGGATGAGAAGCCAAAAAGTAAAATCTTGACCCCACCCCCCGAAAAAAATTCCCTGGGTGGTGTCTATAGTGTAGTCGCCTGAAAAGAGAGAGAGAGTCATTTATAGCCGGGCGTGACTCTGTTAATGAATATTGTGGGAAAAATATGAAATTAAAGTATCTCGTCATATGGTGGCAGCACGAGTACTGGTAATACAGTGAGTGGCTTTCCCCTATACTTGTTATGGTGCATTAGGTGTCCCCTTTCTCAGACTCGGTTTAAAAAAGATTGGTGCTTTACCTAGCCCTTATGCTACAAAGGCATACACACTCATGACCAAGATGCGTCTCAAAAACAAACACAAGCTTGTTAATACCATATCACTTGTTAGGCCCTTCATAAAGGAGGACTTTCAAAGGTACTTGATGTTTACTGTGCTGGGAGATTTTCAGGTCTCGTTCCCCACTTTGATCTCCATGTACCCAAAAACCAGTTTCCGTTAAATGGGGTTCTTTGGAGTTTAGTTTTGTGGAAAATAGGACCTGTGATGATATGCAGTAGTACATAAGAACATAAGAAAATAAGGAAGCTACAAGAGGCCGCGAGGCCTACACGTGGTAGTTCCTGTCACCTAACACTACCTACATCCACCTTTCATCCCCATCCATGAACCTATCCAGCTCCTCTTTAAAGCTCCCTAATGACTCAGCACTAACTACCTGTCTACTGAGACCATTCCATTCATTCACCACTCTATTTGTGAACCAGTTTTTCCCTATTTCCTTTCTAAATCTACGCTTTTCCAGCTTGAATCCGTTACTTCTTGTTCTACCCTGGTTAAAAGCCGCAAGAACTTTTCCTACCTCTCCTTTATTAAATCCCTTTATCCACTTAAAAACTTCTATCAGATCGCCCCTTACTCTGCATCTCTCGAGTGAGTGTAATTTTAATAACTTCAATCTCTTCTCATAACTAAAGTTACGCATCCCTTGTATCATTTTGGTCATCCTTCTCTGCACTGTTTCTAACAAGGCTATATCCATCCTGTAATATGGAGACCAAAACTGAACCGCATAGTCTAGGTGAGGCCTGACTAGAGCCAGATAAAGCTTTAGAATAACTTCCGCACTTTTACTTTTAACACTTCTGGTAATGAATCCTAATACTCTATTAGCTCTATTTCTGGCCTCAGTACTACATTGTTTCCTAGGTCGGAGGTCTGGGCTCACCCTCACTCCAAGATCTTTTTCACCTTCTGATCTTTTCAGCGATACATTGCTTATGGTGTATCTATTACCAGGGTTTTTTCCACCAACATTCATAACGCTACATTTATCAATATTAAATTCTATCTGCCATCTGACTGCCCACTCGTTAAGTTTATCTAAGTCTCCCTGCAATATGTTGACATCAGACTGTGATCCAATAATCCTACCTACCTTAGTATCATCAGCAAACTTGCTGATATCAATGCTAATCCCACTATCCAAGTCGTTGGTGTAAATAAAAAATAGTAATGGACCCAAAACAGACCCTTGTGGAACTCCACTTGTCACCAGTCCCCATTCAGATTTAGAACCATTAATTGTAACCCTTTGTTGCCTATTACTTAGCCAAGCTTTGATCCAATGAAGAACTTTCCCATCTATTCCATGAGCCTTAACCTTATTTAAGAGTCGCTCGTGTGGTACTTTGTCAAATGCCTTACTAAAGTCCAGATATATTATATAATACTTATCATTATCTGCCGTCTCATAAACTTTCCTATAAAAACTCAATAAATTGGTGAGACATGACCTACCCTTGGTGAATCCATGTTGTGAATCATTGATCAAACTATGTTTATCTAAGTGCTCTCTAATGTTTTTTGCAATAATAGATTCCAATAATTTACCCACCACTGACGTTAGACTTACGGGTCGATAATTTGACTTTAGTCCTCTGTCTCCCTTCTTAAATATGGGAGCAACATTTCCTTTCCTCCACAATAATGGCACATCGCCTATCTCAACCGATTTCCTAAAAATGTGCACTAACGACTCACTAACAACCTCCTTGCATAGTACATTCATGGTTCTCGGCAATCGTATTCAGTAAGCTGCGCAGCCACATGACCGACTGCAATTCTTTCACACACACGTGACACACATGAGTAGCAGGTCGGCATGCTCGCTACATCCACAGCCACTCGACACCAATGTTTTGGTATGAATGACGGATGTTTGCCCGCCGATTATGTGGGTTTCTTTGACCCCATCACCGCTGCTACCGTTACCACAACTGGTAGCTACAAGGTCGTCAATCGCCGCCCTAAAATTATAACGACCAGGAAACATTGTATGGAGGACAGTCTAACAGAGTATGAAGAGCGGGAGAGGGCAGTGGCAGAGGGGAGGTGCCGAGTGCAACGTTGGCTGGCTTGGCGACAATACTCATCTGGGCTCGTGGACGCCACAATTACGGGGAAATTTGGTGAAGTGCTACTGGTTATAGAAGGATGAACTAATTTGTTCATGTTGAGTTAATCACTGACATTCTGAATAGACTACAGGTATACATCTATCATGGGTGTTATTAACCATGCTTTTGATCATGTGTTAGACTCACGATCGCCATCACCCTCCCGGTAGGGAGCTTAGAGCTCTTATGACCCATCTTTGGGTGATGTTGGACCTCATACACCACTCACACTCCATTCCCTTGTTCAAGAGGGACAATAACTGCCCCTGAGAGGGGATCAAACGCGGGACCACAGAGTAGGGCGTCACACTCTTCCCCACTGAACCAGCGAGCAGTGTGTGTGTATAAGAGAGAGAGAGAGAGAGAGAGAGGATTTGATGAATCTTATTACATCAAGTCAAACGTAGATCAACTGCTTATTCAGATCCAGGGTACAGTACCACCGTAGACACACACGCAAAATAAAAAACAATAAAAAAAAAACTAAAAAAAACCATTCAATAAAAAAGATAGACTTACGAAAAGCTGCAGAAGAATCAGTTTCCACGATAACCAGTTCAGTTATATCTTTCGAAATTCTGACAATTGCCATTCCTTCCTAATGAAAAAACAAAACATCAGAGAAAGCAAACCCAGCAACCTTCTAATTTAAAAGACAATTGTAAATGAGTTAGCCAAGGGAATTAGATTTAGTAGATTCTACCACCTGCCACAGAAAGGGATAATATGGAGCTGGAAGAAAGGCTTAGGATACAAACAAATCAATCAATCTAGGGGTGGTGCAGCCAGGACGGGTGGTCGAAGTTCCGGTTAGTGTTGAGAGACGACCATAAACGAATAAGTTGAGGGAAATAACTAATGAGCCTTTGCTATAACACCTGACCCTGGGAGGAAAGATGGAGGCCTTGTAGTGCAGACACATGATCATAATTATGAATGTATTTATAAGAACAAGTAATTCATGAACTCGTATATGGGGTCTGGGACTGTATACATTTTTACCATACTACTGGGAACGTGTTTGTTGTAGTGAATAATGTTTTTTTTCTGAATTTCAAGAGGTATTAGGTATGTTAAAATATGATACATACATAAATTTTTTTTTTTTAAAATCTGAAAATATTATCTATAATAATATAAGCGAAAGTGTCTGTCTGTCTGTGTGTGTATGTGGTATAGGTTCCGCCCCCCGTGGCGCAAACACCTCATATGGCACATTTTTGGAATCAGGTTGACCAGGGGAAGGTCATAAGCCCATTTATGAGATGATCCGATCATTTTTTTTTTTTTTTTTTTTTTTAGCAGCCTATTAGCGAGAATTGTGAAAACAAAAGTGGGTTGTGAGAATTGAGGAAGCCTTGATGTAGGGTGATGGGTAATGGGTGAGTGAATGGGTGGGGTGATGGGTAATGGGTGTGGGGTGATGGGTGAGTGAATGGGTGGGGGGTGATGGGTTGGGGGTGATGGGTGATGGGTGAGGGAATAGGTGGGGGGTGATGGGTAATGGGTGTGGGGTGATGGGTGAGTGAATGGGTGGGGGGTGATGGGTTGGGGGTGATGGGTGATGGGTGAGGGAATAGGTGGGGGGTGATGGGTAATGGGTGAGTGAATGGGTGTGTGGTGATGGGTAATGGGTGAGTGAATGGGTGGGGGGTGATGGGTAATGGGTGAGTGAATGGGTGGGGGGTGATGGGTAATGGGTGAGTGAATGGGTGGGGGGTGATGGGTAATGGGTGAGTGAATGGGTGGGGGGAATACATACATTTCTACATCCATGATTTCAGGAAAGTTAGAAGGGGCTATCTGGAGAGTCCATGTTTGGTGGGCCGAAGGCCCACCAAACACAGGTGGTGGGCCGAAGGCCCACCAATAGCCCTCCGCAGGAGCTAGCCAAAAAGTCCGCCCGGAGGGCGGCTTTGCGGCTAGTTTACTATAATAGACACTTCCTAAGCAGTCTGGTAAACATGCGAAACAGTCCCTGATCCCATATATAATAAAAAAGTAAATAAATAAGTGTATAAAAATATAATAAATAGAGTACTATAGCAAAACAAAATACTTTTGAAAGGACTCTAGGAAAGGAAAGGACTTCTAAGTTTCTAACACTTCCAACTCTACACAAACACAACATAGACTGACAAAACATAAAGCCTACCTTATGATATCCTATTTATTTCCAAACTTCTATTTGCTTCTCCTCTTTCCCCTTCCAGCTTTCCAAATAAATAAAGTTGGTCAAAGGGTTGATAAAGTCTGTAGTAGCTATCGGTTATGCCTCTCGGTACTTTGAAGCAAACAATAAGGTTGAACTCATCTTATTATGGCATTTATGTATTACTAGCCGCGAAGCCGCCCCCCGGGCGGACTTTTTGGCTAGCTCCTGCGGAGGGCTATTGGTGGGCCTTCGGCCCACCAAACACAGACTCTCCAGATAGCCCCTTCTAACTTTCCTGAAATCATGGATGTAGAAATGTATGTATTAACGCCTTACCCATCACCCCCCACCCATTCACTCACCCATTACCCATCACCCCCCACCCATTCACTCACCCATTACCCATCACCCCCCACCCATTTACTCACCCATTACCCATCACCCCCCACCTATTCCCTCACCCATCACCCATCACCCCCAACCCATCACCCCCCGCCCATTCACTCACCCATCACCCCACACCCATTACCCATCACCCCACCTATTCACTCACCCATTACCCATCACCCTACATCAAGTTTTCCTCAATTCTCGCAACCCACATTTTTTTCTTCACAATTCTCGCTAATAGGCTACTAAAAATAAAATAAAAATAAAAGTGATTGGATCATCTCATAAGTGGGCTTATAATGTGCCCCTGGTCGAGCTGGTTCCAAAACTGTGCCATATGACGGGATTGTGCCACGGGGGGCGGGACTTAGCGTGGACACACACACACACACACACAGACACACACAGACACACACACACACACACAGATACACTTTCGCTTATATTATTATAGATAGAAAAGAAACTTTCACTAATAATTTGGGGTAAATCAACCTAATAATGAAAGGGAGGTGATGTGCCGAGGGAGGAATGCACGAGGGGTCGTGTGCATCGAGGCTATGTTGGTATTTACAAGGAGAGTCTCTTTATAGCCTAGTGACTCGGCCCTTATAAATATATCAACCACGTCCCTGAGGAAAGGACGAACCGACACGTATCAGAGACAAGTCAAATAATATGACATCTAAATATATACGACGAAAAAATGTATAGCAAAGATACCCTAAAGATTGATAGACATCCCTCACCCGTTCTGTACGCGTACCAAGAACAAGTAATGGATAAAGTGGTACGATCAGAGATTCATCCATCACACTCATCAATATATTGCAGAGGAAGCACAAGTCCGTCAAGAAGTGTGCCCTTCCCTATATAACAACAACAAACAATAAAGGATGTTCACACTCAGTCTCTAAATAAAACCTTTCTCTCCCTCCACCGACACGGGCTGTACACTCACACACACACACACACACACATACACACACACACATGCACACACATACACACACATATCATAGGCGACACACACACACACACACACACACACACACACACACACACACACTCACATATCACAGGCGACACTTGGCACAGTGAATTCTAACTTAAACGTGTACGTCTTTGAGCGGCGGAGGGTGCCAGCAATGCATGCGGCGGGGTGGCGAGGGGCTTGGGGGGCTCCTCCACAGACACACTTGGCAAACTGTGCAAGGGTAAATTATGCCTCGTTACTGATTGTGTGCTGCTTGCGAGTATGCACTAAACCTTCATGTTTTGTAGGATTCTCCATCAGCTGCAGGCCTGAAGAACATTTAACCCTGTGGTTACGATAAAAATTATTATGATTTCTTGCGTCTAACTAGGTAATAGTAGATTTGATGATTTTTAAGGGAACTATGATACATGACATGAGGTTCTTTTGCTCTTTGAATCTATCGGGGACGCTTGTGTGTTTTCCTCCTGGGTGGTTGGCACATTCCCCTTTTTTGGCATTAAATCAATCAATCATCCTGGGTGGTGATGTGATGAGGGAGGTGGTGCGGGACGACCATGAGAGGCTGTCGCTCAGTGTCGCTGTATTCTTGGGGATGAAACCTTGTGGAGCCGTGACCGCGTCAGGAGCAGAGTTGTTATCTTCTTACGGTAACGTAGGGTTGAACTCTCTCTCTCTCTCTCTCTCTCTCTCTCTCTCTCTCTCTCTCTCTCTCTCTCTCTCTCTCTCTCTCTGAGGTTCATGTTTCCTGCTGCATAATGTCATTACAAAAAGAATTGAAACACTAAAAGTATATAATGTAATAACTATAAAAAGAAAACAAAAATATTATAGAGGTGTTTGGGTATACAATAAGTATGATGATTTCCTGCAACGCACGCACGCACGCACGCACGCACGCACGCACGCACGCACGCACGCACGCACGCACACTGACAAAAAGCCTGTTTGCCTGCCGGAATGTGAATTTTATCCACCAGCACACTCGACGACGGCGGCGGCGATTTGGCCTCCGTCGCGCCTCCATTTGGCTCCCACTTAGGGCTATATTCAGAATGATCGTGACATTTCTCAGTGCATTCTCGCAGACTGAGACCAAGAAAAACACAAACACCTCACCATCTGTATGTGTCTGATCCTTTATTTTTCTGTTTAACTGTCTATACTTGTAAGCTGACGCCCTCTCCTTATAGTTGTTCACATTTTTTTCATGGTCTCTTTTCAGCGTGGTCTTCCTAGTAGCCTCAATTTATCTCCAAAGACGAATTGCCTCTCTTCGTCGTCCTGGGCTGACTAACCAACTCGGGTATCGTTAATTCAAATTTTTCTTTACAAGGGAACGTATATATAAGTTGCGAAAACCATTTAATTACTTTTTAACCTAATTTCTTTCCCCTAAACTCTTGTCGAGAAGAGCAAGGGATTTCTGGGAGAAGGCTATCACGCATTGCTTGATCTTTTCCACGTCGTCCTCGCTGTGTTGTGAATCCTCGGAGCACTTCTCACAGGAACTACCGCGTGTAGGTCTCGCGGCCTCTTGTAGCTTCCTTATGTTCTTATGAGTCTTCCTACTCGTTATGTTTAAAGGGTAATGCGTTGATTACTGAGCGCGTTACTGTTACTTTAGAGCTTTTTTTACCTCTTTATCACATCTTTAAGAACTTACTATACCTACTTGTATTCAGTTGTGTTAAGGGCTTATTCATATTTTTTCCCCCTCGCTTCAACCTATTGCCTTCCTTCCGTTAATCAAAGTGTGATGATAATAGGCCTACCAAATCTTTCTCGAAATTAGTGAAATCTTTCTAAAATCCTTAATGATTTGAAGTCAACGCCGCTGCTGCCACCTCTGTATGCAGTTTTTTTTTTCAGGGGGAAGGGGCGGGTAAAGGGAGAAAACGTGGTTTTTGACGACCTTGAGTGGCTTGATGACTCTTGTCAAGATCATCAAAGGTTAGGTCCAAGGCAACGGTTTACCCTTGGCTTCGCAGCTTCCCCGGATTTCCGTATAGCCGTAGCTGCTTTCAAGACACAATTCTGGGTGCAGGTGATAACTGAACGGTTGTGTGACACAACACTAAATTGTAGGCACACACATGCATGAAGTATGGGGAAATAGAAGGGCAATCTATACTAGCTGCGGCATATGTTACATTATATATATATATATATATATATATATATATATATATATATATATATATATATATATATATATATATATATATATATTAATTATCTCTCCTCACACAGATCTTGCGAGGAGAGGCTAGTCTGATGTTTTATTCGGCCCTCGCGATTCGTAATTCGGTCCAGATTCGGATAATTTATATTTTGAACACAAGAATCCCCTTTACCTTACATTATGCATCATAAATGTACTAAAACATATATCTGGAAGACATCTAAGGACATCCCTGTTATGACTGTCAAAGCTCAGCTATAGGCTGATTTACTCGTTGGTTCCCGAACACTGCGTGACACTGCTGCTAAGAATAACTTTATGCTTCCGCACATGAACAAGTTCGCTCCCCATACTGCTGCCCCGCCATGCAGACAAATGACGTCTCCCCTGCAGCCTTGACTTCCTATCTGACCTTTTCTTATTTTGCCCTAAGGTACAGGGGCGCATGCATCCTCGATTGGATACGAACATGCATCCGGCGTTACGATTTTCCGTCAGTTTTCGTCCGAATACTTGTCTGCAAGAAAATCATCGAAATGTAGACGAAACCATCGTATCACCATCGTTCTTTTATAATTGATCATAACCTAGTCACAGATGCGTGACTTTCAATCTTAGGTAAACTTTAACCAAATATAAAGACAACAGTGGTGATACGACAATTTCATCTGCACCCTGGATTTCCTTGCATGCAAGTGTTTGCACGAAAATTGACGGAATATCGTAATGTCTGTGGTGGCCTTTATCATTATCTGACCCACTTTCATGAGTTCTTTTCATGGTGCCCACTTTCATGCACCAGAGAACAACATCAGTCGAATGGACAGCATGAGACCTGAGGTGCGAGTGCCAACATAGTAGACATTGTTGGCAGTGTCTCCGTCACTCGCCTTCATGTCTGACCCCCTTACAGCAGGCCTCTTCTCTTGGACGAGGCCCATGGTAACACATGGATACCCTCAGCAAAGACGAAAAAATATGAGATAAGAGAGAGAGCAAAAGTAAAGTAAATGTGCTGCCAAAATCATAGGGTGGAGAGGTACTTGAAGGTAAACAAGGAGTACAAAAATCTCCACAAATGAATATCTGCTATAATAGTAACTTGTCTGCCATGTAAGACTCTCCCAAACAAACAGTGCTATAATAAAGTCGAGTCAGATTTATCGTCGTTTTTAGGAAGCAGTGAATGTCTTCCTGGTATAGAGGGGCTTCCTATAGAGTCGCCTCGCCGCCGCCATCCATGTTGTTGATTCGTTGCTGCTGCTGCTAGGCGGGGGATAGAGGCACTCGTGGATCACCGGAGACACTCCAGCTCATTAATGCCAACTACATCAGCCTCTTGATTGCATAAGAAGAAAACAATGAAGAATGCGTGACAAAAAACAAGTCCAAGGTTAACACCAACAAGCAAGACTTCACAACTGGTATGCAGGTAAAGTAATCAATGATATGACAAATCTAGAAGCATATACTCCACGGTCTTGTCAGTTTGAAATCTTGAAATCTTCCATGGCCTTCGTAAAGCTGTATAGTGAAGCATAACCACGTCTTGAACATATCTATTAACTAAGAGCTGATGCCTCTTATAATACATCGCACTCGTAATGGTCATTTGTGTGTCTTATATCTCATATAGTGTTGTTTCCAAAGTTTGCATCTTACTAAAGGGCTACATATTTTTTTTTTCTCTCTCTCTCTCTCTCTCTCTCTCTCTCTCTCTCTCTCTCTCTCTCTCTCTCTCTCTCTCTCTCTCTCTCTCTCTCTCTCTCTCTCTCTCTCTCTCTCTCTCTCTCTCTCTCTCTCTCTCTCTCTCTCTCTCTCTCTCTCTCTCTCTCTTTCTCGCTATCTCTCTCTTTCTATTATCACGGAGAATCTTCCTCCGAGCCTTATAAAAGAGACAGGTTTGACTCTTATAGTTGCCGCATGTAAAGTCAGACAGTCAAATATCTTCCTCATTTTTGTCCTATATACTGTACGTACATAAATAATTAAACCCAGGTGGTACAGTCCCACACTCGAGGGTTTCAGATTTTTTTCGAACAATGTTCGTCAAAAGTAGAGACTGCACTTAGTTCACTAGCTGAGCGTAGCCACTAGCCACCCATTGTATAGTTTCGCGTTTTTTTCTTTTTCACGGACAAATTATAGGGAATTTTCTTCCTCTCCCGTTTGTCTTCTAAAAACAGTCTAATTTGGAAACGTGACGTAGATGAGAGTTCATACAATCTACAGTTTCGGCACAGGTATATTGAGACTTGAAATATAAAACAGAAATCACATCAAACTACTTTAGCTCTTCCCTGTGGCTCGTGTCAAAGTGGTTCTGCATAAGAGGAGGGTAAGCTTTATTAAGTCTTGTCACTGTGCTTGTGTAGGTGTCTCTGGGTGTTTGAACAGAAAGCGACTAACATCCCTTTACCTGGGACATCCGAGTTACCTGCCTTATTTGATTTGCCTCATTTGGCCTCCCTTAAACAGTGTTGTTAACACGGTGACTCGGTGAGTTAAAAAGTTGGATCAGGTGTGTGACAAGGCAGCAGTATAGCAAGATGAGGAAACCTTGAGTCCCTACAGACTGCACTAGAGATGTATTAGAGAGATGTGCTAGGTACAGCAAGGCAGGTATTAAGGATCAAAGTATACAAAAAAGCTGTAAAAAACGGGATACTTCCCACGCCTGAATGGCCTTCGACGCTTCTATCCTTCCGGCTTCCGCACCAACAGAAATAGCGAAAGTGGCGGCAGCAGCTGTAGTAGAAATACCGGCAGCGACGGCAGCAATATTATTATGCTACTGTTGCGAGGGTTGCGGCGGCGGCGGCGGCAACGACGACGTAGATGACAGCGGCGGCTACACCACAGCGGCCTCTCTGCTCGCATCATGCGACGACTTGGACAACCGTTCACGCCTCCCGTAACGTTTTACGACTGTCGGCAACACTTCTTTGAAACTTTTATACATGGCCTTCTTTGTGTGTGTCATTCACCCATGGTCTTGTCCACGCGAGCCGGATTCGCGATCGCCAGTTTCACCCTCCCGGAACGAGCTTGGAGCTCATTATTACCGATCTTTGGGTAATGCTGGGACCTCACACACTCCCATCAATTTGCTCAAGGAGAATAGTAACCCCCGAATGTATCAGTGAAAAATCCCCGGGAGCGAGCGAGGATTCAAACCGGCTAACTACAGAATGGCGCGCCAACGCTCTATCCACTGGACCATCGTGACGATATGTGTGTGTGTGCGTGTGTGTGTGTGTGTGTGTGTGTGTGTGTGTGTGTGTGTGTCACAGATGCCCACTGGCATTAATAATTATAAGTGTAATTACATAACCTGTTTCAAAAGTGTATAATTTTGCGTCATTCAAATTTGAATAAAGTATAGCGTACATACTCACACACACACACACACACACACACACACACACACACACACACACACACACACACACACACACACACACACACACATTACATGGAACACGGCTGCCCTGTGGGCGCTGACGTAAAAATGGAGTTAATAGTTAATACTGTGGAGTTTGCTTGAGTGGTGAGTCATGTGTGGGCCTGGTATCAGGCCTACTCTTGGCAGGGTGTGATCGGCGGCCCAGCTAATTGTGTTCCCCGCGGCAGCCTGCACTATAATTGTTACGTAACGTTCAGGCACAATTGACATTAGACTTCACTTTCACTAGCGATCATAGCTTGCAGTTTGTTGGTCTCCGTGTGTTATTCACCCACGGTCTTGCCCACGCAAGTTGGACTCGCGATCGCCAGTTCTACCCTTCCGGAAAGAGCTTAGAGCTCGTACTGACCGATCTTTTGGTAATGGTGGGACCCTACACACCGCAGATACCCCATCCCCTTGCTCAAGAGGAACAGTAACCCCCGCATTTGTCAGCGAAAAATCGGGCGGGGCGATCGGGGATCGAACGCGCGACCACATAATGGCCAGACACGCTCTAAACCACTATAGACCACGTAGGTGTGTGTGTGTGTGTGTGTGTGTGTGTGTGTGTGTGTGTGTGTGTGTGTGTGTGTGTGTGTGTGTGTGTGTGTGTGTGTGTGTGTGATTTTTTTTTAACCCATGACACCACAGTCGCAAGCGGCGACAGCGTGGGAGGATAGACCACAACCCTCGCCGACTGCCAGCTGATTTCCCTTCTGCGTCCAAATTTGTTCCTTCTCGAGAACATTTATTGAGTGTTTACATGCAGAAGTGTGTGTGTGTGTGTGTGTGTGTGTGTGTGTGTGTGTGTGTGTGTGTGTGTGTGTGTGTGTGTGTGTGTGTGTGTGTGTGTGTGTGTGTGTGTGTGTGTTCTTAGTCTTGCTCGTCGCTACACCAAATACTTAAGATTTCTGGGTAATGGTGTTGGAAGGTTTGGGTAGTCACTGTATATACCTGGCGTCCTTTAGGCATTCAAGGTTCTTCTATTTCCTTGGTTCATGCGTCTCCTTTTTGTGAAGTGTTATAATAATTACTAGCAAAAGTTACCCGTAATAAGTATGATGCCCTGAAAGACAATCCGAATGGCTTTGCACACGTAACACCGTGTTTATGATCTCTCTCTCTCTCTCTCTCTCTCTCTCTCTCTCTCTCTCTCTCTCTCTCTCTCTCTCTCTCTCTCTCTCTCTCTCTCTCTCTCTCTCTCTCTCTCTCTTTTTCGCTCTCTTTTTCGCTCTCTCTCTCTTTTTCTCTCTCTCTTTCTCTCTTCTTCCATCTCGCTTGAGAGAGAGATTGAAGAGAAATAGTGTCCTGTGCCAGGTAAGTATGCCCAGACAGATGGACATTCAGTAATTGTAAGAAACTCTGCGGTAATACTTTGTCATATTTCACTAACTCTGTAGTCTTTTATGCAATATTTTATTATTAATGTTATTATTATTATTATTATTATTATTATTATTATCATTATCATTAATCATCATCATTATTGTTATTGTTATTATTATTATTATTATTATTATCATTATTATTATTATTATTATTATTATTATTATTGTCATTACTATTATTATTATTTCTATCATAATTACCATTGCTATCATCATCATATACTTATTATTATTATAAGCAGAATTTAACCGTAATAAGTATGATGCTTAGAAAGACAATCGGAATTTCGGAAAGACTCAGTGTTGCGGTATAGATTGCCTTGTCTGAAGGTTGATTCAGTTTCGGTTCTGCGATTTAATGCTTTAACTCTCCAGTACTTCTCCAAATTGTATACGCGAGCGTAATTTTTATGCGCTGCCATCAATTACGTTTGGAGTGCATGTTCAAATCACTAGCAGTCAAGCATTTCTATTTGGATCGTAGAACGCTTCCTTTTGATATAATAATACGCCGATAAAGCATTCACTTAAAACTATTTAGTTTTAACTATTAAAAATTTATTGGTCTGAAATAGATTTAAAGATTTTCAAAGTCAAGAGATCATCAAACCACTCGTGATCTAATTGTTAATTTTTTTCTTCAGTTTCCGTCCATGGGGTTCAGTGTATCCTCATCGCGGAGAACAATAACGATAATATAATATCAATCATTGGGGGCATACGCCGGGGGGCGCGTCGCCTCGCCCACCCTACGACGCCACTCCCGGGGGTCACCACGCGCGAGTTCCCATGCAGGCTCCTTTCCCATACCAAGCAGCTCTCGACAAGAAACATCAACTTGCCCCAGCCAAGAGCCTTGTGGGCGCCCCCTTGGCCTCCTCCACGCCGGATTGTCTCTTACAGATACAACCCGATGGGAAGGATCGGTTTCAGGGTAGCGTGCCACATGCCCATATAGCCGAAGTTGGCGCTGACGGACTATGCAGGTAATAGGCCTCGATTCAGTCTCACGGTGCAATCGCTGATTTGACACGTAATCATCCCAGCGATACCCCATGATTCTGCGAAGACACTTATTACCAAAGGCATTGATTCGTCTCTTCAAGTCACTATTTAGTGTCCATGTCTCACAACCATAGAGTAAGACAGGGATCACAAGCGACTTGAAGATCCGGATCTTTGTCCTCCTGCACAGGTACCGACAACGCCAAATACTCCCGCTAAAGCGAGTCCATAACACCGTGGGCTATGCAATCCGTCGTAAGACTTCTTGACGTGACCGCCGTCATTATGGACTGCGCTACCAAGGTATGTAAAACTTTCCAAGATCTCAATGTCCTCACCACACGCATAAAACAGACTGTACTGCTTCATCTAGTAAGTCTCCAAATACCTGGACATTGGTCTTGAGCCAGGAGACCTCAAGTCCCAAAGGCTTTGCCTCCTCGTGCAGCGCCTCGAGAGCCATCACCAGGACCTCCAGCGACTCAGCAAAGATTACTGCATCATCGGCAAAAACAAGATCAGTGATCTTGGTGTTGCCGACGGATGCTCCACAATCACTTTGATCTACAACCTTGTCCAATACCCAGTCCATACAAGCGTTGAAAAGTGATGGGCAAGGACGCACCCTTGCCTCACTCCTGTATTCACAGGAAAGAAGCTGGATACACCTGCCCCACACTTCACAGCACTCTCAGTCCCAGAATACAGACCAGTTATCAAACCAAATAGTCCTTGCAGGAATCCCTCGAAGTCACAGAAGATCCCAGAGTGACTCACGATGCACTGAGTCAAACGCCTTCTTGAGATCAACATAGGCTGCAAGCATCCCCTGTCGAAACTCACGTCGGCGTTCCACCAGGACACGAAGCGCTAGGATACGGTCCGTTGTTGACTTACCAGGCATGAACCCAGACTGCTGAGGTCTCTGATGCTTCACCAGATGACTGCGAATTCGTGTCAGCAATAGATGGGCAAGCACCTTGCCTGGTACGCTGGGCAGTGTAATACCGCGGTAATTGTTGCAGTCCTGACGGTCCCCTTTCCCTTTCCAGATAGGGACGACCAGCCCCCTTTTCCAGTCAGGAGGAATGGTACCTGATTGCCACACGGCAGTCAGGACAGCATGCAACCCGCGGATCATGGCCTCACCCCCAGCTTTGAGGAGCTCCGCACTGATATTACAAACACCAGCTGCCTTTCCACCCTTCAACTTTGCTACAGCCTCTCTGACTTCGTCAAGAGAGGGTGCGGTTTCGTCAATGGAGGATCGCATCCACTGCCTGTAACCCAGTGGTGTGAAGCTGCTCAGTTGGAGGGTCCACCGTGAACAACTGCCCAAAGTACTCAGCCCAACGAGCCATCTGCCCATCCATGTCCGACACGAGGCGCCCATCTGCCCATCCATGTCCGACACGAGGCGCCCATCTGCCCATCCATGTCCGACACGAGGCGCCCATCTGCTGTTCGAATAGCACTCGCCCGAGAAGGAGACTTGGAACGGAGCTTCTTCAGGGCTCGGTAGGCGGGTCGGAGGTCATTAGCGTTCAAATGACCCTCGACATCCTCAGCGAGACTCCTGACATACCTCTCCTTGTCTCTCCTCAGGAGGGTTCTAGTCCGGCGTGATAGAGCCCTGTGCTGGTCCCGGTTCCCAGCCAGCCTGGCAGCGCGACTCTCCTCGATTTTCTCCAGCGTCTTCGTCGAGACAAAACCATGCCTTGACCTCGGGCGCTCCCCAATATACTCCTTGGCAGCCTGTAGAGTTTCACGTTTGAAGGTATCCCACAGTTCTACAGGATCCCCGAGAGCACCGAGCACATCAAACCGATTTGAGACTGCCACCGCATACTCATGAGCACATGTCAAGTCCTTCAGTTTCTCAAGATGAAACACAGTATGGTTACCTCTTGAGTTTCTTCTGGACTTGACATGAAGCTTAAGTGTAGCAACAACAAGTCTGTGATCTGTTCCAAAGAACTCAGCACTCCGGTAAACCCTGCAGTTCTGGAGGATCCTCCAACGAGTACTAACGAGGATGTGGTCGATCTCCTTAGCTACCCCTCCGACATTACTATACCATGTCCAGCGGTGCAGCTCTGGTCTCTGATACCAAGAACCTGCAATTCTCAACCTTCTGGACCTTGCAAGTTCAGAAGCAGAGAACTGTTGGTGTTTCTGGTACCGGAGCCATGGGGACCAACACACAACTCGTAGCCATCTCTCACAGTGCCAGTAGTAGCATTGAAGTCGCCCAAGACAATGAGTGCGTCCCGAGGAGGACACTGGTCTAATACAGAGTCGAGTTTGGCGTAGAACATCTCCTTCTCTTCAGTTTTACGCATCTCGGTAGGAGCGTACACTGCAACAAGAGACATGAAACCCAGAGTGTGTTTCATCCTCACCCGCATTATACGCTCATCAACCGGAGTAACCTCAACAACTGATGGCTGCAGTTTGCTGGAGATGCCTATAGCTACTCCCCGTACACGGTGATCATTGCTCATGCCGGACCAGTAGTAGGTGTAACCCCCACTGCTAGTCTCGCCACTGCCAGGCCTCCTCGTCTCAGAGAGTCCCACTATATCCACCCTCAGCCTACTGAGCTCGCCCGATAGGAGATTATATAATAGCTGTATCAAAATTAATATTACCACCCAGTGTATTACCTATTTACCACTAACCTATCAATCCTAGCAGTGTGCTTCATTCACCCCGCATGAATCCGCACCTGAGAAAGGAAAACAAGGAGCGTGAAAAAGATAATTAAGGCGAGGAAACAAAACAGAGGGTGTGTTATATACATGCCAGGAGCAAGTCAAGGCAAATTGATATTGTACGTGTAACTTT